>JANRGV010000050.1:3718170-3747072 GCA_024734035.1 Alethe castanea
CTGTAACCAGCTTGTTATTATCATGGTTTTTATTTAAAACTCCTTGTGCTGAGGAGCTTGAAGTGCTTTCCCACTTTAATTAAGCCTCACTATACACTCACAGTGTTTATCACTCTTACCTTGTAGGCTGATATGGGAAGTAGCAGTGCTCTGCCCAGGATTGGGAAGAGGCCACCCCCATCTCCAGCCCCCTGACAGCATCCTTGCTATCACACACTGCTTCCCAAAACTGTCATTCCAACAGCAGTCTGACCTCCAGAAAATCTATGTAATCTATGTTCATCTATTGCAGTCATAGAAAAATAAAAATAAAATAAAATGGAAGTGTTACAATAAGTAACTGCTTTATAAGGAAACATGGCAACACAGGGATAGGTAGGAAAGCCTGATCTCTGGGATGGACAGGGAGTGAGTGCTCAGTGGAGGAGGGCACATTGTCACCATTATAGATGTAACCCAGAAACACTCTCCACAGATGCAGTGTTTTCATTTTGCCCAGCTGTCACAGCCTCCCTGGTTCAGGCTGGACAGATGTGTGCACCCAGAGGCTGCTGAGGGCTCCTTCTCCCAGTCTGGGTGCAGAGCAGGAGCAGGCACTGGGGCAGAGCTGGCAGAACCCCAGGGCAGAGTTGGAGATTTGCCCTGCACCCCACGGTGTCCTGCTCACAGCTGCTGCATCTGGGCAAACTCCCTGCTTTTCCCTGCTTTTCCCTGCTTTTCCCTACTTTTCCCTGCTTTTCCCTGCTTTTCCAGCCACAGAGGGGGCTGTTCCCCAACCCAGGCAGCCATGGTTTCAGCTCTGGCAGTGGCCATGGTTTCAGGAGCTGTTCAACCTAGGGTTTTACTCAGTGGTGAGAAATGTAAGACATACAAGGAGTATTTGTGGTGCCGCTTTTATTCCAAGGGTGACAATTCAAAGAGCAAACATCACCAGGACATACTTTGACCCTTCAAGTACCTTGTGGGTGACCTGGGGGCACCAAAAAGCCACTGCTATGAAAGCTGTTCAGGCTGGAAACATCCTTGCTGTACCCAGTCTTGGTTTGGCTCAGCTCCTGGAGCTGCCAGGACCTGTTTAACCCTGTGGCTGCTGCGTGGCGAGGAGAGCCCATTAGCAAAGCAGCCATTCCATCCCTGTGCTGGCAGCACAGCCATTTATTCTGCTAAGGAGACAGTGTGTAGTGAAGAGTGTGATGAGAAAGGAGGGAGGGCTAGGCACTGTGGAAAAAGGGATAATTAAAAAAATGAAGGGAAATCTACCCAATTGCAGAGCCTGTTTTCAGGGCATGCATTCCTCAGGCTGTGTTCAATGTCTCAGGTTCTTCTCTGCTGATGGGTTGAGTGAGGGAAGGGGCAGCTTCAGCCACACCTGGAAAACTCCTTTTCTTCCTCTCCCTCTTCCCAAATTCAGCTGGTGAGCAGGACCCAATGACTGTGGTATGTAAAAGCAAATAATGGATTTTCTTTTTTTTGTGGTCTTATTCCACTGAAGTCAGCTGCTACTTTGCTCTCAGAGTCTTTAAAAACTGAATTTTGGAGGTTGATGCTTCCCATCTTCCTTCACCTAATTCCCATCCAACAAAACTCCTGACATCAATCAGCTTGAGCTGTGCTGCTGCAAGGACTTTCCTCTACTGAAATGAGTATCAGGCTAAACCACAGCACTGGTTGATTGTAGTGGTTTCCCTTCACTTTATTTGCTCCTGAGCCTCAGGCATGAGAAAGGCCATACCTGCATTGTGAATCTCTGATTGTTCTTCACTGTTTTGTCTTGGGTTGCCTTCTTAGAGCTTGCAGAGCCCAGCTGGGAGATGCTGCTCTGGGCAGGGTCCCTGCCTGCTCCTGCCAGAAAAGGACCTTAACACAGCAGAAATACTGGAAAAAGGGCAATATTGGTGTGATGAATGCAACATGTCCACTTTGCAGCATTGGAATCACAGAATGTTTCAGGATGGAAGGGATTTTTAAAACTCATCCACTCCCAACTCCCACCTGCCATGGGCAGGGGCACCTTTCACCAGACCAGGTTGCTCCAAGCCCTAATCAACCCAACCTTGAACACTTCCAGGGACAAAAATTTGCAATTAACATTGAAATCAGCCAAATTTATTCCTAACAGACTTTTAAAAACTGTTCCTGCACTCAGTGAAAAGCAAAGAGAGGCTCTACCTCCTGCTGGCAGGGGCAGGCACTGGGGAACCCCAGCTGGTCCCACCAGCTCATCCCAAGGGTGGTGGTGGGATTTGACCAGGACACTCCTGACCAAATTGGGTTGAGGTTTTTGTATCAGCATTGCATTTTGGCTGAGAGCAAAGGCTCCCCACTAGACACCCATGCAGCTTTCCAGCCTTTTATCACCAGCACTGGCTGCAGTGACTGCACCTGCTTGTTCCTGCCTGTTCTTGCCTGTCCCTTCCTGCGCTTGCCTGTCCCTGCCTGTTCTTGTCTGCCCTGCCTGTTCTTGCCTATCCCTTCCTGTTCCTGCCTGTTCTTGTTTGCCCTGCCTGTCCCTTCCTGTCCTTGCCTGTCCTTGCCTGTCCTTTCCTGTCTTTTCCTGTCCTTGCCTGTCCCTGCCTGTTCTCTGCCCATCTCTCTTGTCCCTGCCTGTCCCTGCATGCTCTCTGCCCATCCCTCCTGTCTTTCCTGTCCCTCCTTTCCCTGCCTGTTCTCTGACAGCCCCTCCTGTCCCTCCTGTCCCTTCCTGTCCCTCCTGTCCCTCCTGTCCCTGCCTGTCCCTGCATACTCTCTACCCATCCCTCCTGTCCTTTCCTGTCCCTCCTGTCCCTGCCTGTCCCTCCTGTCCTTTCCTGTCCCTCCTGTCCCTCCTGCCCCTGCCTGTCCCTCCTGTCCCTCCTGTCCCTGCCTGTCCCTGCTGTCCCTGCTGTCCCTGCAGCCACTGGAGCACCGGAGCTGAGCAGGATCCTCAGCAGGACAAAGGAAAAGTGCCGGCACTGAGGACTGCACACAGAGCCACTATCCAGGGCCTTGAGACCAATTAGTCTCTATTAATTACCTTTTGAGCTCGCCTGCAGCTTTTTTGAAATTCCAGCATCATTCCCTTCAAGAACACCTTTTAGATCCTTCAAAGGGCCAGGGCTGCCCAAACCCTGGGCAGGCTGAAATCTCCCAAGCTGCCCAGGCTCAATTATGTCTTTCAACACAGCTCGTCACCTCTAATCCTGTGGCCCAAATATGAGGGCACTGACCTTTTCAAGTCTTGGGAAGGTTGTTCAAATGAAGATGACAACACAAAAGAAAAGGAAAGGAGAGGGGGAAAGGAAACTCCCCCTCATGGGGGACATGGAAATAATTTCCCGTGCTAAGGGTTTTGCTCTGCCTTCTGTTGGTAATTTATCAATTTTGAGATTAGTAACATTGTACAGCCTGCAAGGAGAGGCAAACTGGGGCATTACAAAGCTTTACAAAAGGTCTGTCCTAACCATGATAGGAGAGGATGAACTGCCACTCCTGGACGAAGTAGTTCAGAGGTAAAAAATGATGTCAGATTCGGTTATGCCTAAATTTATATTTAATACAATGGAATGAGGGAGATTTCTACCTGAGTCTTGAAACAGTAGTAAATATTTTCAGATTATGCATTTTAAATTTATGGGAAAGGAGAGTTATGGACATAGCGAGGGGTTAATCTTTTGTGGGAGGAGGTTGCAGTTATTTATATTACGGTATTAGGGGGCTGAGAGGGCTGGAAGTTCAGTTGATTTTGATGGAGAAGATATAAAAATTTAATGCTGGAAAGCAGATATGCAAAGCAACAACAAATTATCTGCCTGAGTTGAACTGCTTTTTCCTGGGCAAAACACAAATAAAGAAAATGCATAAATGATAATGAACTCAAATGTCAATAATTGAAGATCTGAGTCACATGGGCAGGGAAACTTTTGTACTAATTATCCAAGTTTCAATCTCTCAGCATGTCAGGAGCAGAGCAGCTTTAGCTGTTTGAGTCGTCTCTTCATCACGTGAATATCCATTGAAATAAATTCATTTTTCTTCCATGCTTTTCAGCTCTTTTTCCATAGCCCTGGGATGTGACTGTCTTTATATTAATAGGAACTGCTGCCTGACAACCATTAAATGTGCATTTAAGCCTTTTGCATACCCTGAACATGCTATAGCTGTTCCATGTCATGACTGCTGACGAGCGGGGTCAGGCCCTTTCCTCACTAGATATTGCTGAGCCTATTAGGCTCTAACGGGGTTAGAACAATTGATATTTACAGCCCTGCAGCACCAGGGGTCCCACTCTGGCTCGGGGAGGTGTGTGAAATGAGGGGGAGAAGGTGGAAGGATGGAAGGATGGATGGATGGATGGATGGATGGATGGATGGATGGATGGATGGATGGATGGATGGGATGAGTGTTGCTGCTTTAAGATTTATCGGCAGCAGCAAATTTTTCAAAGGAAGTATTTTGGGAATGCCATTGTGGGAAGCTGTGGCGTGGTTTGCCAGGCTGGGAAATCTCCTTGGAGGGCAAACATGCCTTTGTCCTGGGCTCTGAGCCCTGCTCCCATATGGAATGCATGGGATGGCATTTCCAGGTGCATCCTGTGCTGGGGTGGGCAGAAGAGGTGCTGGGCACACCCCAGCAGTGCCCAGTGCCCTGCCTGACCCAGGGGTTTGGTAGAGCTGTGATGGTAACACCCCAGGGAGCTTTGGTTCATGGGTGATTTTGGGGAAGACACAGGAGGGTCAGAAACGCAGCACACACAGGAATGGTGTAACTAGGGACTGGTTACAGCTGTTTTGGATTCAGTTTGGAGTTTTTTTGCTCCTTGCTCACACTATGCTGGTTATTCCCCAGGGCTCTCCAGAGGCTGGAGCTGTTCCCACCCAGGTGCCATGGCAAGGACCCGGCGTGGCACTTTGAAAAGCAATCACTTGGAAGTCCATTACTTGAATTCATTTTTTCCCTTTGGCTTCAGACAAAGTGGAAACCAGAGCAGACCCTGACCTGGTTACATAAGAGAAAATGTAAAAATAGCCCATGAGCGTGAGAAGGGAAAGCACAGGAGAAGTGAACCTGGGTGACAGTTCCCGGAGCTCTCCTGGCTCCAGCAAAGATTCTCCCTCTCCTCAGTTGGACAGCTCTTGTGGGGTGATTATTTCAGCCTACAGAAACCTGTTGTTGCAATTAAACACTTAGAAAGTGCAGGAAACAGAGGGAATAAAGAGGTGAAACCGCCTTGTCATGCTGAGCATTAAAAAATTATCTGCTCTGAAATGGTTTTGGGCCCAGAGAAATGAGATGATGGACCCTGGTGCTGGGTCTTTGGAGGGTAAGAGGGCCAGCATTGCAAGCCAGGGTCCAGATGGGTTTTTGGGTTTCAGAGTTAGGATGAGACCCAAGAAAGCACCAGCTTGGGATACCTCTGATTTGTGCCTCACATCTGCTGCTTTTCCCATTCAGAGAGATCACTTAGGGGAAGGGATGAGGAAAACTAAGCAGGGTTTGGTATTTCCTTTCACCTCAGGGTGTTGTAGGGCTTTGCAGAGATGTGCAAGTGCTATCTGTTAAAGGGAGATCTCAGAAATGGAGTGGGTTAAGTGACCAGCAAGGTGAAGCATTTGTTTATCAAGGCAAGAGAAAGCGTTGCTCCTCAGCTGCAGGCTTCCTGACCCATCCAAGTAAACAACAAAAAAAAAATACAGAATAAAACTCATTCTTCCAGCCAGCTGCAGGTGACCACTTTCCCAAGGTAGCTCTTCTCTTTTATTCCACTCGCTTTAGCATTCATGGTGCAGGAGCCGCCGGCTGGCTCCCCCCGGCAGGATATCAATGTCAGCCAAGACAAGGAGAGTCCGAATCCCCCCTGTCACAGCATGACAAGGAGGCCTGGATGGTGGTTAAGTGAAGAGAGTAAAGGCTGATTTAGCACTCTCCCTGCTAAGAAGGCTTTGAACAGGCAGGGAGGTGTCAGCACAAGGTGACTGAACAACAACCCCGGTGTCCTTAGGGTGCACTTAGTGCTGCAGCAGGAGCTGCCGGTGTGCAAGGGGCTGGCTGGAAGCGCCAGGCACCCCACAGAGATGCTGGGGTCACTGCTGCTTTGGCTTTTTCCCTTTCAGTTTTAAAACCAGGTGTGTTTTGGAGTAGTCGACTGGAAGCTGCATCAAGCAAAAGCAGCCAGACGGTGCCGGGAGGTGCCTGAGGCAGGAGGATGTGCTGAGGCTCACACTGCCAGCGCCGCTGCTGCAAGGATGGGGCTGGGCTGACTTTGTGCCACCCCAGCTTTCACTGCAGAGGGGAGCCCGGATTTCAGCCTCAGCCTCCTTCCAGCCTCCTGCCGCCGTTTGGGCTGGCAGCGTAGCACCGTGCTGGGCTGGGCAAACAGCAGCAGGGTGGGTGGCAGCCCTGGGCACCCACACTCCTCCGGCTGCCCCTTCCCAGGCCGGGCATCCCCGGCCGGGCAGCGCTGCCCACCGCAGGCTGCGGCACCGCCTGCTTTTGTCTCGCTGGCAGCGCCGGGGACGGCTCGCTTTGATTAATATGAGCACTGCGTCAGCGGCTCCTTCCCCGCCGCTTTAGCAGATGACTTCTCCTTCTGCGCCGATCCGCCCCGCATCCACCGAGGGCGTGAGCATCCATGGGCGGAATGCGGGCGTCGCTCGCCCGCGCCTTTATTTACTCCTCCCTCTTATTTATTTATTAGTTCATCTGATTTATAGCCTTCCTGCTGTTTTCATCTCTACCTCAGGGCATTCTACTTCGGCTGGGGAGGGGGTCACTCAGCCCCTGGGCCACGGTCATGGGTTGTGTCTGATAAAATTGTTGGGGAAGCAGCGCAGCCCTGCATCCTACAGCCATGCATCTCTCAGTCCTGCATCCCTCCGTCCTGTATCCCTCAGCCCTGCATCCCTCAGCCCTGCATCCTTGCATCTCTCAGCCCCTCATCCCACAGCCCTGCATCCCTCAGTCCTGCATCCCACAGCCCTACATCCCTGCATCCCTCAGTCCTGCATCCCTCAGCCCCTCATCCCTCAGCCCCTCATCCCTCAGCCCTGCATCCCTCAGTCCTGCATCCCTCAGCCCCTCATCCCACAGCCCTGCATCCCTCAGTCCTGCATCCCTCAGCCCTGCATCCCTCAGTCCTGCATCCCTCAGCCCTGCATCCCTCATCCCCCGGTGCTGCCGAGCATTGTCACTGCTGCTGTCCGGGCTCTGCCGGGCGCCCCTCCCCGGCGCAGCCCCGCTCCCCCCGCCGCCGCACGCCTCCTCTGCTCGCAGCATCTCTCCCCTCCGCATCCGCTATAATTGACATTTTCCATCTGACAGGTTCTGTTTTCCCTTCCCGCAGTTGCTAAGGAAACCGGAGAGAGGGCCCGGGAGCCATTAGCTGCCGTCATCGCCTGCCCGTCCGCAGAAATGTCACTTCTGCTAACGAACACCGGAGGGGAAAAAATAAAAAAGGAAGAAAAAAAATTTTTAAAAGGGAAAAAAAAAAAAAAAGTTAAACCCCCGAACAAAACGCAGCACCGAGCTGCTAAAGAAAGGGATGGTGGAACGGCCCTGCCTCTACTCCCTGTGTAAGTGGTGTGTCCCCAGCCGGTGGGGATCCTCGCTGGGCTCAGCATCCTCTGCCGGCTCCACCTTTGCTGCTACAAAACATGAGGAGTCCTCCCGGTGCCCACGGGCTGTCCCCAGCCATGGAGAAGGGCAGGGAGGTGCCCGCGGAGGGTTCTGCCCCCAGATGGAGGCAGCCAGGGCCCAGGTGCCCTTTCAGTGTGTATCCCACCCAGGGCAGGCACCGAGGGGCACCAGCAGCCTCCTCAGCTGCTTGTTCCTCCTTCCCTCCCACTGCTATTTGGGATTTTAACCTCACTTGAAGAGGTTTTTATTAAAAACCAGACAGTTTCCCTTTGCCCCCTCCCCATGTGATGATGAGGGCAGGGGCTGTGGCAGCCCTTACAATTCCCTGTGGAATTGAGTTAATAAAAACCAAACACCCACTGACCAAACCACTGTGATTCTGCATCTCCCCACCCATGGGCTCCTGACTTGTGTGGGAGTTGGAGTTTACTGCTGACTTCATAAAGTCCTGAGGTGTTCCTTCTTCTTCTTCTGTTTGGAAACTTTTACTCCCTGTCCTGTTCTATTCATTCCCTTCCCCTCTATTTCAGAGAAATGCAAATATTCTAGTAACTGAAAAATCAGATACAGTGTGATCCAGCAGCTTGTTGGAAACTCCTCATGAAATCCCTGGTGGAGGTGGCAAGAAAGCTGAAATTTCCATTTTGGAACATCTTCTATGCTACTGTAATTCTTTGCTCAGTCATCAAGATACAAACCAAAGGAGAGCCAGCTCCTTGGAGACACTTCCAGGTTCACACCCCCCCTGGATTGTCCTCCACAAGCTGCTCCATATGAAGACAGAAATCCTTCTCCGTTCTACCAAGCCTGTGTGACCAATGTGATTACTGCAGATTCCATGAAAATGTGGTTTTTTTGCTGTGAAAGTGCTCACATCCAGCAAGGCTTTCAGGGATTTAATTATATAACATAACTCAGTGCACAATCACTAAATAACTATTTCAAATATTAGTTAAAATCAGGTCTGGTTTGGGTGAGACTGTGCTTTGTCATGACTGAGACCAAGAACGGTATCTTTCCCAAATTTTAAGTTTCAAGAAAAACTTGGATTCATTGGCGGTTTAGATGACTTCTGAAAAGTTTGAATTTCTGATCCCTGGGGAGTAACTCTTTGTCATGTCTAGTTTTGTCCTTCTCTGTTCAAGGTACCTTGTGGAGGGCACAGAAATGCAGCCTCATGGACAAGCAGCAGACCTGCCCCTCTTTATTTCTGAAAACCTGTCAGAAATGTCAAGTGAAGGGTTCCAGTCCCAAATTCCCTTTTGCAAATGTGCAGCAATAGAAAACTGTGAACCATCACTTTTGGAGGGTTCTTTGCCCATTCCAGCAGCGAGCTGAGGATTCATTTGGGAGGCTCTGGCTGAAGGCAGCAGCTCAGACCTGACCCAGGGTTTGTGGTGAGTGCTGAGAAGCAGCCAGAGATGGGGCCACCAGCACTGCATCATTTCTTGTCACCGTCACCCAATCCGTGTTTCCAGCCTCTCCCACCTGTCTGGGTGCTACCTGTTGCAGATGCACAAGAAATTAAAGCCTCTCTAAGCTTCTTTGGGATGGGCACAGCACCCCAGTGAGGCTCTGTGGCTCTGGAGGGAGCAGGAAGGTTCACTGGGATATTTTCTCCATGTTTTCACCATTGGACAACCTCCTTGTAGGATGAATCCTGTGCTGTGGAGCCACTTTGATGTTGTCCATGGTTACCTCTGGGTTGTGTTTCCCTGGCTTTAGAGCAAGAAGTGACAGCATAAAAATGAATCAAACACACCCCTGAGTGAGTTAGGCAGGTCCTGGCAGCTGCAGAGCGGCTGGGGCCATATGCAGGAGGAAGAGGAGGGATGGACAGTGCCAAGCTCCACCATCCTGGAGAAAAGGGACTCCAGACAAGGACTGCTCGGTGTTTTGGTGCTTTGCTTCTGATTGTATTTATTTTTCCTTTGCGGGGAGCGAGCGAGCCCCAAGGAGATATCTCTGGTGTGGAGAGCTTTATTTCTGTCCCCTGCCTGCTTTCTGGTCTCCTTCCTCACCTCTGTGGGTAAATGCTGGCTCCTTAGTGGCAATGACTGCATCTATTATGCAAGGCTGAGGAAGTGGTGGAATAACAGCATGAGAAATGTGCTGGAATGAGTATTCAAATGCGAACATAACGAGTGCAGTCAGTGTAGCACCGGGTCCTGAGGGACGTGGGAGCTTTGGTTCGACTTTTATTTCTTTAAAAAGAAAGCCTTAACCCTCCCACCCCCTGGGTATTATTTTCAAATTAATTACTCTCATTACATTAATTGTGTGAGTGCCTGTTCCATTTTCCCCTCTTTTCAGTGGGTTAGGCTAGAACAGGGCTGCTAAAAATATAAAACCTAGGAATTACACGGCAACAATTAATCCAGAAAAAGGAATGCTATTGCTGCACACACTGTCCTTGTTTAACAGATAATAAATAACAATTAATAAATGATCCTGTGTTGGAGCACTCCCTCCCCCCAGATGTAATGCTGATAAATTTCTCCCTCGCTTGGGGGTTAGGGAACGCCGGCTGTTTAAAGGCAAACTACAAATCTAAAATGAAAATTGAGTTCTGCCTTGTCATATGGCTGAAATGCCCTCCTGTCTCGGCTGGGCTGGGCATTCATCGCCATCGTGATGTATGTTTTAATTTACCTAGTATATGTTATTAGATTATAAGCCCCTCAGGGCAGGGATCTCATGTTTTATACCTCTAAAGCACTGCACACACCTATTGAACTATATAAATACCTTTTACAAAATGAATTTGTCCTCCTGCTGTGAAATCCTGCCATGCCTCCTGGTTTGCATAAATATCCCAGGACACAGCAGTCTGTGGTGGTTTAGACATGGGAGGGTCCTGTGGAAATTCTGCTGGAGCTGATGCCCCAAACATGAGAAACCTGCCTGTGCCAGAGAGGGGAGAAAGGTCTGACAGATTTGAAATTGATGTGATAGGATTTTCTAATCTGTTTTAAAGGTGAGATGCTGGAAGCCTGATAAGCTGTGAATTCAGTGAGTATTTAATGTCTTGGCTCTGTTTCCACTTCAGTGCTGTGTTTTGTGGGGCTTCCCAGGAGAGGCTGAGTTCTTCTTCCATGGGCGCTTCCCCCTGGTTTTACCCTCACTCTGAAATGTCACCAGCAAGACACAAGACACTGGATTTTCACTTCTCCTATATTTTTCTTTAAAAAAGAAAAATTATCCTCCTTCGTAAATTTGTTTTACTGCTAAAACATCCCTCTTCTGCCCTAGAGCAGAGCCTTTTCCTTGAGCAGCTTTGTGCCAGGGCTCACTGGAATGCAGTGAGAGCTGAGCTCAGTTATTGCTCATCTTCAGGTACTTCTGTCCAATTCTGGGTGCAGTAAATGATTAAATAGGCCTATTATCCATAGAGGTTATTGCATGGTCTGGACTCACCTACCCTGACTCAGTCCTGTATGCCATCCTTTGACTCCTCTGCCAAGCTCACAGCTTCTGCTCCAGCTACAAAATACCTCAGTGGAAAAGAGCCAGGCTGCAAGCACTTGAGAATCTACTGTATCTCACAAGTGGATTTTCCTGGAATTGTAGAATATCCTGAGTTGGAAGGGACCCACAAGGATCATCAAGTCCAACCCCTGGCCCAGTACAACCTCAAATCTAATAGCACTCCAGGGTTTTTACATTAACATACATCTCTGTTGTGGTCTAAACTATTGGAGATTTCTTTTTTCATCCATTTAAATTGACTTAATAAGAGGAACAGGCAGACAGATTCATGTCTCTAAACTTTATCCTCTGGCCACTTCCAGATGCAGGCATTGTGTCCCTAATATAGAAATGCTAACTCAAAAAAGGGCATTAGTTTGTTCTCATTAAGTCAAAATATTTGTCATTAAAGCAGAGGAGTCTGGAGTTAATCCCTGACTGGCGAGGAGGTGTTTGCTATTTACATTGGTTTAAATGTTATAAAATTTACCAGGTGCTCATGTCTCCCTGCTCCCAGCATCACAAGGAATGTCTGATTGCCAAAACTACTCACAGGATACACAGGATTTCCTACTGTGTGAGAAGGGCAGAACAAAAGGTGAGCCAAGAACTAAATGGGATTAGGTGGTAAAATATTCTTGCTTTCTGTGTGGCTGTGACTCGTGTGGGTTTGATATCCTGGAGGGATGAGTTCCCCAGGGCAGAACTGGAGCCTGCTTTCCATGGGTGCATCTCAGAGGAAGGCTGAACTCCAACTGCTCAGGGGTTGGACACAGCCCTGCTCATCCCCAGCCCCAGCAGAGCTCCTCCAGGTGCATCCTCATATCTTGGGGATCCTCTGTGTTAGAGGGGAGACCCCCAGGCAGCAAGATCCCACAGTGAATCAGATATTTAAATAATCCTTGGGGCATTTGGGGGGGATTTTCACAGTGATGTTTCCTCTCTAGACTCCAGCTGCTCTTGCCATCCTGGCTGCTGTCTGGAAGGGAGCAGGAGAGCAAACAGCACCGTGTTCTCTGCCTCAGCCCAGACATGACAATCCCCCAGGAGCTCAGCCCAGGATCTGTTCCCCACTCTCTGACCACTCCTGCACTGGGGGCACACGGACTGGGGTGCCTCAAGACCTGTGTGTGGGGTCAGGAGAGTGAACCAGAGTGTTCTGCTTCCCCCAGACCTCTGTGAGGGTTTATGTGGCCAGCCCCTGCTGTCACTGCACTCACTGCTCAGCTGGAGTGGGATCAGCATCCCTGCTGCTGGTACTGAAGGAAAAGTTGTCCTTTGGTGCAGGTGAAGGGCAGAGCTGAGCAGAGCTCTGCAGGACTCTCCACAGCTGCTGCTTTTGTTTTGGTCCCTCAAAAATGTCCCTGCTAGAGCTGGACACGTGTCCATGGGATGTCACTGGACTGTTCCTGGTGGGGCTGGTGGGTGAGGGACAGCAGGTTGGGACAGCCACATCACTGCTCAACCCTGCACACTGCACATCCAGGCAGAAAATGACTCATTAGTTCTCCCTTGGCTCAAACTCACCTCCCAGTCTGTGTGTGCCTTGGAAAACAGGACAGACCTGGCTCGAAACCAGGGAGCCTGGAGACAAACTGGGAGCATGGAGAAACTTAAACTAAATACAACCCAGTAAAACAAAGGAACGTTTCCCAACTTCAGATTGTTAGAAAGGTTCACTTGGGACTCTGTTTGGCTGGGAGTGATGGTGAAGCATTTCCTCTCCAGCTTCAGGCCATGGACAGATGTCCTCTCCTGGGTGCAGCCATCCCCACTGGGGCTGTGGAGCTGCAGCTGTTGGGGGTCCCCTTGCATGTGGCTCTGATGGTGGGAAAGGTTTTCAGAGGGTACATTTCTGGCCCCAAAAACCACCCATGGGGGTTCCTGCCTTGTCTCAGGCAGGTGGTGGCAGGGCCAACATCACTGACACGTGTGACCATTTCCAAGGGGTTTGCACTCCAGCTGCCTGGAGAGAGATTTTCCTCCTGTCTTCTGTGATTCCATTTGAATTCCTTTACAAGTATCTCTGCTGCTTCCTCCAGAGAGGAAACATCAGGTGGGTTTAACGCCTCAGATCAGCTGGGGCAGAGACCCCTTTGGTGGTGGTTTCATGCCCTGAGTCCCTGCCCAGCACAGGGCAGAGGCTCTGCACAGCTCCTGGGCACCTCTGAGGGTCTGCTGAGACCTGTACAGTGCCCAGGGGAGGCAGGTGACACTCCCAGGGTCACTGAGCTGCAGTCAGAGGTGGCTGTGCTTTGTGCTTTCTGATCTGAAGGGCCAGGCAGCCCCAAGTGCCAGAGCCACCTTTGTTCTCCATGGACTGCACATGGGACTGGCTTTGCTCTGTCCCCTCAAGGGCTCCTCAAGCTGCCTCCCACCTTCTCTGCAGGAGCACTAGAGCTCAGATTTTCAGATTTTATGGAGTGGGAAAGCACTGAAATTCAGGTATTTCACAGAGTGAGGAAGACATGGCAAGGGGAGGTGGCATTCCCATCCTCCAAGCACCATCCAGCCCCTCTGGGTCTGAGAAGTGACACGTGGCAGAGGGTCCTGCTGCCTGCAGGGCTGGCACGTGGGGATGGAGACACCTCGGTCCCCACACAGCCAGATTTGGGGTCAGGCTGGCAGCCAGGGTGTGCTGGCAGCTCCAGGGCCAGGTGCTGGGTGCCTGCCTGCACGGACACACAGCAGAGCTGATCCAGGGATCCATCCCTGAGCCTGCTGTGCTGCTCCGACAGCGCCGACCCCTCCTTCTGGGGAGCAGCAGAGCAGCAGGGCTGGTGTGTCTGTGCCTGGCTCTCTGCTCTCTGCACTCTCTGACCCCAGGCTGCTCCCAGAGCCTCTCTGAGCCCACAGGGACCGGGATGGACAGCAGGACTTGGGAGCTGCTTTGCGGAGGAGAAGCTGGGGATGGGCGAGCAGCCAAACCTCCATGAGCTCTCACACCCCTTGTGCTTCCCTGCAGAGCTTTGGGGAGGCTTCCCACAGGCAGGAAGGTGTTTTTTTCCTGTGAGCTGGTGTTTTCCTCGCTGTTGAGAGTGGGGTTTTACCATCCCCTCCGCCGTGGCATTGTTCCCACAGCCGGCTGCGCTCATGAACCTGCTGCAGGCTGTGCTAAAAATAGGATGTGAGTGAGATTTGAGTGAGCATCATCCTCCAGCAGCACCAGCCAGCCAGTGGCACAGCACACGGGGACACTGCCTCTTCCCTCAGCTCCTGGATGGTCCCTCCAGGAGGAAACAGCTTCTCCCAGGAGCCAGGGCAGAGCTGGGCTTTCTGCCTGGCACCGACTCACACCGAGCTTTTCCCTGCCCCAAAGCTCTGTCCCTGCTCCTTGTGCTGGAAAAGCAACAGGCAAAGGCCACAAAGTGAAGGTGAAGGGTGAGATCATTTCCAGGGCTGTAGCCAGAGGTTTTGTCTATGGTGTCAGTGTGCAGATTTGCTTGTGAACAAGAAGGGTGAAGGGTTTGGTTTGGGTTGTGAACAAGGCTGAGGTTTGCTGCTCTCATCTGCAGGACAGCCATTCTTCCAGCATGCTGCCACAACCTGGAGTCTCCCAGCCCTTGTTCTCTTTCCCAGGAACATAAAAGGGAGGCCAGGTTTTGGAAAAACCAGCAAGTGGGGTTTCAATTTGACAGTACTCTTCTCATATGTGCTGTTAAGCATTACTGAGTTGCAGATCATTTGCAGCAGCAAAGGGCAAAATCCATTTTTTTTTCTTCCAAGAGGAGTTGATTCAAAACTGTTATTCCTCTCCCATAATTGTTCTGTCGATAGCGCTTTACAGAATATTTACAGGATCCAGTAAATGCCATAAAGCACCTATAATCTTAGACAAATACAATATACAAGCCATTGCTCCAGATGCAAGAACCTTTGCTAGAAATGTAAATCAAACCTTTGCTGAGCTTCAGAATATGGGAGATAATATTTAGGCTTTATTAGGTTTCATTTCTATACCTGCTTCACTTTCCAGGGTTGGGTTACGAGTGTATGTGCCAAAATCCTAAGGGGGAACCTGTAATTACAAGATTCACAGCCTGTTTATTCAGGCTGATGAAACCTGACTGGGTCTGACAGCTCCTGCCTTTGCTTCCAAACTTACAACTGTATCTCCCATCCTTGGAGAGCAGGGAGTTGGATCTGCTCTTCATGGCAGGCTGCTGCTGCAGTGGTTTACTCTGCAAGATTGTCCCTGTACACATTTTTTCCTGTGAGGGTAGGAAAGGGCCACCTTTCTTTGCTGTTCCAGTAATGGGGTGCTTCACTTTCTCTCCTTTATTTTTGTTGTCTGGAAAGCTGTTCACAATAACTAAAAGTGGGAGATCCTGTTTTGTTTATTAATCCATATCCAAAAATTGTAGAAAGAAACTTTATAACCAGGTTTTAAAAACCAAGGTGAAGCAAGCAGAAGATCTTAGAGTCAAAACTGTTGATATTAAAATCCTTCCTCTCAGAAAAAAAAACTATTTAAGCAAGAGAAAAATGTTGATTTTAAAGAGAATTTTGATTTTTAAATCTCAAATTTTGTTTTGTGAGGGTGTCCTGGAAGGCTCAGTGGATGCAGAGTGCTGACCTCTCCCAGATCATGTGTGTCATTCCCATAACCCCCAGTGGAATTTTGGGAATCAACACCCCAGGAACACTCAGCAAAGCCAGCCAGAGCCAAGAGAAGTCAAAGGATCCCAGAAGACTTGATGCATATTCCCAGGAAAGTTCTTTCCAAGGGCCCCTCGGGTTTGTTTCAGGTGTTTTTAAGCCTTGAATCTGTGCTAAGGTTTTATTGTGCCAGGACACAAAGCAGGAAGGACAAACCCAAAGGAGCTCTCGCTGACCCCCTCCAGGCAGGAATTGCAGTCCATTACAAAAGATACTAAAAAAGCTGCTCTTTTCTGCAACCCCATCCTCCATGGCCCACACCACCACAGCTGCCAGGGCTCTCTGCCGAGACTTTGACTGGATTTGGTATTTGAAGACTTCCAGATGTCAGGACACAGCTGAGAGCTGGAGCTCCATCCCTGCGGCCTCCAGCACCAGGACCATGCTCCTGGCCCAGCTGTGAGGCAGCCACAAGATTCCAGCCCAAACAGATCTGTTTGGGGAGAAAGGGACAGAATCCATCCTGGGCTGATGCTGCCAAATTTGGATATTTTGCAATCCCTTGGGGGCAGAGCAGAGACGTTTATGCTCATTGTTAGTGCCTTGAGTGGCAACTCAGCTCCTCCACCCTTCTTCCCAGGAAATCTGCTCCCCCAAAGCCAAATCCACAATCAGCTGAGCTCTGACCCATCCAGGTGCCTCCTCTCTGGCTTTCCCAGCAGTTTTTCCTGGAGCAGGAGGAATCCTGTCCAACTCCATGTTGGGTGCTTTTGAAAGATCTGTGCAGGAATCCCAGTCACCCCAACTCCACCCAGTCCTTACTGTTCACCAGGAAATACCTTTCACTAAACCCCTTCCCCTGGCCAGCCTCTCCTCTCTCTAACACAGGAAATGAATATTTTTTCCCCCATTCCTGGGCCTTTTTCCTGCCATGCTCCAGTGTTGCCCTTCCTGCATTGCCCCCATCAGTGGCAGGCAGCAAGCCCGGCTCCATCCTCCGGCCCTGCTGCTGTATCCCTATCCCGGGATGGCTCCCTGCGAGCAACAGGCTCCATCCACACGCTTTATTTCCTCCGAGTTATGGTAGAAGTGAAATAACATTATCTCATTGCATTACATCTCCGCGCCAGGGGCTCTGTGGCTTTTCTGTAATGTCAGTGCGAGAGCCAGGGACGGGGCTCGGTGCTGAGAGAGGAACAATGAGGGTTTAAAAAAAAAAAATCCCCATTTCTTTTGTGTTAGCCGCATACTTGAGCAGGGTCCTTCTCACCCTTTTAAAACACTTAGTTCCTCGCGGAGCAATTAACATTCCCCAAATGACAGAGGCTGTGAGATGGCTCTGTGGAAATGGATGCTGGTGGAGAGACGTATTATACTGAAAGGTTGGTTTGGTGGCTGTTTTTTAAAGGGAGGATGTTTTCTATTAATTATCTTTTATATACTCAAACACTGTCTGCCATTACTCTTCCAAGTCAGAGACAGTGAGAGATGTGTCAGGGCTGGGGAACAACACACAAGCTGTAAGATTAATTGACACTTAGGAATCAGATTGTGATGAATAGATCTCAGCTTCCCGAGGAGATCCATCTTCTTTAGGGTGCATTTAGGGCTCGGGCTGCCTTTAATATATGCAATGAAGCATCTTTACCTTGCCTATGATACTGCTGCTAACCCCATGGCATGACATCCTCGCTGTGTATGGCTGGCTGGTGATAGAATATTTTACAGTCCACCGAGTAGCAATATCTTGCTTTTTTTAGGCACTTTTTAAGGCACTAAAGCACAATGTGTATGAATCCAGTGGCCAACAGCCTAAGGGCTTCTGAACCTCCGCAGGGGCCAAAGTTTTTCTCTTTTCTTTCCCACTCTTCAACACGGATATATTTCATTTCAAGTGTAAGAGACGTTGTCACCCTCAGGCAAAGTGCCCCCTCCCCAAAGTACTTTTTAATCAGGCTGTTTCCTGATGGTCTGCTCTCAGTTCCACCCTCAAAGCCCCGCAGATGCTGCGGTGGAAGCGATTACAGTTTCATTAGTTGTACAAGGCAGGCAGGAGGGGCTGGAGCCAGCATCGGGAAGGACACGGGCTGTGGCTGTCAAGGAGAACACTGTAAAATGTGTGCCAAAACATGGATTCAGAGCAGTGCGGAGAGAGGAGGCTGCAGGAACAAAGCTGGGGGAGAGGCTGGCGTGGGGCTCACCTTGGTGACCTGCCCTGGCACCCTCAGCTCATGCCCAGGGCCCTTTGACACGTCTTTTGTGTCTTTGGAGCTGTCCCCAGGCTATGAGGTCGGGGAAGGAAAGGAGGAGGGAAACCACACTGGTGCCATCTGCCTCTCTCCACAGGGACACAGCCCTTCTCCCATCCTCTCCCAGCTCTGCACAAATTACTTATTCCGCTGCGTACTTTCCTGTAACTACCCCTTCGAAAAACAAATAAGCGGTTGAAAACAAACACATTTAGCCAGGCGTTTACATGGCACTTGACAAACACAGATTACAGCCTGTTCCTGCCCCCAAAGACTTTACAGTCTGAGGAAGGCAACACAAACATAAAACAGCAGAGCCTGGGAGGAAGAACTGAGGCAGCTGATGATGATGAGGGAGAGAGGATGGAAAGGGAGGGAAAAGGTTTCTCATGGTGTTTGGGGTGGAGCCCATGCCAGCCCAGTCTGTGCAGGGTCAGCACCAGCACCTCATCCCAGCTGTGCCTCAGCAGCTTTAGAGCACTTTGGGTTTCAGGCATTTTTTTGATATTTTCAAGTGTGGGAAGGTGACCTGGCTTTCTGTGGCATCACCACATCGTGCCAGTTCCTGTCCTGCCCTGGGGAGGGAACAGCAGAAACCTTGGAGAAGGAGAGGGCAGGAAATGCCCAGGGATGGCACCAAGGAGGCTGGGAAAAGCCTCAGCCCTGGCTGTGCAAACCCAAGGGGGTCTCTCCACACACAGAGATTGCTGCTGGAAGGGGATGGAGCATCCCCAGCATATATTTTCTTTTTTTTAATAACGTTGTGCTTCAAAATCCTGTGACAAGGAGGGAGGAGAAGGGGATAGAGCATTTCAGCATTAACACTGCTCTTCTGTTCGTAATAACATGCTGGTACTTTTAGGAGTGTCTTGGAGCTTAAGGGGTCAGAGGTGAAGTTATCTTTCAAGAACAGCACTAACACTACAGAGCTACTTAATGCGAGCTGGGAATAATACAGGGCTGTGAGTTTAACCGGCCAGTGTTGTACTGGGCTGGTTTCATCCTGCCTGCCTTGGATTCTGCCCATTGATTTGGGGCTCCAGTATTCCAACCCCTCCTTCCTTCCTTCGCTTCTCTCCCTCCCCCCTTCTCCTTTACCCAATTAGCATCTCTGTGCTGGGCAGGCTGTGCTGCTGCCAGGAGAAGCCCCTGGCAGTGCTGCAGCCCTGGCTGGGGCTGCAGTGCCCCTGTGCCATCCCCTGAGTGCCAGGGGTGCCCGGAGCACGGCACCTGCTGGGGTGTGTGTGCCTGCCCCATTCCCACTCCTGCTGCTTCTTGTCCCCTCCCAGCTGCCTGAGATGTGACAGGAGAGCAGAGGCAATCACTGCTGCCAGGGCTTTGGTGCAGCAGGGAAATTCTGCAAGTCTTTCCCTATTTATCATTTTCCCCCTGTTATCATGGCATGGTGAACAGGATGCCTCCAGCGGGTCTCCTTCCCTCTCCTGCAGCCCAGGTGAGGCTGGTGGCTGTCAGAGAACTCTCAGAGCTGTCCCAGAGGGGCAGGGAGCTGGGATTTTGCTCTTCTCTCTTGCAGTGGAGAATTCATCTGCATCAGCCATTGCTGCCTGGGCAGACTGAGTCCCTGCTTTTGTAACCAGCCTCCTGTTTCTAAGGGTTGGGGCAGGTCAAAATCTAGGGAATATTTCCATCTCACTGCCTAGGACATGAAAGAAGTGAAGGAAAAGCCCAGTGATGCTGCCTTCCTCTTACAATGCTCCTTTTCTCATTTTTATTTTGCACCTGGGCAAGTCATAGGAAGCACCACGCTGTGACACAGCCTGGATGCAGTGGAATTTGTTAAGATGGACGAGGCTTTCCACAAAAAACAAGGGCTCTGTTTTCAGCCTTGGGCCATATTTAAATCTGCAGGCTCTGGGCAGTGGAAAACAAGCTGTTCCTTGAGCTGGAGTTTGCCACAGACATTGGAATTTCCTTGGCTGGTGCCAGCAGCTGGCAAAGCAGAGTGGTCATGGCTGGGAGAGGTGAGGGCTGGTGGGGAATGTCAGCATATCAGGAGAGCAAGAGCAAGGATTCACATCAGAGCTTTACACTTGTTTCACCCTAAAAAATACTAGAGCTCCTATTTCTACAGCTTTTCTGTGTTATTTTTAGACTGGCTCCTAAAGAAGCGTGGCTTAGGTGATTGCACTCCTTGTGCTCAGCTGAGAGTGGCTGTCAAGCCTTTCCTATTCCCTGCTCAGCTCAGGGCTTTGCTCCACTGGGATGTGATTGAAAGAGTCAGATCTCAGTGGTTTTAACTACACATTTCATAAAGCCTGCAGAGCAGGTAAAGGAAAGAGACCTGAACAGTGAAAACTCCCACTGAGAAGAGTGGATTCTGGCAGCATGAAACATCAGAGCACCCACCTAAGGAAAGAGATCTCAAACCCAGGCAGAAAACACAGCCACATTATGAATTACTGGGCACCAGAGCATCACTCCTGACCAAGGTTTCTCTGAGTGCAGTGACTGATGGATGGAACAGGATGGTCTCACAAGTTTCCCCATGGTCAGGACATTCACATCTGTCTCCCTTCTGGATTCTTTAGTGCCTGCTAAGGGGCTGAACCCACAAAATGCCTCGGATGAAATGCCAAGCAATGAGACGTGACACAGAGGGGATCAGGCTTCATCAGACCTCCTGCTGCAGGAATGGCTTCCCTGAGCAGGGGACAGACAATGGTGTTCAGCAGGTGACCACCACCTTGGGCCCCTCTGCCCTGTGCTCCAAGATGTGACACATGGTAAGAATAGTTCTGGGACTTCTGGAGTGGGTGTAAAACCGACAGTGCTGAGAGAAGAAGCAGTTGGCACAACTTCCAGTGTCCTGGAGCAGCAAGGGTGGTGTTGGCTGATTTATTACTCAGCAGTTTGGCTTTGTGTGCTCTGAAACCACCTCCTTCCCCTTGCTCTGTTGGCTTTTTCAATAGAAAATGAGACCAAACATGGGAAGGTACCAAACTGCCACAATTTTGAGTGTGGGCAGCACCAGTGGGCTGAGTTTTACTGGAAAGCTGGGCTTTTGCTTCTTCAGACTCTCTGTGCTAGAAAGCAGGGTAGCCAGGCAAATATTTGCTCACTGACTCCCTTCCTCTTCACTGCACAGCAGGGACTGTGTGGTTTTGATTTCAGTGTATTTTGGGAACCTGCCTTTCCCACTGGCACCCTGCAGCAGCATCCCAACACTGAGAGGCTGTGAAGACAAACTGCTCTGTGGCAGGGAGCTGAGCTCGCAGGGCTGGAGGAGGAAAGGCTGCACTGGGCTGGAAAGATCCCCCTGAGCAACCAGGCTGCAGTGGAAGTGTCACCACAACTGCGGGAAAAACAAAAAACCCTCCAACATTTTTAATGCCAGAGTCAAGGCATTACTTTATTATCTGGCCAGGATCTTTTTCTGTGCAGGATGTACCACAGAAATCATCTCGTCCACATAGCTCAGGTGTGCAGAGAGAATCATTCCATGACACATGGCTTTTACTAGATTTTTCAGATCTTTTATACAGTCAAAACTCATAGAAACGAATTGGGTCAGTGCTTATTGGTCCCATGCAGTTCTTAGTATTTGATCTCCTATTGGATCTGGATTTCTTCATTTCTGGTGTTAATTAGATCTTCATTCTTTTGTTTTCTTATCAGTCTTTTCCGGAGATGTCTCCCCCTCTGCAGAGGAGAGTCTGGGGTAGATGTTCCCAGGTGGCCACTGATGTTCTGTTCATGGCCACTGATGGCCCTTTATCTTTTGGGCTACTCCCAGTCTGTTGGTGTGTTGAGTTCATCAGGCCTAACCTAGAGAAACCATGCCTGGAAAGAAACTTAACATTCTTTTTCCCGGGGCAAAAGCAAACAAAACCCCTTGACTAAAGTTACACAAAAATTTTTAAACTGGTGTGTTGTCTAACAGCAGGAGATTGCTCCCAGGTGGAAGAAGTAAAAGAGAGTTTTAAAGCTCTGAGCCTCCAAATTGGCCACTCCTGTGAGAGGAGCACAGCAGGCAGCAGAACTGCCCCTTGCCATCTCCTCTGGCCCAGGTTATGGATATTCCTTTCCTGCCCAGTGCCAAATTCCTGCAGTGACAGCTGAGGGATGGGGCTCATGGTGTCTGCTGGACTCTGGCTGGGATGGAAGTGCCCTGGAGGAAGCACAAACCCCACACAGAGTCAGTGTCCATCGGGCAAGGGTGTGCAGTGTGGCCTCCTGTGGCAGCAGCGATTCCCTGCAAGGCTTCCCTCTTTCCCTGGGGTCAGCATGGAAACACCATCCCCATTCCCCACCAGAATGCCTTTGGCAGCCCCAGGGTGCTTAGCCAGAGGCTCAAGGTCAGACTTACTTTTCCCGTGTGTGCCTGTGCCATGGGATTTTCAAAAGCCCAGGGCTCTGCTCTGGTATCTCCTGGGTGCCTTAAATGCCATTAAAAGAGAAGAGAAGAGAAGCACATCTGGGAAGAGGCTGTGGCTGCTGCTGCTCCCAGGTGATGCTGCTCAGGCAGCAGGATCACCGTGTCCTCACTGGGCTGCTTTTCCCAGGAGCAGGAGGAGACTTTGGCTCTTGTGCCTGCTGCTGCTGAGAGAGATCAGATCTGCTCACACAGCTCTGGATAATCCCTCTGATGCTTCCTCCTACCTGCAGCTGGCTTTTAATGAGCCCAGGCGACAGCAAACTATGTAATGAAGGAAAAGTCCAACTGAGGCACGACCTTTGTTTTTCCAGCCTGTGTTTTGTGGCTGTGAACCCCACACCAGGCTCTGCCTCACTCTGCTCATCTGCTTGTCCTTGCCATGGGATGAGAGGAGCTGCTGCCTCAGGAGGGCCCCTGGCAGTGCTGAGCAGTTTAAGGCAGATTAGGGTCCTAATTCCTCAGAGAGTGATCTTCTGATCTCCTTCCTGCCCTGCCAGTCAGCAGTGGCTCTACAGCCCCACATCCCAGCTCCCTGCCCCAGTGGAAGGGCAGCTGGGCTGTGCTGGCAGGGAGCTGGGAAACCCATGGTTTGAGAGGCGTGGCAGGAGTGAGAGTCATTCCCAAACCCGGGGTGCTCTTGTGCCACGGGGTGTTGGTGGCCCAGCTGAGAGCTGGAGGTGGTGGATGGTGGATCTGACATCCCAGCAGGGCACCAGCCTGGCTGAGTTACCCCCTCCACCAGCCTGGTGATCAGCATCCTGCTCCTCCTCCTTTTGGAGGCGCCTTACACACCCAGGAGAAGCAGAAAGAGCAGAGCTTGGGCCAAGGAATGAGTGACTGGGACTAGGATGGGGAATTGGGATGGGGATTGGGATGGGGATTGGGATGAGGATTGGGATGGGGAATTGGGATAAGGATTGGGATGAGGATTGGGATGAGGATTGGGATAAGGATTGGGATGGGGATTGGGATGAGGACTGGGAGTTCCTGCTGCGTGCACTGGCTCTCTCTGGTGGCATCTGAACTCTGTGGAGTTCAGTGGAGCAAAACTGCCACATGTGGAACAAGAAAATGGCAGGAGGTTATGGAGACAGGGAAGTGCAAATCAGTGAAAAGGGTTTTGATGAGAAAAGGTATCTGGAAGAAGTTTTAGAGAGAAAATGCAGCATGAAGTGCTCTGTAGGAAGATCATAGCACATGGCTGGGATGTTGCTGTTCACATCCCTAGATGGGTCTGGCTGGGTTTGGATTCTGAGGGAGCTGGGGGGGCTCAGCTTGGACAAAAACGAGGTTCAGGGAGTGTCTTCTCACTTTCACACCTTCCTGACAGGAGGCTGTAGACAAGTGGAGGTTGATCTCTTCTCCAGCAGAAAGGGACAGGGCAAGAGGAAATTACCAGGGGAGGTTTAGATTGGTTAGTGCAAAAAATTTCTTCACAGAAAGGGTAGTCTGGCCCTGGCAAGTGTTGGAGTCCTCATCCCTGGAGGGATTTAAAAAATGTATTGGTGTGGTGCTCAGAGACATGGTGTCAAAGTTATCAGTGCTGGGTTAACTGCTGGGAGTGATGATTTTAGAGATCTATTCCAACCTTAATGGTTCCAGGAGGTTTTTCCCTCCTGTTTTTGAGCCACAGACCAGCATAGTGGTATCTGCACAATCCCTCTGTGGACCTGGAGAGGTCTGGGGTTGAGAGGGCAAAGGGCTGTGATGACATTTAAAGCTGTCCCCAGCTGCCTGGGGGATGTCACCATCATTCTTGTGTCCTGGCAGCTGCTGGGTCCTGGCTGTGAACCCAAAGCAAAATAAATAGGCTGCTTCCCCCATCCCTCTGCTGCTTGGATCACAACTTTTGATTTTGTCATAAAGCTGCTTGACTTGATTGAGAGTGCCATAATAATGATACTTACTGAGGAGGTTTCATCCAGCATTCTGAAATTGAGGTCCAACGATCCCCATTAATGAGCCTTTTATTGCACCCATCTGGCAGCTGCAGGGATGTCCCTGTCACTGCTGCTGGAGCTGCTCCTTGCTGCCACATCACTGCACCTCATTTACCCCAGCATGGCCCTGTAGGGCCCCAAAATCCTCTGGAGCTCGGGGTCTGTGTGAGCTGGGCACAGGGCTCTGTCTGCTTTTGTGGGTCTCCTCATGGGAGACTGAGTTATGAGGTGGGAAATGCTGCCAGGACTTCCCCAGGGGAGGATGCTGTGGGTGTTGCTGTCACTGCACCAGCTGAATTCACATGTATTTTAAAAAAGAAAAGGAAAAAATTCCCCTTGTCACTCCTGCAAATCGCAGACACCCTCACTCTCCTTACAAGCTGGCAGCAGCAAGGCTGGGGATTTGTTTTGAGGCTGCTGTGCTGGAAATTCCAGACACTAAAGAATCTCTCTTGTTTGTAAACTACCCAGGAGTTTTTTGTAATCCTGCTGCTAGTCCTCCCAGCTCCCTGGGGACTGCACACGGAGGAAAGTATCTCCTGTTCAGCAAATTAATTTTTATTATTCCTTTAATCCTCGTCCACCACAGGTGGGTGGCATCTCGATGTGCATCACCTTGCTGGGGACAGGGGTGACACCATGGCAGGGTTCCAGGTGCCATGGAAGACCAGGAACCCCAAATCCAAGTGTGAGGGGTGGATGGTGAGCAGAGGTGGGACAGCTGTCAACAGGAGAGCATGAAACCTGTGAGGGGAAAGAGCAAACAAAGAGAAAAAAGCAAAGTGAGGCAGGGATGGCTTTACTTTGTGCTCTTACTGGAGGCTGAGAGGGGTGGTGGGGATGGTTCATGCTCCCCCCAGCAGCAGCCAGGGCTGAGGGTCCCTGCCCAGGCACAGCAGCTCTGCTGGATGCTGCACAAAATTTTGCAGTGTCCCCAGCAGCTCCTGGGTGTGGCATATCCAGCCATCCAGGCTGAATTCTGAGCTCATCCCTGTGGCACTTGGGAGTTCCCCTGGTATCTGGGTGAGGAATCAGCTTTTGAGCTTTCACAGGTCTTGGAGTTGTGTTGATCATGAGTCATGTGCAAAAAAGCCCCAAACTGTGCTTTGAGTGCTTCTCTGAGTTCCCAGCTCTCCTCTCCACTTCTCCCATGGTTGCCAGGCCCAAACCAAAGCTGTGTGAAGCCATGGAGAGGCTCCTTGTTCACAGAATGTGACTCAGCCTCTTGGAGAGGGAGCTCTGGACCAAACTGAGACATCAGGGCTGTTGCTGTGGTCTTGTCCAGGTCACAGACCCTGAGCTGGGTAAATCCCCATTTTCGTTCCTCTGGTTCCACTCTTTCCACACCCTGTCCTTGAGGGATTGCAGGGTAAACACAAATTCAACCATTTTAGGCTCGGAGTGCTCCATAGCCCTGGGCCCAGGGGACAGCACAGAGCTGAGGGTGACACAGGGGCTGCACACAAACCTGCCAGTCCCCCTGGACACAGCTCTGAGGTGACACTCCTGGCTGGCATCTCTGCCCAGACATGCTCTGTACCAGCCACTGTGACAGCCTGATGGCCATGTGGCATTATAATAGGATTTGCTCCATGTCTATAAACTGTTATCCTAAATATCATCCCAAATCCTTTGATGCCCAGTGACAACCTGTCTCTTTAAATCTTTTCCCCCCTCCTGACTAGAGCAGCGTGCTCTGAAATCATTGGGAATTCCACGCATCCGCCATATAATTGGATTATATTTTATATGTCTGTTAAAATAATGATATAGCTACATCTTACTCTGACAATGAAGCGACTCGGCCGGAGCAGGGGCTCTCTGTGGTATAAATAATGCTGCCAAGCTGGCCAGGATTATCAGCACAAGAACTTGTGAGCTTCTTGCAGAGCAGATGCTTAATTAGAGCTGGGGGACACAGATGGGTGCCTAACAAGGGGGAAAGACCCATTTTGGGCTTTGAGAAGTACTGGGAGCAGTTGGGATGGCTTTTTACAACCCTTTATGGTTTGTCCAGCTACTTCTGTTCCCTCTGGTTAGGAGCCCCAGGTCCAGCTCCAGCATTGTCTTTCATGATGGATATCAGATATCAGCTGAGATGAATGTCAGGCTGAGATTGTTTCCAAATCCTCCAAAATCGTTGGGATAAATAAAACTCCCTAAACTGTCCCTTAGTGTTAGAGAGTAGGGCTTTACTTTATTCTTGGCCAAGAGGGGAGTGTGTGGCTGACAAAGTTCTGCCCTCCACACAGACGATGATACAAAACTTTTTCACTCATTTATACATTTTTAACAAACAAAGAAATTAATGTTCACTGGTTCTAGGTTGCATAATTATCTTCATTAATTAGTATTCTATCCTCTACTGGTTATTGACTTCTCATTCTTCATGCTACCTTGCTCCACATTCTTTCATGATTTTATCACCTTTTTCTCAGATGGGAAGACTTTCAAATTTCCAGGCCTTCATCTTCTCTGTATCTTCTGGTTACTCCAATGTCCTTGAAGCACCATAAATTTAAGATCTCAGATGTTCAATCTTCAACTCACTTTAGCTTTGTTTACTGAAGCTTGTCAGTGTTAGTTTTAACAAAAGTAAGATTTTGGTGATTTAATCACTAAAATAACAGTAAGGGCCTGTGAAGGAACTTCACTAGTCCTGGCTTAAGGTGGGCACTGCCCACAATTAACTAAACAACTAATTAAAAATTAGTTAGAGAAGTTATATCATTTTCAACAGGGTTCAGATACTGCATTTTGTGTTTCCAGAAGCCTATTAACGTTTTGGGAATAGTTTTCCCAAAGGCCACACACAATGGATTATGTTTGGGACGTGACAGAGCTGAAGGGATCCCTGTGGGAACAGGAAAAAACACATTTTAAGACTACCCTGGTTTTATTATTCCTATAGAGGATATCCACAGGAAGTGAAGTTAAAAACTTGTCAAAAATTTGAGGTGCTTAGTGACAGAAATGGGGTGTTCACATGATGGTGGGAGACAGCACTTGCATTTTTTCAGATTTTAAACCTTTATTTCTGCCTCTTCGTGCCCATTTTGGGTCTCTAATTTCAGGTTACCTGCAGAGGGTGGAAGTTTCTGGTGTTTGGGGTTGCTAATGGTTGATTCCTCAGCTCAGCTGATTTCACTCTTGATGCCTTTGGTCTGACATGAGAACCAGACCTCTCCTCATTTCTGTCTGCTGGGCAGGACCAGTGCCCAGCACAGGGCTCCTCTGCACTTCCAAGACCCAAACTCCTTTTCTCCTGGGATGACTCCAAGTCAAAATCCAAGGTTTAGCCATGGAAACGGTGAGCCAACAGTTATTCAGGCACATGCTGGAAATCCTGATGTTTCAGCCATCCAGATCCCGAATATTTCCCCCTAACCCTGCTCTTTTGGAAGCTCAGGGTGTCTTTGTGAGGCTGTTTGCACTGGGCAGGGATCCCAAATTAGATGTCTTAAATAACTGGCAGGAGAGCTCCGGTCTGTGCCATCCATCCTGCTCTGTGTCAGCAGGGAGCAGATGGGTGAGTTGGGCAAATGAAGACTGCTGGGATGAGAGGTGTGAAGTGACAATGGGGTGACAAAGTGTGTCACTGGCCCAGCCACGCTGGAGGAGAGCCCACATAACTCAGTTTCACATTTTTTTGGTCAGTACCTTCTTAGAGCAACAAATCTTTCCTTTATTCCACTCTACTTTGCTTAGAAATAGAGTCAAACTTTCCTCTTCTGCCGATAAATTTGTATTTAAATCCTTCATAAAGGTCTGCAGGATCTGGAGCATGTAATGTCAGCATTTTGGAATTGTTGGCCCAGGTCTTGCTTTCTTTTAGAGTAACCTGACAAGTCTGATTATCTCTGCAAGGGTCTAAGTTTTGCTTGGGCCTTGATTGAGAGGCGAGGAGTGACTTTTGGCTCACTAGTGAGCAATCTGGAGGCACAGAAATAAAATCCTCAAAGCACTTTTATCTGCATGCGTTTCAAAACTAGGGCTTTAAGAACCACAAAAAGCAAAATAAAATCAAAACATGTTTTTGGGAGTTTGTAGTACAAATTACCCCCATTTAAAAGTACCCTGTTTATACAAGGGGGAAAAAAAAGACATCACTGGTTTGAGGGAAGAAGTGAGGAAGGTATTCAGCAGTGAGTGATCTTCACTGAATATATTTTCTCTGGGCCACTGTAACTGCAGGAACTTATCAAAAGAAATTGTTATTTTGATCATAAATGTAGTGGGTGGCAGGTTTTTCTTGGCATTTATTTGGCTTTAAGATGAACAAAATTTTCCAGTGTGAAAAAAAAAATAAAAATAAAAGCCCAAACTCAGAAAGGGAGATAATTAGCGTGCAGTAGTTAATGGAGAATTTCAAAGCAAATGAACGGAGCTCATCCCTTCATTCTGAACGGTGTCTGTTTTAGCTGAACATATTTTCTGTTTCTGAAAATGAATTTTGCTGCCTGATTCTCCCGCTGGTGACGCGTTGTCCCCAACGAACCCCGCAGGTCCTGGCTGGTCATTTTGTGTCTCCGGACTCTTCTGTGCGGTTGTTTTGCAGAACCACGCAAAAAAAAACAAAACAAAAAAAAAAAAAACAAAAAAAAAAAAACAAAAAAAAACAAAAAAAAAAAAAAAAACA
>JANRGV010000050.1:3756670-3769666 GCA_024734035.1 Alethe castanea
CGAAGCAGCGGTGTGCTCTGGGCAGCATGCCAAGCACCCGGCCGTTTTAACCCTTTGCTTTATGTTTGTCTCTTATTGTCTTTTTATTAAACCTTTTAATTCTCCCAAAACAGTGAACTGTGTTTTTCACAGTGTGACCCCCTGTGCTGGGCTGGGCTGGACATGGTGAGCTTGGTGTTGTAATATATGTTATAATATAATTCGTGTTAGTTTGTAATCAATGTGAAATAAATCACGTTTGCATGAATAAAGAAAATAATAAAGAAACTTGAGGACATAAAGGTGCAGAGGGAGGAACAGGGATTGCTTCATTGCAACACTACAGCTGCCAACAAAGGCTGAAGAACCCAGATTAGCAAGTTAATAGAAGTGGCTCCGGCGGAGATAGCCCTTTCAGAAACTGTCCAGGAAACACCCAAGCGATGAACACCCGAGAAGTATCGATGATTAAGATAACCGGAGTCATCAGGAAAACTACATCTCAATGCCTGGCTCCCCTAAGCCAAGTCTGCATTCACCAAAATTCATCGTTTCCCAGACATGGTTTTGTCCAGCCCAACGCGGAGAAAGAAAACTACACGAATATACGAAACTACGAAAAGAAAAGAGGACCTGTGCTCCAGGCTAGGAAAAACTGTATAGAAACGGCACTGACCAGGGCTTGGTGAGCACTGGGGGATCCGGGGCCATAGAGGTCGGATCAGAGCCGAGCCCGGGCTCGGCGTTGTCCTTTGCGATTGTGGCTATCGAGGACTGCATTTCGGTCGCATAATAAATATTCGCTTGTTTTGATCGTATCCCATTTCGGCTTGATCTCTTTATTATTTATAACACTGTGACCTCCTGTGCTGGGCTGGGTACGGTGAGCTTTGCTCAGAGAAGGGTCTGCTCCTGCCCCAGTGTGTCAGGAGTCCGCAGGATGCTGAGTGAGTGCATCCCTGCCCTGGTACCCTGTCCCTCTGCGAGGGGGCTCCAGCTCCTGCAGTCCTGAATGATGTGCTCTAAACAGGCTGTGTGTGCCCCTAAAATGTACAAATCCTGGCTCAGCACAGGCCATCACAGCCCCTTCCTGCAGCAGCACCCTGAGCAGAGTGCCCAGCAGCGCTCACACAGGTTTTTTCATCATCTCCCAGCAGGAGAGGTGCGTGCCATGGAGTCTTGTTAGGGTACAGGTCAGGGGTTTGCTATTTGGTTTTTTATTTAATGCTTTAAATACCCTGTTTGTTGTGTGTTTCTGCCAGAGAAAGCCAGGGCAGGGCTGTGCTGAGCCCCTGAAGCAGAAATGGTGGGTTTTGCAGTGAGTCTCACTTTCTGGTTTGCTCTAGGTTTGGACTCTCCCAAATTGTTTCCCCTACAGAGAATCTCTGTTTTCAGCGTGCGAATTTCTGTTTCAGAGGAAAAAAATCGTGAAATGCTGAGTAGTCTGAGTTTTCTTCCCTTGGGAGCCCAGCTGGGCTCCTGTCACAGCTCTCCCCAGTGACAGGGAGGGGAGCAGGGCTGCAGGGAGGGCAGGGCTGATGGAGAGGCTGGATGTGGGGCCAGGCAGGTGCCAGTGCACACCCAGTGCTGTGGGGTAAAGATGTGGCAAAGCTTTGGCAACCACAACCACGGCAGGGTCTGAGCTCAAGGGGTAAGCACCCAACCCTGGGGCTGACAGGAGAGGCTGCCAGAGGGGAATGCTCCCTGAAAATGAGTGTCAGCAAAGTCCCCGGGTCACCACAGCACCCTGAGCCAGGCAGAACCTTCCATCCTTGGAAATCCCCCGATGCTCTGAGCTGAGAACAGTTCCCCCTGTCCTGCTGGAGCTGCCTTCACCCATTCTCCAGGCCCAGCTCATGCAGACACATTTGGGCAGCAGCACTGTGGTCCCATGGGAGCCCTGCCTGTCTCTGCATTTTTGTTTGACCCGATGCCCTCTGGTGATGTCAGTGCCAGGTGAGGGTCAGAGGTACCAAGCAAGGACCTGCCCACCCAGCAAGGTTCTACAGATCCAGGCATCTGATAAATGACATTTCATAAAGTACCATGGGAAGGTGGTGGAAACCTGTCAGACCTCTGGGATTCAGGGTGGGTTTTGAGGTAGAATAGCACAGTAGAGCATCTTTGATGCACTCAAAGAATAAAAAATGCAGGGTCCTAAGTGAAGCCCACAGAGGCTGCTGGTTTGGGGACTGTCTGCCCTAGAACCACTCTTCATAGATTCATTCCAGGCTGGGGTAATGTCCCTTTTTGACTCCTTAGTCTGAATCCACCTGCCTTGAGTTAGCAACACAGCCATGAAGGTGAGCTGGTTGTGGAGAGTACCTTTAGTAATTGGGAAGAACAGGACAATTCATCCTGGTCTGTGATAAATCAAGGGATTATTCTGGAGGGATTCTTTTTTCTCTTGACTTTAGATGGAGCTTTCAAGTCCAGATTTAAATTAAGCATCTAACTTTTGAAACTCATAGCACAAATCTCCCTGGGAAGGTGGACATCGTTTAGGTGTTTATCCATTGCACAATCCCTGTAGGAAAATGGCCTTCAGAGGATAAGGCTCCATTCCATTAGAGGGAAATTCTGGAGGTCATAAGCTGCTAGCAAGGCTAACAGGGATGTTCCTCACTGCAATGTTCTGGCTCTCAGTGGCTGTGTCTTATTTGGCCAATAAATAGCAATAAAATCCTGAAAATGCTGAGCAACCACAGTGACCATGGCCAGCCTCAGGCCAGGCTGTCCTTGTGTCCATCTGCACCTGACAGTCAGTCCTGCAGGTGTGTCCAGGAAAACCCCACACCTGGGATTCCTGTTCCATGCACAGGCAGATTTTCAAAGGTATTTATTTGCTTAAAGTTGCAAAATGCCATTCATTGTATGAGCTTTGGAGGAATTCACAGAAATACCTCAGCTGTTTGATTTTGGAGCCTGTCTCCCTTAGGGATGTTGTAACCTTGTGTAGGAACCCTCTTACAGCTCTAGGTACCTTAGGGAATTTTCTGCTGAACGTCAAGTTATTGTCCTGGTGAAAACGTTAGCATTTGGTTTAACAGTAGAGGGTCTTTTGTGGTCTGAATTACAGCAAATTTACTTACAGTTTTCATTATTGGAAAGTTCAGGAGAAGGAATTATCCCACCAGGGAGTGCTGTTTAATTTCTGAGGAATAATTTTCTTGTCCTGATATAAATTTGATTGTAATGACAGGTAATTGTAGCAATAGTATAACAATGATAAACCATTGTGGAAATGGCAGTATTTTCAGTGCAACTTCGTGAAAATCCTTCAGAATGTAAACGAAATTAAACCAGAAATCCAGCTAATAATGGACTTAGTGTTTTATGCCACATTTTGTTCACTTTTTATTCAATAAAGGCTGAGATAAAAGAGGAGGGAGGCTGATTCTGGGTCGTGGCTGATGCAATATTTGAACTTGGACAAAAACTGACTATTTGGTCTTAACCTTCTGTTTCATTAGGGTGATTATAATCCACTTAGAGATTATAGAGAGATCTTAAAATGTCAGGAATTGCCTTTTCCTATGTACAGGAGAATGAGGCAAGAAAGGGTTGATGAGGGCTGTGTCCATTGTGGCTTCACAGACACGAGCCCCACTGTGGTCTGCTCTCTAAAAAAGTGGTAGTGCTGCCATTTTAGACTCAAAAAACCACACTTTTTATTATTATTTTTTTTTAATCCAGAGTCCTTGGTGCTTTGAATCCCTGGTTTTCAGCCCTTTTTTCTCTAGAAGAGTCCAGGTTCTTTCCATCTGATTTCGATCTTGTTTTGGCCACAGATATCATCCTGTTTTATTTGGATGGAGTGAATACTTTGCTAATCCCTTTCTTTTAGCTTGGGTTTAGCAGCATCATTTCCACCAACTGTTCCCCTTGCTGTGCCCTGAGAACACTTTGCATTTGCCATTGCCTGCATTTAAATTTCACACTAAATGGTCTAAATGTCGGAGGCTGAGCTCCGGTGTGCAGAATCGAGCGGAGATTCACATTTTTAAATTAGCAGAGAGTGCAAATGAATGACTGGCTCTTCCCTGGGGAAATATTCTGGATCTGCTCAGTACAACAGCCCTGAAAAGGGGGCTGCTGCTGGTAATGACACAGCCTTGGCTGGGGCCTCTGCAGCACAGGGAGCTGGAGGTGTTTGCCAGGGCAGGGGGAATCAGCCCCAAGCGCTCCCCTGGGAGAGAAGCATGGATGTTTGCAGCCACTCCAGATCTCATCTCCCAAGGAAACAATGCAAAAGCCAAACCTCTCTGCAGCTCTCACCCCTTGGTTTCTGTCTCACAGTGGGCTCTTCCCATTTTCTAGGTCGGAAATTAGAGCATTTGAGGAGCAGGATGAGCAGCAATGCCCCAGCCCCTCGCCGGATGCGCTCCCATGGCTCAGGCACAGCACCAGGATCTGCCTCCCTCGTCTTGAGGGGAGATTTCTTTTTTTCTCCCTGTTTTGCTGAACATTGCTGTCTTGGTGGCATCTGGCCAAGCTGGGAAAGCAGATCTGTAAAAGGGGTACATATATATATATATATATATATATATATGTATATGTATATGTATGTGAATATATATATATGGACTTTGTCAGCCTGTGTAGGTGTTAGCCAGGTCCCTTCTGCCACCCTTGTGTTAAAGTCACCATCCTTGTGTCATCCTCTTGGTAGGTAGGATACAGCCCCTGGTCTCCTCTACCCTGCATCCTCCAGTAAAAATGAAGAGGTCAAGAAGAGACTTTGCAGATTGCTGAAGCACGAAATCTCTATTAGAGGTTTTTGGTCTCCAGCTTAAAGAGGAAAACTGAGAAAACCTGAATTTTTGGAGAGGGGATGGCATATCCAAGGCATGAGAAATTGACAGGGAATTATCTGATCAACCCCTTTGATGGGATTAAATAAAAAGTGAAAAATAAATGCTTTTCTCTATGTTTCTTTGTCACTATTGCTAAAATATTGAAGTTTAAACAAGGAGGCTTTTAATGGAGGGTTGTCTCACAGGGTGTATTGTATTCACTGGAGTTTGCTCTCTCCTTGGCTAATTATATATATTTATCCATCTTATTGAAAGCTTCTCCAGGGCAAAGAGATGCTGGTTTATTTCTTTATTTAATAAAGGAAATGCATAGTGGAGAGAGATCTGTTAAATATCAAGGCAGTTCAGTCTCTGATACTCCTGCTCTGGCAGGGGCTGGGAGGGGACATTGCAGAGGGGACACTGGCAGGAATAAGGAACTCCCACCTCCAGAGGCATGGCTGAGGGCAGGAGGGAGGGAAAGCTGGGCTAGGACATCTCATTTGTGGTTTGGGCTGAGACTTCCTTGAGGATTTTGTGGGGATCCCCTATTTCCTTGGGATCCATTGGTGAGTCAGGTGCAGCCCCTTTCCTGCTCGTTGCCTGCTCTAGGTGATGGCACTGCAGCTGTTATTTCCCTCCTCCTTCATCCACCCAAACTCCTCTTCCTGTGCCCAGGTTTCAGTAAGCATCCTGTCTCTCCTTAAAACCTGATAAAGGTGTGATCTCCTGTGCAGCACCTTTGGGCAAAAGGCTCCAAAACAGAACCACCTGGTTCAGGTAGGACCAGCCCTTTCTGATGCTTCTCCATGTGCCATTTGCAAGGTTCATTTGGAGCCTGTCAGCAGAGGAAGAGACCTCAAACATCCCTCCCCAGGTAAATCTGTGCTTGCTTGCAGGCTCTGCACCCTCCCCAGCTGCTCCCTGTCCAGGCTGGCTGGTGTCACTTAAATGATGCCGCTGTCACACCCCATGGGGACAGAGAGTGGACTCAGGGCTTGTTGGGAAGATCCCAACATCCAGCAAACATTAGTCTGGGGGTCACCATGAGGGGCTGCATTCAGTCAGGATGCTCTGGATGTGAGCAGAAGTCTTTTTGCATTGCTGGAGGGGCACATCAGGGCTGTGCCAGGCTGTGCTCCCAATCTCAGGGACCTCTGCACCCAAAGCAGCTGCAGATCTCACCCAGCAGCAGCAGCCTCGGCTCCTTTCTGTTCGATGAAAGCATTTCAGACACAAACCTGCTGTACCAAATGTGTGGCTGTTCCATTAGTGCCTATTTTAATCACAGAAATGTAACACTGTGAGAAAAATCCCAGCGCTGCACAGACAGGGGCTGGCCCGGGCAGGAAGGCGTCCGTGTGACATGGTCACAGCAAAGTGTCATTATGGCCTGCTGGGGAGCAGCACTCATTTTCCTGCCAGGAAGGGTTGTTTCTCTGCTTGCAACTGTCAGCTTCATGAATCCATGGAAATGGCACAAATACAGGGGGTTATTTTCTATCTTTTCAATTTTGTTTTGAAGCTTGGTGAAAAATGTGAGATCTTCATTTGAAGCTGCTGCCAGACAGCGATGTGCTGGCTCCTCGGACTTTTTTACATCCTAATGATGCTGCTTTATTTATTTTTCTTTTTGCTTAACTACCCAGCCGAGCATTGTATGTTTTCTTCTGCAGGAAGACGAGCTCTCAGGAGTGTCTTCTGCTTTATGGCTTCATGCAGATTCTGCAGCTCTGGGCTGTCACTTACTGTCACTTATGCATTTGCTTTTTGAAGCAGAGGGGGCTGTGGTCCTCATGCCTGGAGCATTTATTTGGGAGTAACTGCTCTAGGGCAGGATAACTGCTAAAGGGCTGCACTGCTCTTTGGAGTCACGTCCTGGACTGGCAGCACCAGCACAGGGATGACATCATATGAGGTGATGTGGCTCCAGGCTTGGACTCCATCATCCATCCCCCTCCCAGCTGTCTCTCATCCTGGCCAGCCACCCTGGAGGTGTGCTTTGTCTTTAGCATTGCCTTCATCTCACGTGACAAGCAAGGGAATGAAATGGTGCAAGGTGAGACAGCTGGATTTTAGGGGAAGAGCACAAATGCAGTGAACACAATTTTGGCAGTTGCTTCTGTGTGGAAGCTGAGCTGGATCCCTGGGTTACAACACCCGGATCCACAGCTGAGCTGTCCCTCCAGATTCCCTGTGCAGCTGCTAGGCAGTGCTAGTGCACAACTCAGCTCCTCCTAAGGTGCATGTCAGAAAATAGGTCAGATGGATTGTGCTTTAAATGTGCTCATTTTCCTACAGGCGCTTGTGCTGACGAGCACAGATGCAGATACTTCTGCATGTCTGGAGTGGGGGGAGCACCACCCTGGGAAACCAGGGCCAGAGTTATGTGGGAAGGGATGCTGAGAGCATTCCTGTTTTCCCCAGGTAGCATCAGTCTCCCACCCCACCCCACAGCTGTGTTGGGGTTTAGTGCCAGTGAGGAGCCCCAAACCAGTGCCAGGTGTCCTGAGCTCACTGAGCTGCCAGGATGCAGCTCCTGCCATGCAAACCTGTGTCCCCAGGCCCCCCTGAGCTTGGGGCCTCATGGCAAACTGCAGAGAAACTGTTCACAGTGATTCCTGCCCAGAGGAGGGGTGGGAGAAGCCTGACCTTGCTGTCCCTATTCCCTCCTGCAGCAGCAAACTCTTTTATGAAAGTTTTTCAGAGAAAACAGCACTTTATGCCCGGCTCACCCCTGCCAACAATTGGGCTGGTTGCAGAGGCACTGCTAAGGAGCTCCTGTGAGAGGGGAAGGGTGGGGAAGCCTCTTTTAGGGGAGATGGCAGCACCCAGACCCAGCCTGGGTGGCCCCTTCCCAGCAGCTGGAGGTGTGAGGTGCAAGGGCAGTGTGTGCAGTGCACTCTGCTTAGGGAATGTACTCAGTTTTAATATTTGGAAATTAGATTGCCTCTGATTGGGGCAGGAAGCACAGAGAGCTGTGCAGCTATTCGATATTTCTGGTCAGGAGGGGTAATAAACCAACACAGGGAGGTGATAGTGCCAGAGACTGAGTGTAACATTTAAGGTGGGGTAAGCAGTGTTTTCAGTTTAGAGACATTCCCTGTGTTCTGTCACTCCAGGCTGTGGTCCCCAGTCCCTCTCTAGCTCTCCTGAGCTCTGTCAGGCCCTGGAAGGGCTCTGAGCTCTCCCTGGGTCCTTCTCCAGGTGAACACCCCCAGCCTGGCTCCAGAGGGGCTCCAGCCCTTGGAGCATCTCCCTGGCTCCTCTGGACTCTCTCCAGCAGCTCCAGGTCCCTGTGATGTTGGGAGCCCCAGAGCTGGAAGCAGCTCCAGCTGGGAGGTCAGAAGCAGAAATCCTCAGAAATGCTGGGCACAGCAGAGCAGAACCACCAACCCAGAGCCTGCAAACCTCTGCAGCTGCTTCCAACCTGCAGGAGAGCTCTGGGTGTGCTCCCTTCCTTCTCCGGGCACCTGCCCTGGGTGGCAAGGGACAAGTTTGCAATAAAGGGAGGGGTGTGTGCAGACAGCCCCGCATCACCCCCACACCCAGCACAGCCTCGGGCTGCTGCAAACGTCTGCAAAGAGCTGAGCAGATGGGAATTTGGGGAGACAGGGGAAAGAGGGGGGGCACTGGGGGCCGATGGAGACCCCAGCAGCACCTTGACCCCGTCAGCAGCGCCCGCTGCGCTGATGGGAAGTGGCAGGAGCAGGAGATGCTTTATTGGGCTGGGTTATGGCAGGGGCAGGCAGCTGAAGGCGACGGGCTATTGTCTGAGAGAGGGAATTTATTACAGGGCACCACACAAAGCCTAAATTATGCTACCCAGGAAAAGGAAAAAACCACCCAAAAACAGCCTTGGTGTGTGTGATATGTATGCAGAGCTTGTCATGTCGAGTAATGTAGTGCAATAAGGCTGAACCAGGCAGTAATGGGCTGTGTGGCTGCTGCTCTGCCTCTCTCTCCCTCTCTCTGTGTTTTTGTTGTTGTTGTTGCAGCAGGACCTTAATGGTGTTCTTTAAACAGATGCTTGAGGAGTCGTACTCCAGCGAGCAGTGATTAAAACAAAATAAAAAAAAAAGAGAGGGGAGAAAAAGAGGAGAAAGAAGAAAAAAAAAGAGGGGGGAAAATGTTAAAAGCACAAGATTGGCAGAAATCATTTTTCAAAAGAAAAGAGCTTGGGGGTGGGGACGAGCTGGGAGAAGACTGTCAGGCTGTGGAAAAGTTTAATAAATTCCATGTCACTCTAAAGACCGTCATGTGCAGAGTTGCCCAAGGCCAATAAAACCCGATAAACCTCTGATAGGCTGGCTCTGCTGCACGGGCACGCGCTATTGCTTTGATACCTTACACAAAAATAGGGTGCTTTTTTGTTGTTTTTGATATGGTAAGAGGCCTTGCAGTGTGCTGTTCTTTCTAAGAGATCTATATAAAATCCATGATAAAAACACCAAAGGATTTAAGTGTGTAGCTGTCATCAGTTACTATTTAACTGAGCGAAACATGTTAAAAGCAGCAACAATACAATATAGCACTGAACGCATGAGAGCTCAGGCAATCTTCCTCCCACATTTAAGAGAAAGTGCTTTTTAAAACTGTAATCTTGGTCGGATTCACGGGGAGGGGAAGAAGGCAAGATGAAGAAAGCGGGGAGAAACATCCCTTATTTTTGTTTAACTTCAGCAAGTCGTTTACTTGCCTGATGTGGCAAGCCTTGGAGTATTTGCTTCATTTTTCTCCCAGGAGTGGCTTTGCTGAGGCACAGCATGGGGGTCTCAGGTGCCAGCCTGGGGAGCAGCAGCATCCCCTGTGCTCCCACCTTTGGCTGGCTCAGCCCAGCTCTCCCTGCCTCTGTTCCCCCTGTGGGAGCACAGGGATGATGTTCAGGGCACGCTGGCACTGTGCACATTTGCACACTGGTCAGCGCGTGGAAAAGCAGCAAATTCCTTGCTGGGAACCAAGGTGGTGTTTGCACAGCACTGAGGCAGGTTTAGATCCTTGCCTGTGATCCCTGAGCTTGGAAATGACCTGGGGATCACCATTAAAAATGGGGTGAAGCTGCCTTGCTCCTGGCCAGTGCTGGCCCAGTGTCCTTGGTGTCCCAAACTGGAGGACACAGAGAGGGCAGGGAAAACAACCCAGATGGGCAGTGTGGGGCTGTGGTGGTGGCCCCAGGGCTCCTGTGCCAGTTTTCCAAGCCCTTTTCCTTGCCCTGGAGAAGCTGGATGGCAGAGCTGGATCCCCACTGTCCCACAGTGCAGCACCACCACTTCTCTATTTATTACCCATTTTCCCCCTTTGCTCCTATTTGTTTTGCTGGTACCTGGAAGGCAAATGGGTCACGGTTCAAACACACCCAGTGCCAAACTGATAGCATTTGGGGTTTCATGGTTGCCTCTCTAAGGAGCTGGGAGTCACAACCACGAGTTTGGACCAAGTGAGAGAGCTGGGAGTGCCTGGACAGGGGAGCAGCTCTGAATTTCCACACAACTAATCCACACATTTATCTCCTGGGCAAGCTGAAGTTTTGCAGGTTTGGGTGTCTCTACAAAGCTGAATTGTTGAAATATTTGGGCAAGGGCAGTTTGGCTGGCTGCAGCAGGCAAGGCAGTGTAAGGAACCCTTTTTTCTATTGTTATATGAGAAGTACTTGCAGGGTGTCATTTCCAAAGATGAAATTTGGCCCGGGAAGAGCTGCAGTTGAGAAGTGCTTCTCGTTGTTCTGCAAGAAATTGGATTTGATTCGTCTGAGTTATGAACCTTTGATAATCATAAGCTTACCATAGCCGATACATTTTTCTCTGAAACTCCCAGCTGTTTTCTATAATTTTCTCCCTCATCCAGACACACATTTCACAGGGAGAAACAGGACTCCAGAAAAATCCTTTTCTTCCCTCAGTGCCACAGTCAGCAAGAAGGTGCTCACTTACAGACTTCGAAAAACACACACAAATACAGGCTCACTAAATCAGGGTTTTTTTCCTATTTTCCCCCTCTAGAAAGTACTAATCTTTCTAAAGGATCTTTGGAGAAAAAGTTACAGAGCTTGTAATTTAATTCCAGCAATTTGGAAGATCCAAGTTGAATCTCCGGTTTTCTGGGGAATTTTGGGTGAGTCACTCAACCTCTTGGCCTTTCTCTGGCCAAACAGAGCCAGGACTTTGCCTTTTCTTCCCACAACTCCCTGCTTTTGCCTATTAAAATACAAAATCTTTTGGGTCTGGAGGATGTAGTCCTGGATGGTTCCTCTCTCTTCTGTCTGTGGAAGGACAAGCCATGGGCACTCCAGCAGCATTTTACAGAGGGAGAAAATGTGTCTTTGTCCAACACGTTGCTTCAGGTGAGATAAATAGGCAAAATTCCTGTTTGCATAAAGCTTTGCCTCATCTCTTCTCTGGCTTCCTTCAGGAGGCCACAGCTCAGCTCACTGTGAGGAGGGTATGCTTATACAGATACCTGCAGAAAGGAGAGGTAAAGAAAAGAATCTGGAAATGTTTAAGGTTGTCCAGATATCAGCAGAGTTCACTCTGTTCATCATAATCCCATTTTCTGCCTCAGACATGTCATTACTGCCCACTGGATTTGGGGAGATAGCAGCAGAAAATGAGCTGGAATAGCATCAGACAGTTTGAGTCTTTTTTAAAAAAGTCATTAACACCTTTAATATATTAAATGAACTCCAAGCAGCCCTCGGAGTGGAGAAGGATAAATTCACTGTGGGTGAGACAGTGAAGGGAGGCTCTGCTGAAAGGCAGAGGGAGAGTGCTGGGTTTATTTGGGCTGGAGGGCAAGGAGAGCTGAAGGCAAGCCCTGTGCAAATGATAAAGAGAAGAAGGGAGGTGAAAAAGGCAGGAGAGTGTGATTCCTTTTTCTCAGGGCCCTCCATGGGCAAACAGAAATGTGCAAGTGACTCCCACCCAAGGCTGCCCTGCATCAGCAGTACTGCAGTGCTTGCAGAGGTGTTGTGACCATGAAGGTGCCATCATCTGCCTGTGTGCACCTGAGAGAGGAACAGCATCACCTGTGTGCACCTGAGAGAGGAACAGCATCACCTGTGTGCTCTGTGAGAGGAACAGCATCACCTGTGTGCTCTGAGAGAGGAACAGCATCACCTGTGTGCACTGAGAGAGGAACAGCATCACCTGTGTGCACCTTTGGCAGTGTTCCACCATCACCTGCCCATGGCTCACAGGCAGGCTCAGCTGAGCCCACCCCGGTTTGGTGTTCTCAGCTTCCTGAAGCAGACAGAAAAGGGAGTTGAGGCCAAGGTGTTACCCCAGGCTGAGCAGAATTCCTCACTGCCCACAGTGCTCCAAAGTGGCAGCTGTAAAACTCAACCCATTTTTCTGTGGGACTGGGGCAGTGCATCCCAGGGGAGCCCCTGCTGCAGCTTCCTGCCGGCCAAACTCCAGCCCTTCTGCTTGGGCACCAGCAGCTGTGACCTGTGTGCCAGCCCAGAGCCCTGGGAGCTGCACATGGGCTGTGCCACTGCCCTCTCCTGCTGGCTCCAGCCCTCTCTGACTGTTATAAAGCACTGGAGATATTGTTCTTCCTATGTACCAGCCCTGCTGTCCGCACACCTACCAGCAGATGCAATTTGCAGCACATCTCTCGGCTGGAGAGAGGAAATTTATCCTTTTGACAGTCAGAGAGGGGCCAAGTGCCTTGTCCAAAGAATGGAGTGAATGTGTGAATTAACAGGGACTCAACCCAGACCTCAACTGATGCCCCAGCTCCTGGCACACACCCCCTGCCTGCTGGCAGCTGCTGAAGCATGAGCAGAGAGCAGAGTAATTTGTTTTGCAGGTTCCTTATTTGTAAGGACAGGTTCTTTTTGGGTTTTGCAGCACTTTACAATTTAAAATTGTCTGGGCTGTCATGTCCCTGTCCTCAGGGCTCCCATGGGGGCAGAGGTGGGAAGCTGGGATGAAGAGGTGGCACAGGCTGGGGCTGCACAGCCCTGCTGGCACTGAGTGCTGGCTCCAGCAGGAGCCCTGGGCTCCCTTCCAGGCTGAGCAGAGCTTACAGGATTTAGCAGGCATAAGCTACAGTGCCACTTCCCTGCTCTCTTGACCCTTTCCACATTGACCCTGTCAGCCTGGCACAAATTTGTCACCTCCCCAGTTTGTCCCAGTCACTGCATCTCTTGTCCCATCCCAGTTGTTGCCCCTTGGGCATCTCAGCCTGGATCTCCCTTCCCTGACCTCTGTCCCCTTGTCCC
>JANRGV010000050.1:3775904-3791476 GCA_024734035.1 Alethe castanea
AGGGGGTTCTGCAGCCATTCCCTGGGACCAAACCCAGCCTGAAATGACTTTGTGGGGTCATGGAGGTCTGCAGCCATTCCCTGGGATCAAAGCCTGATCTGAAATGACTTTGTGAGGTAAGGGGGGGGTCTGCAGCCATTCCTGGGGACTAAAATCTGTCCTGAAATGACTTTGTGGGGTCAGGGGGATCTGCAGCCATTCCCTGGGACCAAAATCTGTCCTGAAATGACTGTGTGGGGTCATGGGGGTCTGCAGCCATTCCCTGGGATCAAACCCAGCCTGAAATGACTTTGTGGGGTCATGGGGGTTCTGCAGCCATTCCCTGGGACCAAAATCTGTCCTGAAATGACTGTGTGGGGCCATGGGGGTTCTGCAGCCATTCTCTGGGATCAAACCCAGCCTGAAATGACTGTGTGGGTCTGCTGTGTGGTGGGGAAGGGGAAAGGCAGAACTGCCAGCCTGGTGCTGGGGTTGGATGGGGCTGGAGCTGGGACAGCAGCACCTGGCACCCACCACCCCCTGGCAGGACCCTTCCTGGCACCATTTTGGGGTTGTGTCACTGGGTCTCGTTACTCCTGGCTCCACACTGCTCCTTTGGGAAGTGCCCAGACTGCACCATCCTCTCAGCAAGGGGTGAGACCTGACCCCTGCCACCATCCCAGCCCCCACCACCGTCCTCACCTACCTCAGCTGTGGCCAGAGTTTATGGATTCCTGTCCCCTGCAGGCAGGAGGAGCAGCTGGAGTCTGGCACAGAAAGAAAAATACAAGGAGATAGAATTTTTTAGAAATTATTTTTAGAAAACAGTGATACACAAAATGCCTGATTTCCTTCACCTGTGGATAATGCGGTGTGGATATGTCTGGCTCAGCAGTGATATCTCCATTACCTGAGAGGGTGCAGTGAGGCACCACCCACACACCAGCACTGCCACTTCTGCCTTTCCATGAGCTGAGAATCTCATCTGGGCAGTGCTTCCCTCACCCCATTCCCCTCTGCTTGTTTCTTGCTCCTAAGAGTCTCCTCCCATTTAACCTCCCACCCTCTGAACTTCACCTTCCTCGGGCCAAAGGGCTCAGTGCAGCCTTGTCCTGGGGAGCACAGTATAAGGGACAGATGTGAAGGAGAGCATTGGGATTTTGGAATAGAATCACAGAAATCCCGGAACTGTTTGAGTTGGAAACTACTCAAACATCTTGTTCCATCCCCCTGCCATGGGCAGAGATTCTTTCCACCAGACCAGATTTTTCAGGGGCACATCCAACCTGGCCTGAAACACTTCCAGGGAGGGGGCAGCCACAGCTTCTCTGGACAGTCTGACCCTAATAAATGTAATAAAATATTGCTGGCAGTAAGGAGTGGATCAGTGGAGAGAACTGGGCAGTGCTGCCCACGCACAAGAGCAGAGCTGGTGTCCCACACCCTGCTCAGCTTCAGAGGGGAGGCTGATGTGAGGCTGTGCCAGGGCAGGGGTGGTTCCTCTCCTTCTGTCAGCTCAGCTCTGCCCTTGTGATGGGCTGGGGACACAAACCTCGACCCTGACCTGGGCACTGCTGTTGTCACCACCTTTGACAACAGCTTTATACTCCTCATTCATTCCTCAAAACGCTTTGGTTTGTGGCTTTTTGGAGTCCATTTAGGGAAGTTATAGATGTTTTCCAGCACAGTGCAGGGGAAGTTTCGGTGGGTCACAGCAGTGCCAGATCCATCAGTGTGGTGCTGCTCAGAGCTCAGGAATTAAACTGGGATCAAACCCAGGGGGCTCAGCACCAGCTGCTGTGAGCAGGGAGCAGAGCACCCCCAGCACCTCTCAGCAGGGCTGGGAAGCAGGAACACACCAAGGGAAGGTGCTGGCCCTGCAGGCATCACCCCATCTAAGGGAGAGGGGGTGACTGTGCTGCTGGGGATGGCAGCTGGCAGCCTGGAGTGGAGAGAAGAGCATCCTAAAACCCAGCAGGAAAACAGAAATCCTCTGCACAGCAAACTGCCTCCACTTCCACCCTCACTCCCCTGGCTGTGCTTCCCTCCCCAGCTCCCTCCACAGTTCAAGGCAAAGGGGACAGTGACACTTGTCACTATTTTCAGCTACTGTGCTCACAATGCCTCTCTTTCCTGGGGCAAGAGGAGGTGATGGGTGTCCCAGCAGTGGCTCTGGAGCTGGCTGGGGATGGAGCCTGGAGCCAGAGACATCTCCGTGCCCCTCCACCTCCCCCAGGTAGGCTGACTGCCTCCATTCTTCTGCCACAGACCTGCCTTTTACGACTCTTTAAAGATAATGAAAGGACTTACAAAGCTTAATATGAGTCAAAGTGTTTTCAAGAAATGTCAGCTGCCACATGTCTCTATTTAAATAGGGAAAGGTGGGGTTTTTTTTTTTCCATCTGTAAAGCACAAAACCGCACTGCTGTGTTAATTCATGAAAATGCCATGGAATGTGGTGGTGAGAAGTAAAAAGGGGAAAATGACCAGGTCAGATCCACTGCCAAAGATGAGTGAAGTGCTGAAAGGCTGAACAGAAAACGTGGTGTTTGAAGAGATTTGGTGCCTGATTTAACGCCGTCCTTCCCTCTGTAGTTCCCGTGCTATTGTATCAAACATGACGGGCCCTGGAGCAGAGGCTGTGCTCCAGCTGGCACATTTGTACCTTTAACAGGAAAGAAATATGCAAAAAAGGATATTTTTTTCTTTTTTTGGGGGGTGAGTGACATTTTCCTGTAATAGCCTTTATCTCTTGTCCTTGTACAACAAATCTTCTCGTGCCCAGCTCAGACCTGCCCTCGAACTCTGCAGCCTCCAGGAGCTTCCCAGCACAGACTCCAGACCAGGGCTCCCTCCAGCTTTGTTTGCATGTGGAAAAGGGCCTTGCATCTCCCTCCAGGGGGACTGGGTGTTCCTCTGAGCAATAAAACCCCCTCTCTTTGGCAGAAAGGACCCCCAGGCCCCACCAGCTGTGTGCTCTAGTGTTGCTGAATGTTCACCATGCCAGGAGCTGGGAGCAGGAGCTGGGAGCAGGAGCTGGGATCCAGGAGCTGGGATCAGGAGCTGGGATCCAGGAGCTGGGATCCAGGAGCTGGGATCAGGAGCTGGGATCAGGAGCTGGGATCCAGGAGCTGGGATCAGGAGCTGGGATCCAGGAGCTGGGAGCAGGAGCTGGGAGCAGGAGCTGGGATTCAGGAGCTGGGATCCAGGAGCTGGGATTCAGGGGCTGGGAGCAGGAGCTGAGAGCAGGAGCTGGGATCAGGAGCTGGGAGCAGGAGCTGGGATCCAGGATGTGGGATCAGGAGCTGGGATCCAGGAGCTGGGGGCAGGAGCCTGCAGTGACTGTTTGCACAGTGAGATTCTATTAGCTGAGTTACTGCTGTAATTTCCTAATGGGACGGGGAGCGTGCAGGAAATGATAGAAGTGTGTAATTAAACCAAGCCTATCTGAGGATCTTCCATTATGCCTTGGTAATTTCTGGGTCTGGGCATCCTTCTCTCCCTCTTTCAGAACTGGGGGAGAAGGGAGGTGTGAGTGTGGTGCTTTTCCCTTGAAGCTGTAGGTAGCACACCTTTATGGTCATAAATCCCTCCTTATTTATGATCCAGGGAAGTTAACCTTCCAAATCAGATTACACAGATAATTCTGTGCCTTGCCTTTGCCTGGCTGGCAGGAAGAAGAGCTGCCAGGGAAGAGGCACTTATTCCAGCAGTAGAATCTGTTGTGTATGGGAATTTAGCAACATCTTTCTGAATAAATGGAGAGCTCTCCTTTGGGACTCACTGTGTTTTATTGCAGGAGCTATTAAAACACTATGAGAGCAGCAGGGATCAGGGCAGCAGGTTTGGTCTATTTGCAGAGGGTAGTTAACCTGGTTATTTAGAGTCCAGCTGTAGATGTTTCTCCATATCCCTGAACTGCAAAGAGTAAAAGCCACAGCAGTCTGCAAATTCTCCTTCCACGCTCCACTTCCAGGACTTGCTGTTCTCTGCCTGCTCCTCAGGGACCAGCTCCTGACACTCAGGGCAGGTCTGCCAGTACCTGGTGTGATCAAACACTGCCAGACCCAGCCAAACATCACAGCACAGATGCAAGATTCCCACTGAAGCAGGCAGGAGTCAGCATTTTGAAGACAAAGCCAGGCAGCCCAGGTTTCACCCTAGAAAAAGCCCCACTGGAAGATGGCAGGAGGCTGACAAAAAGTGCTGTGCACAAAGCTGAGATGTCTCCTTCAGGTTATTCTGGGCACAAGCCCTCAGGTGATTGATGTCTGACACCTTCAATGCAAATTCCTCTTCACTGGGTCTGGTTTTTGACAATGCAGCCCCTTTGCTCTCAGGAGGTGAGCACAGCCTTTGCCCATGCAGGCAGCTGAGAATAAAGCACTAAGGAAAGTGCATTGCACTGGGAAAAAACCACCTTTGCATGGCCTTTTTAGTGAGCCTGATCTTCAAACTGCTGCATTAACATAGTCCCATCCTCACTGGGAGTATCAGCTTTTCTTGCATCCTTGTCCAATTTACAGTGTTATTGTTGGGACAGGGTAAACACTTACTTAATGCAAACAGATATTTTATGGCAAGGAGGGATCTGAGATGCAAAATTTAGACTTGTAAGAAAGCAAAACATCCCCAGAGCTGCAGTGAATTGGATTTAAGGCTCCTGGGGTAATAGTGGGGCAAGAAGAATAGCAGATTCACACAGTTCTTCTCCTTCAGTCAAGCATTCCATCATTTTGATGCAAATAAGTGATCTGTGACCAACTTGTTGAGATCTGTGCATCTCACTGGCAGCTGGCAGAGTTCTTCATTATCCCATGTCTCCTGCACCAACATCCACACTCCCTTCTTCTCTTTCTTTGACAACTTTGGCTCTCCTTCTAATTAAATGGCTCTGCTCTAGCATCAGCATCCCTTGGTGGGACCAGACTCAGCAGTCATGTGAAAGGTGAAAGCTGGAGAGTCTTTTTCGAGGAGATATTGGGCACACTAGCAATTTGGGGTGAATTTCCCCCTCTCTGCCCTTTCTTAGTTTCAGACAGGTTGGAACACAAGTAGAAATGCAGAATCTCTCCCTTCAGAGACAGACAGAGCAACCACCCAGCAGGTCAGACATGCAAATCTGAACCTGTGGTGTTCATCACAGCCTCAGAATATGAGAGTGGCAGAGAGGATATTCCTCAAACAGCCTCTGTCAGTCAGTTCTGGAAAGGAATGGATCCTGATGCCTGGAATTTCCTGGGCAGAGGCTGCAACCTGCCAGATTTCACCACAGAGACAGTCCAACCACCAAGAATTGTTTTAAGTCCAACAAACAAGATCCTCAAGTGATCTAAGATCCATTGGGGTGTGGCCCTCCAAAGATAATTATGGAATAATTTAGGTCAGAAAAAACCTTTAAGATCATCAAGTCCAACCATTAACCCAAGGTCGAGGCCACCACTACCCCGTGTCCCCAAGTGCCACATCTATGTGTTCTTTTAATACTTCTAGGGATGGCAACTCCACCACTTCCCTGGTAAGGGTAGAACACATGACAGGAAAGATGGGAATCTGAGAAAAACACCTCCCTGCTACATGAAATGAGTGTCACTGCATGAAATGAGTGTCACTAGCACTAAGAAGGATGGGAGAAATTAAAAAAACCCAACCCAAACATGCAGAAGTCTGTGAGGTCTCTGGAATCCCACAGCTCCTTCAGGCCTGCCTGAGATCTGAGTACTTGGCAAAGACAAGATCCAGGTGAGCAGGATGTTATTCTGCATTCCTATCAGAACACTCAGAGGTTTGTATCCTTGGGTTATTGGCATCCTGGGACTGTGGATTATGGAGCTGTAAATTACCACCATGAACTGTCACAGACGTGACTGCAGTGCCCAGCTGGAGACAGCACACCCCAGTCAGCAGCTGCAGCACCCAGGACCTGCTCACCAACATAACACATCAGCAGCTCGACCCATCTAATCTCTTGGATTAATGCAATAATCCTGGAAGGAGAGGTTTTGAAACAAAGGGTTGTGGCGTTTCAGCAGAGGGTCCCAGCTGGAGGTTTGGTGGTGGCAGAACTGTGCAAAGGGGCACCTTCCCCACTGCTCCTGTGCCTGTGGGCTCACCTGCTGTGCCTTCTTAGGGATGTGCTGTGAAGCCTGTAGGCAAAACAAATCTAGATTTCGGTGCTTGTCGTGGTTACTCTGCAAAGAGTCTGCACAAAATCCTCCCCTGATATCTTCAAATTTTGCTTGTGCTAAGGAGGTGATGAGGATGATCCTGCTGCAGCCTGGCCCCTGCACGAGGAGTACCCATTGCCTGGACTTTATTAGGCTTTATTAGGACTTTATTAAGTAGCAGTGGGGTCAGGGGGGCTGGCCAGGGGGTGAATTCACACAAATGAATTCTCCATTGATAAACGCCCAAGGAAGGGCGTCCCAGCAGCGCCGCTCTGCTCCGCAACTGCTCCAAGGACAGCAGCGAGGTAGAGAGGAACAAATCAGCTATGGAAATTATACCCTTGCCTTTCCACTCAGGAGAACATTATCTGTGCCCGCTGATGGAGGTCTGGCTGGTGATAAATGGGTGCTAATGGGAGGGAGGAGGCAGATCTGCCAGTCATGGTTGGTGTCACCCATCCCTTCCCCAGCTGTGCAGGGAGCCTTCCTCCTCCTCATCACCTGGGTAAGGAAAATGAGAGGCACACCTGGGCACACGAGGCCCCCTCCCATCCCCAGGCAGCTCCTGACACCACGGAGTTTGTGACCTGCGTTTTGGATGAAGCTCACCTAAGCACAATGAGACTTTAATTAGTAAAAGCTCGTAAGCAGCAGTGAAGGAACGCGTCTTTGGCATTTGCTCACAAAGTGGTTTGTGTGTCTGGAGCAGCTCAGCCTCGTTGGAGTTTTGGTTCCCTTTCTCTGCGTGACTACAGCAGTGTCTTTCTGCAAATTAATCTATTTTTGTGCTTTTTATTTTTTTTTTTTTTTCTGGAGAAATTCTCAGCATCAAAACAAACCCGGTGTGTGGGAGTGATGAGGAGTGAGTTCTCTCAGCTGATCCTCACCGTGAGCACAAAATGCCTGAATTTTAGTACAGTTCTGATCCAAATTTGCATCTCATTTTGGATGGGATTAGCCAAACCAATCCCTCCCTTCTCCAGGGCAGGTTGCAACTCATTGAAAAAAAGGGGGAAAAAAAAGGAGCAGTTACTATTTTCCTTTCTCTTTCACTAAACGTGCAAAACCCATTCTTTTAACAATTAGTCTCAAGCATATTTTTTCTCTCCCCATATTATTCCTTACCTGAGTAATCTCCATCTATTGTATGGTGTTTCTGAGATCAGACATTAATGTATTTCTCAAAGGTAATCTTTAAATGCCCAGGCAGATTTTGTTGTTGGTCTTTTCTAAATAATTTGTTTTGTTGGAGGAAAGGTTATATGTATTTATTATGAAATGCAATAACATTTTAATGAGAAAATGCAGCGTTAAATATATTTCACGTGTATTTATTTCTCAGAAAACTCATATTGTTCAGTCTTTGGGTGGAAGCCAAGCACTTGTAACAGTTACCTGGCATGATGTGGCCTCGTGACAGAAAGTCTAATGAAGACTTTCTTGATAGGAATGTAATTGTAAAGAAAAAAATGATTAAAAAATTGGTTCCAGTGCTCTGTGATCCAAGAGTTCATTTGTTTCCTCATTCATGCACTAAACAAGTCCCTAATTAATCTTGAACCTTGGAGAAAGGAGACTAGATTGGCATCTTCTGAATACGAACGTACTTCTCATTTTGGAAAGTTTGAAGAGGCTCTTAAGCATTCTCTTTTAATGGTATTTTTGCAAGGGTTTAAAGTGGCTTCATTAGCCTGCCAAAGCCACTAATTGCATTACCATATTTTTAAACTTAGGAGATTCCTTTAAAAAAAAGAAAAAAATTAGATTAATTTGCTGGCTGAAAGCGCCTGAAGTGTTCAGTGACTGTCATGGTCCTCAGCTAGAGCCAGTGTGGCACTGAGCAGCGGTGGCTGCTGGGGCTGCCCCAGAGGTGCCACCCCTGCTGTCCCTCCTGGGCAATTCAGGCAGCAGGATCTGTCACCCTGGACACTGCTCTGCCCACGGAGAGCTGCCTGAATCCCTGCCAGCCTCAGCACTCAAGGAAATCCTTGTGCAGGGGCAAACCTGTGCTGGATCTGTTCGGGGTAGAAATGCAGAACCACCTGATCTCTCCCACATCAGCTTTAATTGGGAATAAAGAGCTGATTGTGTTCTAAGCATCTCTTTTCCATCAATGGGGGATTCTCAGCAAAAGCCCCCCCAGCTCTGGGGGTGCAGCCCATGCTGAGCACTCACCCTTGCACAGCCCTGCCGTGCCCAGTGGCCAAAACCCTGCTGCAATCCCTTTTGGAGGAAAAGTGGCAGAGCTGATTAACTCCAGCTCCTCCGTTCCTCTGTGCTCTGAAGTGTGAAAGGGATGGAGTCAAAGCCTCAGATGGAAAGTGCCAGCCAAGTTCAAAGTGTGGCTGTGTTCGTCCAGCTGTTCTTATTACAGTAAATAGGCACCTGAACTGTAATGAGGTCACTTCCCTGGATCTTGCTTGTGTGCAGCCCCAGGTGGCTTATCTAAGGTAATATGAATAATAAGAACAAGATAAGATAAGGCTGTTAGCCCCAAACAATATTATCAGCCTGTGATTTTAGCTGCCTACCTACTCCATCCTGACAGCGAGGGATAAAAGAAAACCTAAAACTGCAGCCTTGGAGACTTACAAAAGCCTTGTTAAAGCCCGTACGAGCTCCTAGAAGAAATATTACCCTGTCTGGGGGAAGGGGGTGGAGGAGAATCAAGGGCACCAAGAAGAAAATACAGCTCACGGTTGAGGGAGTTGGGTTTTTTTCTTCCTTTGCAAATGTGTTCTTGCTCATTTCATTGTGAGCACCACAATATATTATCAGCTTTCACGGAAGTGAAGAGTCGCCGAGGTTTCATTAGTTATGTTTATGCCAATAGAAATAAATCTCTGCAGTCATCAGAACAGGTTTGTTCATACTCCTGCTCCTGACTGGGGAATTTCACTGGCCACATCCCTGTTGTGCTGGTGGAGCAGATATAGTTTGAGATATACTTTGGCCTTATTGATTTGAAGGCTTCTTCATTACTTCTCCAGCATTGCAGATCAATAGCCATGCCCAGAGCAGCATAATAGATTTTTTTAAAAAATCAATTAAACAGAATATTTTTAACAGAGCCTAGTGCAAAATTCTGTTGCATTTTGATATGTGTGTTTTAAGCCTTGCTGCATTCACCTGCAGACCCTGATGCCTTGCTAAGGAATGAGGGTCTTTGTTTCAGCATCCCTGTGCTGGGACGTTCAGCCTCCAAAGGAGGAGGAACAACTCAAGATTAGAAACAAGAACCACCCAGCTTTTCTCCTTTGAAACACATATTCATCACTGCAGCCTCACCAGAAAGTGAAATAATGTTTGTGGTCTTGGCTCAATCCCCAGTGGACAATAATTCAGTTAAAATATACCAAAATCTGTCATGCTTTTTCCTTGCTCCACGTCTCTGAACACCAGGAGATGAGCTCCTCTTAAATTAGCTTTCATGCTCGAGGGGTTTCCTTGTGCATGCAGAGCCTGATCCTGTCCCTGCTGGGGCTGGTGACAAATTCCCTATTGATTTTGGTGGCCTGGGACTGGGGTCAGGCAGCAGCGTGGGTCAGGGCAGCCCTCAGTCTTGCTGCCATCCTGGAGCTGGGGAAAGCAGCTGCTGCTGTCCTGGGGGACTGTGGAGGTGGTGCCTGGCCCTGGAACTGGCTGGGAATATTCTGTGGCAGATTTTGGCAGCAGTGCAAGTGTTTAACACGGTGTAACAGAGGTAGGAAAATCCTTATGGGGAGGAAAACCCTCATTCCAGAAGCAGCAGAAGGATGTGATGAAGGATTCTGGTGATGTTCTGAATGGTGATGCTCAGTAAAACCTTCTCCCAGTCACAGGTCCCTCAGATGGGGACACTTAAGGTCACCCAACAGGCAGCCAAAAACAAATTTCCCCATCATTATTGCTCCTTCTCCCTCCTTCCCACCTTTTCCAGCTCCATACCAGCTGCTCTGGGCTGCCTCAGCCACTGGCCACTCTCTCACCACTCCTTTCTAAGCTCCAGGCTGAATTATTTCTTTGAACTATTTGCATGGCAAATGACACAGGTGGGTATTTTCAGAACTTGCCTTGTCACATCCCAGCACAGCAGCTGCAGCCACATTGGGTTAGTTTGGTTGGGGCCTTTTTCCTTTGCAAAATGCAAATATTTGTGGCCACAACCCCTGATGCACTTGGAGCTGCAAACTGTGAGGGTTTCTCAGCGATCCAAGCCAGGTCTGCACATTGTGGACCCAACACAGCAAAGCCTTAGGGCAAGGTGCAAAACCCCCTCCTGCTGAGCCCATCACCAAGCCAGGCTGCTCCAGCTCCATTGCCAGGGAGATGCTGTCCCAGGGGATGATTTGGAGGAGACAGACTACTCTGCATTGCTGTTACAGGAACAGCCTGGCCAGGCAGGGAGCTGAGAGAGGATGAAGCCAGCTCCTCAGATGTCTGCAGCTGGGAGGTCTGGAAGCCTCCTGGTTTTCTTCTTCCTGTCATCCACGCACATGGGGGATGTGAGAACCACTTCCAGAAAGCCATGTCTTCCCTCTGCTCCCCTGGTTTTAAGTTTAAACATCTCATGCAGTCCAATCAGCTTAAAAATATTGTTTAAACCTGGAAAGGGGAGTGAGGCAGAGCCTGAGCTCATGGGCTGGATCCCACCCAGCCCATCACAGCTCAAGTTTAAAGGCCAGGAGGTGTTTTCTGTGTGGATGTGAGCTGGGGAAGAGGCAGCAGTGCAGGAGCTGCCAGGTGTGCCCAGGGCAGTGTGCTGGGCTGGGGGCTGTGGGAGGGCTGGGCTGTGCCAGCAGGGCAGGTCTGGGCGGCAGAGCTCGCACACGCTCTCTGTTCATTCATTTTTCATGCCTCGTTTTCAGGCCCGCCTGATTTATGAACCTCATTCTTCCTTCCCCTCAGTTTAAATTTATCTTTGGAAAACAAAGCCGGGGTTTAGAGCAGACCTTCCCGTCCCCTGAGATGAAGAAGCCTGAGTTGGTTTAAGGCCACCAGCTTTAACCAGGGCATGAGTGATGTCCTGGGGACCTGGAGCCTCTTGGGTGAGCAGCTGCCCCCAGAAGTGATGATGGCCCTGCTCCAGGTGCTGCCTTCACCCTGAGGCCCATCCAGTCCTTGGCAGGAGCTGAGCCAGCAGAAAGCCAGCCCTTTTGCCAGCAGCTGGGTCTCCCTGGGAAGCACCAGAGCTGGAACCTGGCGTGGGCTGGGAAACCAGACAAGGAAAGGCAGTGAGACAGGAAACACAGAGACAAGGGGAGTGGCTGGGTGCTGTGGGGATGGGAGGTCTCCTGCCTCACCTCTGACGCTGCTCCTGCTGTCCCACCAGCCCCTGCTGTCCCCACTGACCCTCAATAACCCAGCAGGGACCAGTGCTGGGTCAGCTCCCGTTCCTGGCTGCTGCCAGCAGCTCACTTTGATATCCTGCACTGGCACAGCTCCTCTGGAATTGCTCCATCTGCCCCTGGATGGGAACAGGCACAAATTACCCACCTTTAGCTCTCATGTACTTCACACCGACATCCAGGGATCTGAGTGAGGAGCCAAGGGGTTCTGGATTGGAGGGCAAACACAGCCCACGGAGCTGGGATGGGACTTGCAGCCACTCTGCCATGGTGGCATTGCTGGAGCTGAGCTGTCCTCTGGGCACCCACACATGAAGCCTTTCCCTGATGGCTCAGGGCTTTCTGGGCTTTGCCTTTTCCATGCTGCAGGGCTGGGTGAAGTCTCTGTCCCTTCCAAGGGTCACCACGACCCCACAGCATCCTTCCCTGCCCCCAGCTGCACAGGTGTCAAAGCTGGGGACAGCAATTCCCACGGTGGCACTGCCCTGGCACAGGTCCTGGCATGCCCATGCATCTTCTGCTGTGCACCACTGACCTTCCCGTGGCTTCAGCTGCGCCAGCACTGCGGGTAATTACTCAGAGAGCTAAGAAAAGACCTTGTTATTAGGAAGCTTTTTTCCCCCCCCAGTTATCTTTCAGCTAATTTTTCCCCAGTTCTTAATTTGCGCCTGGCTCCTCGGAGCCGTTTCAGATCTGTCAAGTGCTCTCGGTGAAACGCTTGTTTTTGTTTGACTAACACGTTCTGGGGGAGGGGGCCGGCGCTGCTTTGGAAGAGCCGGTCTGTTTGCTTTGGTGATAGCACTGATATTTGGGAGAGACAGATGGAAGGCACTTTTTATTTTCTGCAGACACTTTATGATCCAAGCTGCTCATATTGTATAAGAGAGGCCAGATGCCTTGTTAATTCATAGACATGTTTACAGCATGGAGCTTCTAATAGGTGAATATGAATACTAAATAGTGATTAGTGCTTGTCTGACAGACGTCTCCCTCCTGACTGAAATTGGATCTAAGTTTGACCTTTGGTGAGGGAGGAAGGTATTCTGGTATATTACAAGCCTTTTTTTTTTTTTTAAATATAAATATCTCTTCTCTGCATGTAGAAAGACAAATCCTTCACAGACAAATCCTTTTTCTTCCCACTGAAGGATGTATTTGCCCTAGATGGGCCATGCCCCTGTCCCTATGTCACTGTGGAAATGGAGGGGGAATCCTCTGAGTATTAAAATCTGTGTTTTAAGTGGGAGGTGTGAGCCCAGTGGTGCTTTAATTCCCTTGGGTGGCATTTTGGCTTTGTGAGATGGACTGAGGAGCACCATGGCTTTCCCCTGCACCACCAGGCTTTTGTGGGATGCTCCTGGTCGGAACCCCTTGATGTCTGTGCACCCTGTACAGAAGGAGAGGCTGGAGCAGCAAACCAAACACAGAGGATGGAAGGCTTATAGACAGGAGAAGGAAAGGGCATGAGGAGAGAAAATAATTAACCAAGAGACTTATTTTAAGAACAACCCCAGCACTGCTGGTGGAGGGCCACCAGCCCTTTCAGAGGATGCCAGGACACTCTTCACCCCATCCATGGGATTCACAGCACCTCCCTGCAAGACTCAGAGCTTCACGCAAAACCCTTTGAGGAGCAGCACCCAGTGTATCTTAAATTGTCCTCCATATGATGTGAGACCCAAAAGCAAGAGGGTGGCCAGCACCCCAGGGTGGGTGCACTGCTCTGGTGCATGGCCAGGCTGCTCCAGAGGCAGCAGAGGTGGAGGGGTGGTTTGTGGAAGAGAAAGCAAGGAAAGAAGAAATAGGTCTCAAAAGTAGGCTTCCCAGGAGCACACCCTTGACCACACTGTCTCTGCTATGGGGACCAGGTATTTCCCAGCTTGCTTGGGCTGGGAGAGCTTTGTGATGCTCAGAAACCTGGTGAGGCTTTGGGAGGAAGTGAGGATGTTGAGGGAAAGCTGAGTGTGCAATAACACAGCTTCCAGGCTTTATGGTGTGCTGACAAGCCACAGTGAGGGGCACTCCTGTGCCACCAGCTGGGCACATCCAGGTGGAGAGATGGTCCCGAGCCAGCAGGAGAGCAGAGGGAGTCTGGTGAGCAGCCAGAGTGTGGAGTGAGGGAAGAGGGGTCAGGCCCTATGTCCCCAGCCAGGCTTCCCACTCCCAGACTGGCTCCCTACAGGTGCAATGCAGCAGCACTCATGATGTCCCTGCATCACCAGAGCATCCTTTAATTGAGGTAAAATCATCTCATGCCCATCCAAGGCACTTTTAAGGCTACTTTGGGACAGAGGGACCACATATAGATTACAACCCAGGAGCCACCCCACTAATCTGAGTGGGGCTGCACCCAGGCTAAGGGAGGCTGAGCTCAGCCCCTCACACGCAGCACCCACGGAGCTCCAGCTCCTCCCAGAACACAGCAGCTCCCAGCTGAGGCTGTTTTCCATGGTTTTCCAGGTTCTGCTGGTGGCAGGCACGGGCTCCCACCGGCTGTGTGGGGCAGAGGAGGGTCTGGCTCTGCCACAGCCCCACTGGCTGGGAGCACATCAAGGCAGAGCTGCTGCTTCCTCTGGAGATGCAGCCCCAGCCTGCTGCCTGTGATCACGGCTGGGTGCAGCACTTGCCTCAACTCGCTTTCATCCCTTTCCTTTTCACTTCACCCTCAAAATTAGGTATTAAGTTTATTCCCCAATTAGACCAGGAAAGGATAAAATGTTTGGTTTGGGGGATATTTAGTTTTATTTTTTCTTTTAAAGGCTTGCTCTTGCTGTGAATTTATTGGGTATTGCTGACAGCAGAGGAAATCCTGTGGTTTTGCTTTCCCTGCTTGTTGTTGAGATGTGAAGGTACAGAGGATGCCTCAACCCTTGAGTGAGCTCAGCTCTCACTCGAGGCAGAGAGAGCACAAGCGATTGAGCAAAATCAGTCCCTGACTCGTTTCTGATCTCAGCCTCCCCTCTGCTTGGACTGGGAGCTGAAGCAGGAATGTGGTTTTGGCAAACAACCTTAAAAAGTAAATTGCTTGCTCTGTGGACTGAAAATCACACTCTTTCTCCTCTAACCAGCTCCTCTCTGCAGGGAAACAAGCCTATGAATGAACAAGGAAAGAGACCTGGCCTCCAGAGATTAGCAAAGCAAGAAGGTGGCAGGTCATGGGAGCTGCTCCTGCAGGTTGGTGGGGCTGGTGCTCCTGCCCTGCTCTCACCCCAGAACCAGCCCCTGTCTCTGGAGAGGAGGAGAAAAGGGATTTACCACACAGAACACCATTAAGGACTTTGCTTTAGGTACCACTGAGTGCACTTTGGTGGCCATAAGCCAAATGATGCCTATCTATTATGTGTGTATGTATGGAACACAGATAAGCTTGTTGCAGGGTCTCTCAAGGCAGGCTGTGCCCCCTCCCAGCTGGAAGGGAGGGAAGGAACCCACAGCCTCCTGCGCTGGCATTTGTGCCTTTCCCAGACCGGCTCCTGGGCTGGCTGCCCGTGTGGTGTGGGGCTGGTGCTGCCAGCTCAGGAAGGTGCAGCTGCCTGTTCCCACCCCACAGCTGCTTTGGGTCCAACTCGTATCCCTTCCCAAAATTCCAGCACTCCCCTGTGCACTGGGCTGGATGGCACAGAGGGGGCTCTGGCTCCAGGGCAGAGGTGGAAGAGGGGCTGCAGATCTCCCAGGGATGCCCTGGTGTATTTAAACCCCCCCAGTCAGCAGGCAGGAGAAATATCCTTTGCCTTACCAGAGCTCAGTGACTCCTCCGTTCTCTGCCTGTGACATTTCCAGGGGGGCCCTGGCTGCCACGCAGGGCTCTGGCTCTCAACTGTGCCAGAAAAAATGATGGTGTTTGGAGCTGGGGTTTTGGCTCAGACCCATCTTGAGCAATATTGTTTCTCTTGTTTTCAAAACCATAATGCACTGCACTTGGTGGTGATGTCAGGTACTTGTGGATTGTAATTACTGTGTAACCCAGCAGCCTGGAGGGGGATGTCTCAAGAGGGGCAGCCTGAGGGGAAGGAAACTTAGTTCTTTATGAAATGCAGATGTTTTTAAAGGGCTATAATTAACTGGACTGGAGGCAGAGTATTGCAGATATAAAAGTTTA
>JANRGV010000050.1:3791669-3806076 GCA_024734035.1 Alethe castanea
AGCTCCATCCCTCAGCATGGCACAGGCTGAAAACTGGCTTCAGGATAATGCAGAGAATGAGGCAAGAAGGGCAGCATTGAAAAGAAAAACAAAACCCCCCAGCGCTCAGAGCTGAATAGCAGCGAGCTCTCCAACCCCAAGTTATGAATTTTGTCAATGAAATTAGCCGGCAATGTTTGGGAAAGAATAAAAATAAAGCAGTGAGGGCTCAAAGAAAAACTAGCCGAGGCCTGGGAGTGAATGGGGGCTTTGTTCGGGCTCTGGTCCCTTCAATAGGAGCCTGAAAGCCGGTGAGTCACGGCCCTGCTGCCCGGGCATGGGGCCTCCCGAACGGCCGGGGGGAAAATCCGCCTCACTCCCGTCCCACAGGCTGACCAGCCGCGGAATAGAGTTAATTTACTGCTAAAGTTAATTTGTTGGGTGAGAGAAGGGAAACGAGAAGCATGTTATACTAAACGCAGCAGCAGAGAAGTGTCTGAGCGAGGGCTGTCCCTCGTGCCCAGCAATGGGGTACATTGTAGATTTGGGTCTCACAGGGCCTCAGGGCACAGCCCAGGGATCCCAATAACATTCCCTGCAGGAGAAATCACCAGAGGAACACGCTGGAACAGCAGCAGCATGATGCCAGTGCAGGGATGAGCACGAGCCCAGCCACGTCCACGGCTGTGCTTCCTGGGGACAGCCCCAAGCCTGGCACCAGAGCCCAGATCCGTGTCAGCCCCAGCTGGCAGCGAGCCCAGCATGTGTTTTGTGGCCCAGCATGTGTTTTGGGTGTTGCAGTGCATGTTTTGGGGACCCAGTGCATGCTTTGAGGGCCCAGCGTATGTTTTGGGGGCCCAGTGCATGTTTTGGGGGTTGCAGTGCATGTTTTGGGGGTTGCAGTGCGTTTTGGGGCCCAGTGCATGTTTTGGGGGCCCAGTGCATGTTTTGGGGGTTGCAGTGCATGTTTTGAGGGCCCAGTGCATCTTTTGGGGGCCCAGCATGTGTTTTGGGGGCCCAGCACAGGCAGGGCCAGGCAGCACCTTCGGCCACAGCAGCTATGGGTTGCCCAGGAGTGGGCTCTGTGCGAGGGGCACATTCCCAGGCTGTGATCTCAACCCCATGCCTGGCCACACACCCCAAGCTTTGGAGAGCCTGGATATGCTCCCTGCACAGACCTGTGAGGGTGAGGAGAGCACGGGGAGGGCCAGCAGGGACCATTTCGTGCCAAACCGCTCCTGTACCTAACATGGGCTCTGCAGCACGGAGCCCTGTGCCTGGTTTGGTGGGAGTAGCTGCTGATCCCAAACAAAGGGCTCCTTTCTTCCCTGCAAGCAGAGGTAGCTGGTGTGAGCTGAATACAACCTGCCTCCAGCCTTTGTTCTGTGCTACCTCGCCCATCCCAGCACTTGGTGCTCGGCATTGGACAAATTGGAAAAGAGATGGTGCATCCCCCATGGGGCTCAGAGGAGCTGCCTGGCTTTGTCCCACCACCTCATCCGTGGCCTTTCCCAGAGCCAGAGATGTCCCAGCCGAGGGTGGTGGCTGTGCAGGGTGAAGGACTCTCCTTCTAGCACTGGCTTGGTGTGCCGGCAGCCATGCAAGCACCTGCCCCCAAGCTCCTGCCCCCCTTTCCCCAGGCTGGCCCTGGGCACGCCGCCACGCTGCTGTGCTTTCAGACAGCCACAGCTTGTCTGGGCAGCTGAGCAGGGGAATTAGGGCATTGCTGGCGCCATCCGGCTGGAGGCTGGGGTTGCAGCAGGGGGAGCACAGCAGCAGCACTGCTCAGCCTTTGCAGGTGGAAATCTGGTGCCAAGAGCCAGTGCCATGGACTGGTGAGGATGTCCAGGCTGTGACCCTGTGCCATGCACCAGTGAGGATGTCCATGCTGTGACTCTGTGCCACGGACTGGTGAGGATGTCCATGCTGTGACCTGGTTCCATGGACTGGTGAGGATGTCCATGCTGTGACTCTGTGCCACAGACTGGTGAGGATGTCCATGCTGTGACCCTGTGCCACGGACTGGTGAGGATGTCCATGCTGTGACCCTGTGCCACGGACTGGTGAGGATGTCCATGCTGTGACCCTGTGCCATGCACCGGTGAGGATGTCCATGCTGTGACCCTGTGCCATGCACTGGTGGGGATGTTGGATGTCCAGGCTGTGACTCTGTGCCATGGACTAGTGGGGATGTCCAGGCTGTGACCCTGTGCCATGGACTGGTGAGGATGTTGGATGTCCAGGCTGTGACCCTGTACCACAACCAAGTGCAGACATCCAGCTTTGACAGGCCTCTCCTGTGGTCCAACGTGCAGGAGTCCATATCAGCTCCCTCACCATGCCAGCCAGTACCTAATGAAGCAGAGAGGCACTAAGATAATTTTTGGCTGACGCATCACTTGGGAGGAAATTTTAATGGTTTGTTACGGTAGTTTAAAATCTGGGTTAAGCCCAGAAATGGCACAGCAGAGGTAAATGTCAAACAGCAACAAAACTGTGCCATCTCCCGTTCCCAGCTGCACAAGGCCATGTTGTGACCAAAGCAATCCTCCTTTCTGCTCACATCACCTTTCTGGATTTATCATTTTAATGTTCTCTGGGCCACCAAGCCCCACAGCTGTAAATTAATTTTTAAAGTAATACAGGTTTTAAAACTTCCATCTGTTTTAATGAGCTTGGGGGAATCCTGTTGTATTAAAAAACATGCATGCAATTATTTTTCCATCTTGGGTTTCACCAGTTCCCAGCACCACTCGGTGATGACATCTTCCTCCCCTCTCCAAAGTGTTTTCTTGTGATAATGTGGCATTGTATCCTGATGGTGTGTGTGTTTAGCTGCACGTGGGCAAGGCTAGAGAGGACTTCTCTAAGGACAAAGCAGTATCATTAGCAGGTCCCTTGGTGGCTTCCCAGTCACCTTTCCATTAATCCAGTTCTGCATCACAGAATTACGCAGCGGCTAATGAACAGCTCCAGCGCCGGGAGCCTGGAGGTACCGCATTAACCGGACGTCTCTTTGAACTGTCTGATTTCTGGTGGGAAAACTTCATGGAAAAATGAGATTGTGTTTGTTTTCACAGCCTTCTGCATCTGTTTTTAAATATTTGCTCACAGTAGTTCTGGGGTTTTTTCTCTTTTTTTTTTATTATTAGCAATTAGCCTAATAAGGCACCTTTTCATTGCTTTGCATGTAGATTAACCACTTCAGAGAGTACAAAATAAACATTTTGCAATGCATGCATGTATCTTCTGGAAAAGATGAGTAACTTGCTTCCACTGAGACAAAGTCCTCTTAACATCAGGGTTTTGCTCTAATCATTAGTGCCCGAGATTTTTTTTTTTGTTCATTCCCCTTTATTTCCCCTAAGACAACTCCTTACAGCATTTGTTAACCTGAATTTTTAACACAATTAATTCTTATTTAGCCAGTTCATTCAAAATGATGCTCTTTATAAGTAACAAATAGCCTGAGATTGTGCAAGTTCTTTCTGGTATTTGAGCATTTAGAAGATGCATCTCGATCAGCCTGGCTGGCTCTCAGTTGAACCAGGAGCACAGCCAGTGAGTAGCTGTGCACTTTGTGCAAACCCTCCTCTAGTTCTTCTCCCCCAGATTTGTAGGATCTAAACCCTTTTTCTGGCTTCTCTGTTGACGTGCCCCTAAGGATGCGTTCCCCAGGATGTACCCCAAGGATTTGTCCCAAGGATGTCACCCACAGGATGTGCCCCAGGATGTGATGTACCCCCAGGATGTGATGTACCCCAAGATGTGAGGTACCCCCAAGATGTGATGTACCCCAGGATGTGAGGTACCCCAGGATGTACCCCCAGGATGTACCCCCAGGATGTACCCCAGGATGTCACCCCCAGGATGTACCCCAGGATGTGATATGCCCCAGGATGTGATGTACCCCCAGGATGTGATGTACCCCAAGATGTACCCCCAGGATGTGATGTACCCCAGGATGTGATGTACCCCAGGATGTGATGTACCCCAAGATGTACCCCCAGGATGTACCCCAGGATGTGATGTACCCGAGGATGTACCCCAGGATGTGATGTACCCCAGGATGTGATGTACCCCAGGATGTGATGTACCCCAGGATGTCACCCCCAGGACGCGCTGGCTCCCGCCGCGCTGGCCGGGCTCGGCCCCAGCTCTAATCAGATCAGCGCTGCGGCGCGCTCCCCGAGCAGCGGGAACAATGAGCCTCTGTCCCACACGCCGCCGCAGTGAGAACAAGAACCAGGCCGAAAAACAGGAGGAGGGGAGGAGGAAGGTCTTCATCTGTGAGCGAGGCTGTGCCCGTGTTCGCCTCCTGCCCGGGCGAAGCTGAGCCGCTCGGTGCTGCAGCCGCAGCATCCCTTCTGAGCGCTGCTGAGGGACACTGCGGGGTTTTCCAAAAGCCACCCCTCCGGGAGCCTTTGCTGCTCTCGTGCCCACATGGCCGCTTTCCACAGCGGGTGGCAAATCCCACATCATTGCAAAAGAATTTCCTTTCACTTTCAGAGATACTGGGCCAGGCTGGGTGCAGCAGGGTGGCCCCTTCCCTGCTGGCATCTCCCGAGGGGCGTTTCTGTGCTGCCCTGGGGGCAGGGAATGCCTCCTCTGCCTCCTCCTCCTCCTCCCACGAGCTAATGGGGTCAGTGGTCCAAACCTGGAGGATAACCAAGCAGTGAAATGGAGATGGATCCATGGACACCACACTGTCCTAAACCATGGAGTCACAGAATGGTTTGGGTTGGAAGGGACTTTAAAGGTCATCTAGTTCAACCTCCCACCATGAGGGGGTTAGAACTGCCTTTGCTGTTATTCCAGGCTTTTGCTTAAATGAGCTGCAGGTTCTTGGGGAATTCAATCTTCCTTCCGCTCTCAGGGCTGGGACAAGCCCAAGTTTTTGGGCTGAGCTCCAGGCTGGCTCCCCTGAACACTCCTCACCCTCCAGGAGTGTGGCACAGCAGAGCCCAGGGCTGTCAGAGGAGCAGCGATGACCTCGGACCCGCCAGGCTGTGCCAGCCCCACAGGATTAACAGAAAATCCACTGTGGATTTTCTTTGGGAAGGTTTTTAGGAGAGAAGCTCTCAGGAGAAGGTCCTTCCAACAAGGCAGGAATCGTGCTCTACCCTGCTGCTTTTTTGCCTAAATCTTTCCCCTGGGCCAAGCAATTAGTTGGTGTGACTCAGTGGCTTTGATGGAGCACTGCTGATTTACACCACTTGATGAGCTGCTCTGATTTTCTTATAGAAAATCACAGTTAGACTGTTACACTTAACCTGTACTAAACTGTGCATGAATGATTTATTGTGAACTTCTCATGCAAATGACATTAATAGACTCTGTCATACATAGGAGAAGATGCTAAAAGATTACTAAAAGCTGCTGCACTTAAAAATGTTTCAGAAGAAAATAATGTCTTACATTGTATTACTTGAGAAATCCATCTGATCTCCCCTTGAAACATGAACATGAGAGAACAGTGTGAAGGTTGTGCTGCATCGTGTGCAGTACCTTGAGGCTGTAACAGAAAAGCTACAAGAAGTATTTTAAAGGAATATATATCGACACCCAGAGCTGCATTACGAGCAGGGAGAGAGCTGTTTTCCTCACGCACATCGTTCAACCAGCCTCGTGATCCAGGAGCGTTTGATGACTTCAGCATCAGACTGCAGAGAAGAAACAAACCAAAAGCAGTCCTGTCTAATTAACTGAACATATTTACATGTGTAAAACTCTCCTGTAGTCCTCGTAATGACTAATGCATAATTATGCACAGACAAATCCCCACAGTAAACACAAATATTTTTGTTTGTGATTATTTATCTCAGGAGAGCTTGGCAATTTGTCAGGGCTTTGCAGAGCTTCTCAGCTGAGCCCAGTGAGGTGTGGGCAGCAGTGACTGCTGTGGTCACCCCGGGAGCCCTTTCAGCCATGCAGCAATAGAGGAGGGCAGCTTTGGGCTCACAAAATGCCTTTGCATTGAGTAAAGCAGGTTTATGGAATCACAGAATTGTTTAGGTTGGAAAGAGCCTTTAAGATCAAGTCCAAGCATTAACCCAGCACTGCCAAAACCACCACTAGACCATGTCCCTCAGCACCACAGCTACACTTCTTTTAAATATCTCCAGTGATCGTTTGGTTCAAAACAAAGTATTTTGCAAGTTTATTCCAATTCCATGGAAATACTGTGATTTCTCCCAGTTTTAGGCAACATTCACAACCTTATCACTTGACAACCCTCTCTCTTTTGTGCTGTCTCCCTCAGACTGCTGGGATGGAACAGGCTTATGTGTGCTCATGTCCAGATGTTTGCCCACAGAGAAAAACCATGTCCCAGTGATTCCTTCCACTGTTCATGTTCAGTTATCTGAGCTGCAGGAGACAAGTAGGTTTTGTACTTTGTACTTTGACTTCAGCTTTTGCTGTCCTGGCTCACCCCAGGGCATTTCACAGCTCAGCTGCAGGGACAGACAAATCTCCCCTACCCAGCCCCTGACCAGTTTGACATCAGCCTTGATGCCCCTGGTTTCAGTGGGGCATCTGTACCAGAAAATCCATCATGTTTTGATTCTACACAGTACATTGTGGTGTCTGGAAGGCTGTGGGGAAGGAGAGCATGGGGCACCATCCCCACACCAGCACTGCAGCAGGTGCAGACAGCTGTGGGAGCATCTGCCCAGTGCCCTGAGCACGTGTGAGAGCTCTGATCCACCCCAGTGTGCCTCCTCCCTGACCTGCCATCACCCTGCCTGGGAGCTGTGGCACATCTCACCCCATACTGGTGCCTGCTCCTGCCTGAACCCCCTCAGGATCTCGGTCTGCTCTCCGAGCCCTCTGTGCCATGTCATCTTGATCCATGGAGCCAAGCAACCCCCAGTGATAAATTCATCACTTAGTCACTGGCTTCCCTGTTAAAATCCTCTTCAGGGAACAATTCTCCCATGTCTGATACAGTGACTAATTGATAACTTTCTTTAAGGGGACTGCACGATAACTTTCTTTAAAGCAGTATATTATGATCAGTGGGTTTTCCAAGGAGTGTGCTGCTCTCTTAATTCTCACCTTCATTATTTTAATACCTCTGTAAAATGGATTTCTAATGGATCTATATTGCCATAAAACTTTAGGGATGGTGGGTGGGTGTCAATAAATTCTTTGCAATCGGAGCAGCTCCGCCAGCCGGGTAGGGAGCAGAGTGACAGGCTCTGGGGAGAAGCCAGGTCTTGACTCAGGATTGCAGCTTCCAGCAGCGTGACCTTCCCTGATTTGACCCCGTCCTGCTGTTTCTGAACACCTTGCAAAACTTCATTAAGCAACATGACTAGTATCTGTCACAAGCAATTCTTTCTCTCCCACCTCCTCACCCCAGGGATAAGTCATATCAGCTCTGTCAGGAATACAGAAGCTGCCCTAGGTACAATCCAGCCCGAAGTGTTGATACCTGGTGAGTCTGTACAGAGCAAAAGTCATCACATCACAGCATTTTCACCCAAAGTTCCCAAGGCAAGCAATAAATGCACATTATATTGACATCAATCCACTTCAAAATGTCCTCTGCCACCAACAGAGAAGGAAGGCAGCAGCCAGGATGGCCAGCTTCATCAAAGAAAGAAAGAAGTGGATGTTATGGCCCTCTGAAGGTTTTACGGAGGTCAAATTACTCCCATGTGCATTAGCCAGGACATTGGGAAAAACTCTTTTACCACTGGGTCCATCACTTGGTCTCATAAAAACTGCCCAAGAATCTCATTTTTGTCTCATCCATATGGGCTATCATAACTCATTTTTACCTTGAACACTGAAGTTGCTGGCCCAGCAACTGCTCAGAAAGGAGCTGCAGCTGTAAGCATTTGCCATTCTGCCATCCTTTACCCTGAAGAGCTCCCAGGATTAGGAGGTGATGGAGTGAGGGAGATGCCCACACTCAGCACGTGATACAAAGAAATCCTCTAACAGAAATGTTGGAGGCTGAAATCTGCTCTGTTGTTCCACTGCCAGCACTAGATGACTGATGTGTATTATTTATAAAGTCCTGCTGCAAAACCCCACAAAGGCTGGTTTGGCTGCCGCAGGCACTGCACAAACCAGTGTGGGAGCAGTGCCTGGCCCAAGGACTGGGTTTTTTTTTTTTTAACTTAAGTCTTTGCAAGTTCTTTCACCACTGCTTTGATAGCTGATGGGGTGCTAGAAGGACCTAGCCCTTGGTTTCAGAACAGTTTTCATCCCTTAGGTGTTTCTTGGCTGCAGCTTTTTGAGCTGCCAAAAAAAGGTCAGACTGGTATATACAGTAAATTAACCTTTTTGCAGCCTGCCTCCAACTCTGCTTTTTTTTTTTTTTTTTTCCATTGGGATGAGAGACTTGCAAACAGGTAGGAAAACCAAAAGCTTGTTTGAGGACATCATGAAAACAGCTCCAGTGCTTCCCAAACGTGCTGGAGGCTCTGTGTGGGGCGACGATAAAAATCTACAAGCTCAAGGAGCCTTGGAAAAGCCTTTTTGGAAAGGCTTTTTTTACAGCAAAGAACCACTGGCAACTTCCTCCCAGTTCATTGAGATGTTGGGTAATCAGGGGTTTTTCCCTTTCTGCTGCAGGATTTTTATTACAAACACTTGGCTTGGTGCCCCTGTCAGTGCCAGAGGTGACAACTTCAGTATTTCACTGAGGGTTTGCATGCTCAGCAAGGGTTTTCTGTACAAAACCAGGCTTTTCTGTAACGTTTGCAGCCGTGCCTGGATGATGAGCACTTTCTGTGTCACTGGAACACTCTGTGTCTTCCCTCTGCTTGTTCCAGCCCCCTTGTATCAATAAGTGGTGACCTAAAAAACAGAGGAAGAGAGGCTGATTAATGGCAATATTTTTATTCTCAGAAGCACAATGGGAAATTTGCATCTCTACACATTCCTCCAGCCTTAACTCGAGGTGCCATATTCACAGGTTCCAACTAAACCATTGCTTCGTCTCCCTCAAAATAAACTATGGGGTAAGCTATGGGGTAAACAAATCCTGGGCTCTGAGCCCTCTATTCAGGGCAGATTATGTATTTATTGTAAAACAGCTATTGATAATAAGCAGAACATGTTATCAGTGCTGCTGTGGCAGGCAGGGTAGGGAGTCATGTGCTTCTTGCTTGCTTTTTGGCCTCAGGACACTTGTGTTCCTGTTTGTACAATAGCTCTGCTTGGAGAGCAAGAATAAAAAATACCATGTTTTCCCCTCTGCCAGATTGCTGTTTAGCATCATGCTACATCTCTCTCGTGGGAAATACAGGTTAGAGACTCTCGGGCTGGGGAGGGAATTGAATCCAGATGTTGTGTTTTCCAGGCAAATGTTTCAAGTATTTGGTTGTTACACCAAAAAAGGGGAACCAGCCCATCCAGAGCAGGGTAAAAGGTGAACTGCCAGACTCCTGGTGAAACCTCACCACAGTGGGTTTGCTGATGTGAAAATTGTCTGTGCCAGACATCAGGAGGAACATGGGCTACCAGGTTTTTCCAGGAGCCCTTTCCTTTTGGGCCAGTGCCATGGAGAGGACATTTCATAGCTGGGTACAACCACCCTGATGTGGAGGCGTCACAGCAGGGCATGGTCTCAGCAAGTGGGAGGAAAATGTGGGGATAGAAACCTAAGTTATGAAAGTGAGTTTTTCCAATAGAAAACGATGCGTAAGTTCAGTACAGTTCATTAATGGTTGAATCAAAGATCTTTGAGGTTTTTTCCCAATTTAACAATTCTGTGATTCTATTTAAGTGTTCACCCTAAAGACTCAATTTGTGGTAGCGTGGCCAGGAGGGACATGCTTCCATCCTTCAGAGGGACTCCATACAAATGGCTTTCATGTTCATATTTTCCTTGGAAAACTTGAGAAGAGGCTGTGATATCTTGGATTCTGGCTCCCCAGAGTGATCCTGCCCATCTGACCTCTGAGCATCACCTCAGATAAGAGAGAGCCTTGGAGGTGCAGCTTCACTTTGTGTGGGCTCTGGGAAATCCTGTTCAGCATCAGAGACTGGATTGTCCTTAAGGAATGAGGTTGTTTGTGTCACTGGAACATGGCCAGCGCTCGAGTCAGGCTTTGACATTAATTTTGTGTGCTCATTATTACCGGGTAAAAAGTGCCAGAAGTGCTTGGTGACAATTTTGTGCTGGGTTGGAGGATACAAAACCAAGCAAGAGGTGTAAAGTCTATGGAGGAGGAGGAATATTTTGCCTGGGTGTGTTAAACCACCCCAACACAGCCCTAAATGTGTGAAGACCTTTGCTTAGCTCGGCTTTGTCACTCTCAGCAGAGAAAATGCTGTATCTGTGTGAGTGTCTGGCTCTTCGTGCTCAAAACCATCCACCCAACACACCCAGCACCCTGGGAACACTTTGGTCACAGTCTTTTCCCCAAGACACAGGCAGACTGGGCAAGTGGAGCTTTACAAGGCAGCAGAATCCCTCCTGCTCTGTGAGCACTGAACCGCTGGCATCATCTGTCCCTTTTCCTCCCCTTCGCACCAGCTCACATCTGTTCTTACTCACGTGTGACAAAAAGCCACTACCTGAGTGCTGGGGGGAAGGAGAGGCTTCAAAGGCAGCAGAGGCTGTGCTGGAGCAGTTCTGGCAGAACACAGCTCAAGGAGAAGCCTGTGCCCTGCCAGCTCCTGTCAGCTCAGGCCGAGGGGCAATTAGGGGACAGATGTACCATGTGTGGTGACAGCAGCCACCAGCTGCTACAGAGCCCACGGAGCTGGGGGGGAAACCCACCTGGATCTGTGTGAGCCCCCAAAGAGAACAACCAAGGGAGTGGGAGGGCAAAACCCCAGTGGGAGACCAAAGTAGGGGGAAAAAAATAAAAATTACATTGGATAAAGGCCTGTATTCAATGGTAAATGAGCTCAGGTAAGACAGGAGAAGTTTACTAGAATGTAATTTTTTATCCGTTAAGGACAGTATTTTAGAACACGGGTGTCAAACACAATGAGCTCTCTATGTCTGTGGGTTGTGGTTATATCATACTTTTGATGGTAATTTCTCCAGGGCCAAGAAAACAGATTAGCACACAAATCACTTTGAGTTTTATTCCATTTTGACATTTCAGGGTCTCCAGCAACTTGGCATCACTCTGCGAAGCCAGAAATATTTGTGTGTCAAAAGTGTGTTTTGAATTACAAATATTTCAATGTTCACAACGAGAAATTTAGGGAACCAGGAACATTCCTTGGCACAATAGCCAGGCAGAGTTTTTGGTGCAGGGCAGCCTCCTGTAGGAGCATGAGGAGGATGTTGTGCCATGAGCACGGCATGTGGCTTCTGTTCTGCCTCTCTGGAGTGGCTGGCTTATCAGGAGAGCAAAATCTCCTTGGAAAGCAGCAGTGGTGAGCTACTGCAGCTCCAGGGTGAAGGAGTCTGTAGGTGCTGACCTACATTTAAGTAAGGACAGCAAGGGGAAACTGAGCTGGCCCTTGGGATGACACAAGGGCATTTCCCCTCCAAACCAAGTCTGCCACCATGCTGGTGTATGAATTCGCTCCCAGTGAAAGGTGCCAGGCTGACATTCAAAATATGGGGGGGAATAAAAAAAGAGCTTTGTCCTTAGTAATTCTTTCTCCTCTTTGTGCTGATGAAGTACAATGGGACATTTAAATCTGATTTTTTAACATTTTGCATTGCTATAGATCACAGTCTGACCTGCAGAAGACACTTTGTTCTGACTACAATGATATGATATTTCATATTTCAGTATTTTTTTTGTCTTCCCCGTTGTGTTTCTGTTGCATTCTGGCACAATATGGGCTCCCTCCAGTGGTCAAGGGGCTCCGGGCTCCTGGTATCGTTTGCCCAGGGGCTGGCACAGGGTGGCTTTGGGGCTGGCATCACAAATGCTAACGGGAATCATAGCGGGACTGTGCTTCCTTCACCCCGGATCCCGCGCTGTGGGTGCCATCCCAGCGGCAGCAGTAACAGCCCTGCTCTGTAACCCGTGCTCCATCCAGATTCCAGCGGAACGGCCTGAGCAAATAAAGATTCAGCCTCTGGATTTCCTTGCAGTTCCCAAAACGTTCGCTGCAGAAGGGGGAGAGGAAACAGGAGAGGAGAGAGAACCGGAGAAGACCTGCTGAAAGACCCAGACACAACAATTTTTAGCAAAAAATTACTCTTTTTTTTTTTTTTGCATTCCACTCCTCCCGTGGTATTTTAAGACCAGATCCCGACTTTCTCCTGACAGACAGAAACAGTTAATGTGGTTATTGTGGGGGACAAGTCAAGCGGTGCCACTCTGAAATGTGACATTTCCATCTCCCGTCCCCGACGTGCACAATTCCCGGCGGCTCCCCGGGCTCTCTCAGCCACGGGTGCGTTTGAAACACCGGGATCATTTTTGGAGGCACCTGGGTAGGGCAGGGATTCCCTCCGATGGCCGAGAGCCCGGCAGGGCTGTGCGGGAAGGGCCGGGCCGTGTCCATGGGTGCCCCGAGAGTGTAACCCAGGGGTGTCCTGCAGGTGTGTGTCACACCTCTGTGCCCGCCCACACCGGGTGTGTGTGCTGGGACACGCGCAGCCGTGACACCGGAGGGAGGGGTGTTTGAGGGAAAGGGTGCTGGCAGAAAGTGGGGGTCTCTTTAACAATTCGGGGTGCAGCAGGAGTGTTTAACCGCCCTTTTCACCCTACACCAACCCGCGGGGGTGAGTGAGGAGGAGTGAAAGCACCGACCCCCATTTGCACGGGATGGGGGGGAGCCCCTCTGCACCCCTTTTGGGGGGTACAGCTCTCCCCCGTGCGCAGGGGTTGTGGGGAGGGGGTGAAAGCACCTAACGCCGTTTGCCCAGTGTGGGGGTGTGTGTGCATGCACCGACCCCCATGTGCACGGGGTGGGGTTTCCCGGTGTGGGGTGTGTGTGCATGCACCGACCCCCATTCGCACGGGGCGGGGGTGAAGCCCCCTGTACCGCCTGGGGGGGGCACAGCTCTCCGGTGCCCCCCATCTCCTCGCGGGGGTGTGCGATGGAGGGGTGAATACTCCGATGCCCATATGGACCAGCGTGTGTGTGCGTGCGTTGGAAGCCCTTTGGCACCCCTTTGGGGGGGCACAGTCCCTCCGCACCCTTTTGGGGGGACACACTTCTCTCCCCCCACGCACAGGGAGATGCGAGGGAGGGCTGAGCTGCCGCTGGCACGGGGCGGTTCTGTGTGTGTGTGAAAGCACCGACACCCGTTTACCGGGTGGGGTGCCCCCCCCATCCCGTACCCCTCTGGGTTGGGGGCGCCCAGCCCCCGCCCCTCCCCCGCAGGAGCCACCGCCTCCCGGCGCCGCCGCCGCCATCTTGGGGCCCTCACGGGGCATGCGCGGGGAGGGCCGGGGCGGGGCTTGAACAGAGCGCGTCGCGATTGGACAACGCTACGAGAGGGCGGGGCTCTGCGGAGGAGGGGCTTCGATGCGGGGTTACGATTGGGCGATGCTCCAGAAGGGAGGCGCTTCATAAGGGCGGGACGAGAGAGAGGAGCGCTGATTGGCCAATGCTTTAACCCGTAGGGCTTTGAGGGGCGGAGCTTCGGAGGTGCGCATGCGCAATGGGAGAACAAGCTTCAAATTCATTTCTGAAACTTCGCAGTTCATCCCAGTCCAGGATCTTTCCCAGTTCATCCCAGTCCCTCCCAGACCATTCCAGCCCCCTTCCCAGTCCTTCGTAGGGGTCACGCTGCTTCCCAAAGCGCTACGGGAACGGCGAACGGGCTCCGGTAACGGCAATGGCGGAGCGCTACGCAAACGGCGTAAGAACGCAGCCATTGCCCCCAGCGCTACGCAAGTAGCGTAATGACACTGTCATTGCCCTCAGCGCAACGTAAATGGCGTAAGGACACTGTCATTGCCTTCAGTGCTACGCAAATAGCGTAAGGACCCCACCACTGCCCTCACCGCTACGCAAACGGCGCAGTAAGCCCGCCATTGCCCTCAGCGATACGGAAACGGCGCAAGGACCGCGCTGCCCGCCGCGGTTCCCCACGGAAACAGCGTGAAACCCTCCTCAGCCCCCGTTAACGGCGGCGGGGGGGTCCCGGTAACCGGGAAGGGCTCCCGGTAACGGCGGAAGTAACGGCGCGAAATAACCCGGCCGCAAGTGATGACGTCATCCCATCCAGCCACGTGATCGACGCGACTCTAGCGAAGAGGCGTGGTCGGAGAAAAGGGGCGGAGCCAGCGCTGAGGTGGACGGAACCATTGTGGGAAGAAAACGGGGGGGGGACGGCGCAAAGATCCCCCCAAAACGGGTCTGGGGGCGGCACAAAGACCCCCCAAAATGGGTCTGGGGGCGGCACAGGAACCACAGAGACGCCGCGAGTGGGACCAAGGGCTTTTAAAAACACGGGGGGGGCTCCCAAGTGTCCGTCTGTCCGGGAGGGGGAGGGGCGGCCCCCAAAAGCCTCTCCCCCCCAAAAAAAGCCCCCAAT
>JANRGV010000050.1:3806176-3828055 GCA_024734035.1 Alethe castanea
GCTCTGTCAGTCAGCGACAAAATGGCCGCGGCGGCGGCAGCGGCGGCAGCGGCTCCTCTGCTCCCCAGGGCGGCACCGGCGGCAGCGGCGGCGGCGGCGCGGAGGAGCGGGGGACCGGCCCGGCAGCACTGAGCCCGGCACCGCCTGCCCTGCGAGCGGACGAGGCGAGAGCGAGCGGGAGAGAGACGGCGAGCGGCGCTGCGTCCCCCCCCTCCCCCTCGGCACCCCGGCGGAACGACCGACCCTGCCCGAGGCGCTGCTGCGGTTCCCCGGGGACACGCCGCCGCCTCGGCTGCCCCGCTCCCGGCCGCCCAGCCGCGTCCCTGCCGGATCCCTGCGGAGGACACGGAGAGAGCCGCGGGATCCCCCCCGCGCCTGCCCGCGGATCCCGCTGCGAGCCAGGCACACAGACTGTCGGGTTTCCCCGCTCCCTCCTCCCTCCGTGAAAGACTTTGCTGGATCCTCCTCCCCGGATCCCCTCCCCGCGCTCGCTCCTTCCTGCGGGAGCGGCTGCCGGATCCTCGTCCCGCCCCGGATCGCCCGCGGGGTCCCTGCGGAGCCGCGGACCCTCCTCCCCTGGCAGAGACACCGCTGGATCCTCCGCCCCCCCGGAGCTCCCGGCGGGATCCTCCTCCTGCCCGCAGCCCCATGTGAGACTCCGCATCCCCCCGTGCCTCCGCGGTGGTGGTTTATTATTTTTTTTTTTCTTCTCCCCCTCCTCCTTTCATTTTGAAGGGGGGATCCATCTTAAAACTCTTTTCTGGATCCCAGATTCTCTTTTTTGATTTGCACTTTTTGAAAAACCCTCAGATGCTCCTCCATGTGGACTGAGAACCCATCAAGACACACACACGAGAACTCATCCCGATCAACTCCAAATCCTGGCTTTTCGTGGGTTTTGCTGCAACACATAAAAGCAAACTTGTATTTAAGACACACTCGTGCAAAAATTTAGCTGGGGACTTGAACGTGTATTTTGGTTTCTTGATCTTGGTTATTTTTTTTGTTGTTTTTCTTTTTTTTGCTTCACTGGAAATCGGAAGCTTGTTTTGGAATTGGACCTGCTTTTGCTGCACTTCTCCTCTGGGCTGGATAACACTGAAGCTCTTTGCTTTTCTACTTGGATAGTGCTTTCCTGTTGATCTGTTGGGGTTTTTTTCATCTCCTGTGGGGCAGACTTTTTTTTTTTTTTTTTCCCTGAGGGGGGTAAACAAACGACGACAACAACAACGAAAAACTTAATTTTTTTGGCCGTGTGAGATTTTTTTCGTATTCATATTCGTGAAATTACGGGTACATTTACAAAAAAAAAAATTTTAAAAGCATTAAAAATAAGAAAGGAACACGTCAGAAAGACCCCTACACGGTAGACAAAATACTCACTTGTTTCCTTACAGCAAGACTGAATCGAAAGCTGCCAAAGAGCCCATAAAGAAAAGACTAAAAGGTAAGAAGGGGTAAGAGCCTCTCTTAATCCGGGCATGGTAGAAGTTAGCAGGGGAAGAGACCTGCAAAGCCGGTGCATTCCTCCTTTTTCACAAGTCAAAACTAGATTATTATTATTTTTAAACTGCTTATTAGTCAGCGAAGCAAGAAACACCCCAAAGCATTTCAAAATCCATTTTACTTTTATACGATTTTTAAAATGGGAACAACCTCCAGATTTTTTTTTTTAAATGCTAGAATTGCTCCTGTATTTTTTCTCTGTCCGAAATCGCTGCTTGGCCCAGAGCAGCGAGCAGAAAGTGCCATTTGTGAGCGTGTTGTGCCACTCAGACATGACATGAAGGCAGCTTCTGCTGCAAGGCATGACCGTGTGCTCTTGCTTTAGAACTTACACGTGTGAAAATTATCACAGAGCGGCTTGGAAATGATCCCAGGGCTGGAAAAATGTGGGCATGGCCAGCAGTGCTGCCCTGTGGGCGAGCACATGAGCTCCAGCTTTGTCCTTCATGGCTGCTTTCTTTTAAAAGTTAAAATATCTAGATTTGTGTTATTTTCCCCCTTTCCCCCGCATAATGAGATTGTGAGGATCCGCAGTAATTTTCTCCTGAGTATTCACGGAGAGATCTTCGTCTAAACCTGGAATGTCCAGGGGGAGAGAGAATATTAAACAGTTTATTCCTTTAGCTTCGACCCAGAAGGGGAGGAAAATGGGGAGGGCTCAGTTCTTAACCTGAGAAATCTTGAAACACTGGAAGTTTATTAATTGTTCGTGGCTTCTTTGTTTGTATCACAAGTTTGTGTCAAAGGTTAATCTTCTTAATATGTAATTAGTTGAAGGTTCAATTATGGGATTTATTGAACTCAATTGGGTTTTCCCCCCTCTTTTCCCATTAAAAATAATACTGCAGGTCTTTGTGGCTAGTTTATTTTCTGCTACAACTCGAGTGTGTCTGCGAGAAGAGATTTATTCAATTCTTCTAACAGCCAGTTTAAATTTAGAAATAATCTTTGGGACGTCATACCCGTGTCTGTTGCATATTTTTCCCTCTCGTTTGCATGTGTATGTATCTGGCGAATTATGCTAATTTATGTACAGAAATTTGCTGTGGACATTAGGCCGGTTAAGGTAATTAAAATTCCAATAAATCCCGCTGTTAGTGGGCTGGCCGGTGGTGCAGAGCTTTAAATCAGGTGGGTGTCGGTGTTGCCGTGGACCTGAGGACAATGCCAGAGCGGAGGAGCAGGAGAACATCTGCACTGCTGCTGGATGCGCTGGGAGAGCGAGGCACGGCTTCCAAATCCTGCCCTCCTTCCCTGCGGTGGGTGGGGTTTTTTGGGTTTTTTTTTTTTTTTTTTTGGGTTCCCTGACGGCTGAGCATTTGAGTGGAGTTTCCTCTCGGATATTACATTTTTAAAAATAATAATTTCGAGGAGGTAGTAGGAAGGTACACCCAGGTTCTCGCTGCTTCCCCTGGTGTTTTCCAAGGAAATAGGAGGTGACTTGCAGTGGGTGCAGCCTGTGCTTAGCACATCACAGTTTCCCACAGCCGCGGTTCCTCGGGTTCAGGAATCCCTGGGATGTCTGGCTGGCTGCTCCTGTGTGTTATTTGTGAGCTCAAAATGGTGTGCTGAGGAACAGCCCCCGGATGCGCTGGCGTCCCTGCTCTGGCTTCTGGAATTCTTTCCCGAACGTGAAAGCATCAGTGTCAGCCCTGGATAGCCCAGTGAGGAAGCTGCTGCAGCCTGTGGTGCTTTTTGGGTGAGATTGCTGGAGCCCCGGCTGGTGGATAACCTAACCTAGCTGCTTCCGAGCCCGGGACTCCGTCTGTGAAAAAAGCTGTAGTAAACCAGATTAATTTGAACTTTTTTTTTTTTTTAGGGAAAATGAGTGCTTAAGGGCACCAGCAGTAGTGTAATAATGCCTTGTGTGGCTTTATCCTTATCTTCAAAGGGGAACGGATCATTTCTGACTGAAATGATCTGCCTGGCTTCCTGAGATGAGGAAGGTTCATTACAGTCCAGCCCCCGGAGAACAGGTGCTGCCATAGGGAAAACTGCTGCAGCCAGGACTTGCTCCAGGGCGAGAGGGATGGATATTAGTAGGGGCTGTATTTTAGGCAATATTTTGTACTTTTGTCTAAAGGTTCTGTTTGCAGCAATGAAAGAAACAAGACAGACAGACCTTTTTATTGAGAGCGCCTCTGGATATATTTAGGCTATATTAGTGTTCCTGTTCCGTGTATGGATTCCCACATTGACAGATTTAAGTCTGGGTGTCCATCAGACTAGGAACTGTTGTGTTACACGGATGGTTTGTGTGTGCTGCACACCAGCTTTCCAGCACATGGATTGTTTTGGAGCTGTCAGTGTGCACGGCATCAGTCCCAGTGCCTGGGAATGTCCTTGTGGGCAGCCTTGGGCTGTGCCATTTCCCCGCTGGCCACAGCAGAGTGGAGTTTGCTCTGGGACACTGCCCTTGGGCTAAAAACCATCTGGGGACTTGAGGTTCACCCTCAGCCATGGCTTCTTGGCTATCTCCAAAATCTGTGTCTGGTCACCTGTGAGTGGACGGTTTGCCCATTGCAAAGCCTGCTGGACCTTGCTGGGATCAATGAAAAGCCCACCTCTGCCTTAATTTCTGGTTTCTTTTCCAGGATTTGTCTTTTGTAATAAGATAGCACACTCTGCTTTTGATGAGTTGAGATCTTTCACTGATGTTTGAGGGAAGTAAGGTAATTCTGTACTCTTTTTGCTTGAAAGAGGTTTCTAAGACTTGGAAAATAATGAGATGAAATTTCCTTAAAATGAGAAAAACATATTTGGCCATAAGACTACCTTTAGTTTGAAGATTTTTTGTTGGAAGTTCTCAAAGCTCCCATGTTCCATACCTTGCCAAGTATGGACTAATAATAAAACAAGATGAAGTGAAAGGTTTTGTCAAGCAGGGGCATATAATCTCCTTGTGTAGTGGAGCAAACTGTTGCTGAGCGGCAATCTTACTGAAAGCATAGCTTTAAATTAGTCTAGAAATAAAACCGCTTATTTTTCAGTTTTTCATTCACTTCATTCAGAAAGGCCAGGAATTTTATTGACAGAGTTACTGCCTGCTGTTCACTCAAAATGACCTACACTTCTGCAGCCCGTTGAGATGCTCCCTGCCACAGAGACTCCTTTTCTCTTTCGTGTTACATTTATTAAAAGCCCAATGGCAGCGTTTACTTTCAGTTTTAGCTGTGAAGACTTAACCAAGAGCGGGGGATGTGGGAACGGGTAATATGTTAACTTAGCAGCTGGCCTCTCCGAGATAAACATGCGCTTTTCCAAATGCTGTCATCTGGCCCCTTTCCAAAACAAGCTGAAGGAGGAGGTCAGGGGTGGAGCCATCCCCTGCTTCAGTAAAAAGAGGCTTTCATTTGGAAAGAATTGCCAGATCGAATTGACTAAAAGAACTGCAGATTTAAAATATAATGACCAAACCTTTCCTGGGTAAACCAAATGGTCTCGCTTGATGACTTAAATTTAAGTGCCTTGTTACAGTGCTGCTTCTCTTTGAAGGTTCAGCAGCTTCAAGGCAGAGTGCATATTTCTGCTTTTTTTAAAAAATCAGTGCTTTACATAAGACTTTGAACATGACAACTGATGAAAAATGTATCATCTTTGGTTACAGTAGAGACCTGCAACACAAAAGTGCTATTGTTTTAATTGTTTAAAATTCAGATTACAAGATAATGGTAATACCATTAGAAGGTTTCCCCTTGGCCTAGAAGCTGCAGGTAGGAGTGTGTCGATCCCTCAGTATTAAAGATGAATGATAAGGAAACCTCTTAAATGCCTGTGACGCTGCAGTCTAGCCAATTTAGGATCAGCTGATGCCTTCTAGTGATAATGGCTTGGGGTTTTCAGCTGTATTATGAAGATATCAGCCAGGGCAAATAGTGTTTAGAAGAGAAGTATACTTTATTGAATGGGGAGATGATCTGGAAGTGACAGTAAATTGCATTACTAAATGATCTATGTGCTCTGTGCCGTCTCTTCGCTGGCAAATGCTGTTGGTAAAATGAAAGATGGTTATTCTTAATGTATGAAAGCAGAGGAATCAAAGTATTATTTAATCTCTCTTTAGGAATCTGTGCTAGTTAGGAAAATTGTCAACTGAAAGCATGGCTAAGTTCTACATCTTATGCCAAAAGTAGATGCACTTAGGCTTATTTTATCATTACTTAATCATGGTTATCTTCACTGTGGGTTCCCAAATACAGTTACAAATGTGTTTTATGAAACTTCATTTGTGCACCTTCCTACCTTGTCACTACTGTGTTTTAAAATCTGCCGCCCAAGATGAAAATGTCTGGATTTGATCATGAACAAACTGCGTGTTCTTGCACAGAACAGTCACTGTGCTCTTTGAGGTCGTGTCAAAGACGGTGGAAAATGCAGCACTACTCTGAAATATGCATCTGATTCTTTTGTCTTTTTTTTGAAGAGTAGCATGTCTCTCTTTTCCTCCCAATAAAAAGGCTTCTGTCATTGAAGGCAGCTGTGAAATAACTGGCTGTTCTTGCATCTCAAGGTTCAGGGTACCAGGCAAATCTGAGCGAGTTTTGGTCTCAACCCTGGGTGTGAAACAGCGCTGTAATTTTTCAGCACTGAGGTCTTGAACGTAAGTTGTAATTCAAGTTCATAAAATATTAGAAGCCCTGACAGTCCTGAGGTCTGGTTTCTGGAGCTCTTCCCCGTGGGTTTGCAGCCAAGGATGGCTGAGAGCGAGAGCAGTTATCTGTGCTGCAGCAGTGATGGTTTATGGCTGGGTGCCCAGATTGTCTGGCTTTGCACACAGCTTTATAGTTTGCCTTTGAGGGCTGTGGAGGAGGTGGAAGTCATTTGTAATAAACAGCTATCTGCAGCCTGCTTTTTCTGGGGTTTGAAATGTACAGCCGTTTAAAAAATTGCAGACTAGATGTGCATTTACTTAGATTTCACTCCCAAACTTCTATGTTTTAGGAGCTCAGTTATGAGAAATGGTATCAATTGCTTATTGCTTTGTATTGAAAATACCTGATATTTATCCTTTGGATGTTTGGGCTGGTTTTTAAGTTCTGCATTGCTAGACAAGGTGGTTTTTCAGGTTTGTTTTTATTTTTTTTATTTGAGAGAAAAATTGACTTGTCGAATCGGTTGGCATCCTTTGTGGTAATTAAGCCCCAGAGAAAAATATGTTTATATATCTCAAAATAGTTATCATGCAGCTACCAGCTATAGGCTCATTTAGGAAAAGATAAGAGCCACCCCCCTTCCACCACAAGGAAAACAACCACCCTGGCCTGTGTTTAGTGGCTGCCCATGGGTGTTTTCGGAGGGGGATCCATTCTTCTCTTCACTTCTCTCCTCCCAGTTTCTTGTTCGTGGGGTCTGTGCATGTTTTCCCGTGCTGATTTTCTGAAGGGATGATGGTGCTGTCTTTGTTACAGTCTTGCCCAAGAGGAGTCTCTTAGAATGGCATTACCTGATATTTCTCTATGTGCTGTTTTCCTTCCTATTCCTTTCTTTCCTTCCTGTGTTCTGTATCCACAAAGTTTACAATTTTCTCTCTCATCCTGCATTTCCAAGGCTTCCTGATGGGAAGTGGGAGAGCTGTTTGTTTTGGTGGAGGGATGGGGAGCGCTTGCTGTGGCTTGGATACATTCTGGGTGGTCAGTACGTCCACAGATCGATTGTTAGTCCAGGCTGACTTCTGCCAAGTCTATTTTAAGCTCAGCCAGATATCTGTGTTATGTCAGTCTGATTTCAGTCCTGCTCAAGCCTCTGACTCTCAGGTCTTTCAGTTCTTCAGAATTCCAAAGTGTTTTCATGGCTGATGCTCGTGTCATTCATTGGTGCTGACAATGGAGATCCTTGTTTTTAAACAGTAGCTGGTTACTGGTAAACAAAAGAGCATCAGCCCAGTGCTTTAACACAAACCATTCTAGAAAAAAGGAGCAGTTCAGGGAGAATGCCAAGGGAAAAAAAATCAGCTGTACACATGCATAATGTGCCGACTCTCATTTTCCTGTGTTCCTACAAGGTCATTCATAGACTATGGAAGGTGGTCTTGGTAGTGTCTGTAATGTTTTTGCTTGAACTCAGTGTATCTACACAGTAGCCTTGAGGATGATCTTGCACATGAAATACAAAGCTAAAAACTTCAGTAGCATAACCTAATGCAGGGTGTATGTGTAAATCAAGTCTCTTTACACAAATGTATTACCAAAGGCAGGAGCAGGATTCCTCATTATCCCTCTGCTAACATCATTCTGTCCATCTGCAGCTCTCAACTTTCCTCTTCCCTCAGTGTTTTTAATCACACCTACCAAGTGTACAAACTTACTTAACAGAGGAGAATTGCTTCCAGTGTTTGTGTTGTCTGAATTTTTACCACATTGTCAGCTTTGAAATGGGTGCTGCAGCTTGAAATTCTTTCTCGTACAAAAGATGTCCATCTCTGCAAATCTAATCATCCTTATCTCCTTATGCTGTCATGACTAGAATGCTCTAAGTGCCCAGTACTGTACCTCATTCCTGTTTTGTGATGCTGAAAAAATTGCATTAGTTAAAAATAACCTGTTGGCATATGTGTGCTGTTCACATCTTCCTGCCTATGAAATTATTTGGTTTCTCTTTGCTGATGTAAACTATAATGAAGTGTATGTTTATATTAAGTCTTTCAAAAATAAATTAGTATGGAAGATGCAGCATCCTCTGATAAGGAAGGAGGAGAGCCTAGTTGTAGCAAACTAAATGCTATTTAATGTTTTCTAGTGTGATCATAATAAAATATATGTCTGATCCAGGTGTGGAGCTAGATTTGGTCTCTCACAGGAATAGAACTGCTGCTGTTAAGGAGCAGAGTGTCTGTATAAATAGCACTGTTTCAGGTGAAAGATTTATTATCTGGAACTTAGTGGAGCTTGGTGAATGTGTGATTTTTACTATTTCTATTCTTCTAATCAATCTCATAGAACTCAACTCCTTCACTTGAGAAAAGAATGGTCCCAGTAAGTCTCATTACACCAACAGTCCATTAGAGATGTCAGTCTTTATACTCTGCTACCACATTTACATATAATAATTGAATAAAGCAATGGTTGGCTTAGTGGATGGATGTTTGCATAGTGATTTGCATAAAAAAAAGAAGACCCTCAACTTTAAGTTTTTCTTACATTTGTGAGAATGAAATGTACTTCACAAATTTTTAGGTGAAATCCTGCAGTGATGACAAAACTCATTGCTTTTGAAGCCAACAACCCAAACTGATAAATATAATCATTTTTATCTGGATGATATTATAACACTGATAGTCCAACTGCACTGAAATTATGCTTCTATCCTGCCCCATCCCCAGTCCCTCAGTCAGCATCCAGACAAGCAAGAACTGCTCTTTCTGGAATTCTGTCTGCATCTACTGATCAGATAACATACTTGGAGATATATTGGATATATTTCTGAGAATATTTGCTCCCCTGGGCGCTTCATGCACTAAATGAAGGCATAAAATAGTTATTACTAAGATCATAATTGACCATAAATTGATTTCCAAAGTGGTATTTACTGCAACTAGTTTTCCTGTCCTGGAAGATCATTTATGGCTATTTCCTTTCTCCATCTCTCCCCCACCCTGTCTCTCCTCCCCCATGGAGCTGCTATTCATTTGCTGAGTTGAAAAATGGATGGGGGTCCATTCTGATGCTGGGTGTGATATTCTAATGCTTTTACTATGGAAAGTGGAGTAGAGGAACAGAGAAGTTTATTTCCATTAAGTTCATCAAGTTTTAGGGATTACCCTTTCAGCGCTGCAGAGCTAATCTTTTAAACTGTGGTGGGTTTATAGAAGGAAAGTTGCTGGCGTGGATTATGCCGTTTCCTTAATTTTGGGTGATAGGATATATCTTTAACTGAATCCAGTTTCCAGCCTAAAGATAGGTACAGAGTAATTGTTTCTTATCTTACTCAAATTATGTTGCCATCTTAATTTTCAAAACATCCTCACAGCTGAAGATACAGTGGAACAAAGACTCAAAAGCTTCAAAATGTATTAAAAGCTTCAAAGAGTATTAAGTTAAATGACATGATTATGGTGAACAGCATGTTTTTTTATTTTTGTGGTGAAATACTAGGAGTGTATAAAATGCACAAACCAAGTAGATTTTCTTCGTTTGTGTTTAAACTTTCCCAAATTCACAGTGCACAACTTTGAGTACAGTTTATTAGTCTATCGTGTGTTTTGTCTTCCTTGACTCAGATCAGATTTGGTGTTAACCTCCTGCCGAGAATTCCAGGACCCCTGACATTTTATTGTGACTCTTGATTAGCTCACCAGGGTTCCTGCTAAGAATTCTTCTTTCATTCATTTGATAAATTGAATTCCCTATTCACAGTGCCTTTAAATAGAATGGTATTTGGAAAACTTGAAGACAACAGCTTGAATGTTCAATGAGCTCACTCAGCAGATTTAAAAATGCAGAGGAAGGAAATTATGGGTTTGTGTATTCTGAAATCTTCTAAAAGAATAAACATCTTACAAAAACTTATATCTCTATCATCATCCTTGCTTTAAGTGTTTTTCCCCTTTGGTTTCTAAGACAAGGAGTTCTTTTGACCTCTCTTTTCCTTTTTTCATCTTGTTTTGCCTTGTTGTGTCAGGAGCTGTGCATTCACCTTGTCCATGTGGGAGCAGGTATAATGAGGTGACACAGCACAGAGGGACTTCAGCTTCCCCAGGCAGGAACAGTGTGTGTTGTGGTGTGGAGAGAGCACTTCATCCTTCCCACCCTGGCCTCTACAGCATGAGGAACAGTGTCCTTATTTTCTCCTGATTGTAGATCTCGAGGCACACCCTCCCTCCCTGTGAGGCTGCTGTCCTTTGATTCCCCCATCCAGGTCTCTCCTGAGCTTCCTGGATTTGGGGCTGTAGCAGTGTCCTGCATCTCCCTCCAAGTGACTCCTGGACATCTCAGTGGTGTGCTAGCAGAGTCCCACCCCATCTTCCTGGAGATTGGCTCCTACAGCTTCTGCCACACACCTGGGGAATGAGTTCAATATCACAGCAAAGCCTGGGGGCTGGAAGGGCCCTTAGGTCATGTCTGATGGGCAGATGAGTGTTCAGGTTGAGTGGTGTGTGTGTGTCTGGTCACTGCTGATCTCTCTGCCCTGCTGCTGTGTGTTGGGGTTATTCCTGGACGTGCCTGGTACAGTTTCCCTGCCTCTGGGTAGGAATGAGGGCAGTGTGTGCATTTTTCCACTGTGCCTGTGGCAGGAAGTCTGCCTGAGGAGAGGTGTTGCTCACCTTCCTGGGTCTGTTTAATCACACTGGAACAATTCATGAACAGGGACACCCAATGGACCTGTGTGCCTGCAGCTGCTGAAACCTGGGGGTCTTCTGCTGAAGGTGTCAGCACCACCTTATTCCCAGAATCAGCACAAGAGCAGCACCATAAACATACCTGTCTTCAGGGGAAATTCTGTTTCCTGCTTTTTGATGCCGTTGGTTGTGTTGTCCAGCCCCACTTGTGTGAGAGAACCAGCCTTATCTTCAGCTCTGGCAATATGTAAGTTCAGTGTGCTTTCACCTGCTGCTGACAAAGTGATTTCGCTCAGAAATAATTGAGTACTGGCACCTAACTGTGATAGAAGGGGGAAAGGAGGATTAGGTGTATTGGAAATCCCTACAGGCAAAAAATGTATCATTGTAGTTACACAAACAAACTTTTCAGTTGTTTTCAGCAGAGGAGCAGAAAGGCTTAGCTGTGCTTGCTGGAGGGCTCTGAAGGTTTGCTGCACAAGGCTCCCAGCTGTGACCTGTCCCTCCTGACCCCACTGTCCCTCCAGAATGACAGGTGACTGACTGGCTCCACCAGCCTCCATCCCTGGGCGTGGTCAGCTCTGAGCCTTCAAAGCAAAACATCCTGTGGAGCTGCTGCTGCTGCTCCAATTTCCTGGCCTCCTACGTTGCAGTATCCCTGTGCAGCTGCCCCAGGGAGCAGTGCTTCTCTCAAGTGTTCTTGGAGTTCAGCTCAACAGAGCCAGCAGTTTGTCTGTGGGTTCTGCTCCTGGGGCAGCTAAAGGGTCATGCTTAGTGAGGGGGCTTTGCCTCTGCTGGCACAGGGCTCTCATCTTCTGAAGTACTTACAGAAACCAAAATAGCCAGCAGTATCTGGAGAGACAAACATGCTGTGCTCTTGCTGAGCTGCTGGATTCCAAAGCTGTTTTCCTTTGTGCATTATGTCCCAGGAAGATTGGGGACGAGCTGTGGAGCAGATGCCAGATCAACTGCGGGTAACTATCATCAGGCCTGGGAGGGAGGCAGTGCTGGGAAAGTGAATCTGGTTATCTGCACTCTTCACAGCGTGTAGCTTAATTTTTCTATCAGTCCCTGTTTGCTGGGGGAGGAGAGTTGTTTTTCATAGCATGTTTCTTGCTGTTTGTAGCCTGCTTTGAGTGATGAATTTAATGCAAGCTTTTTTTTTTTTTTTTTTTTTTTTTTTTTGGGGGGGGTTGTGGGGCTTTTTTCTTTTTGTCCTTGCATAGCCTGAGTGGTGCCCATGGCAGGGTGCTTAAAGTCTGCTGGGGTGTTGTCAGCGGATTGAAGGAGCAAATTCTGGTGTAGTTCATGCCTGAAATGCATAAATAGCTGAGGTTTGGTGTGCAGTTCCAGCCCATGCCCAGATTTGCCTGCTAACTCCTTAAGCTGCCCCATGTTGGAGCTTATATGTACACTAATAGGCCTGCACTGTGGAGAGCAACACCTTCTCAGGAGTGGGGATGTACCTGTGTGGTGGCATCCCTCTGGCATTATCTACATGAATCTCTTCATTTGGATTGGGACTTTCATGATTGATCAAGTGATTGTCCTCACTTGCTGTGCTTTGATTGGTGTCGTGTGTCTTGGAGTGCAGTTATCAGCTTCCTTTTAAATAAAACCTCGCTGGATGATGAGTTCCAAGGGTGCAGTTAATGCTTTCCTGCTGCATGGGAGCAGACTGGAGCCAGACTCTACCTGAAACAGGGATGGTGTGAGTAGGAAATCCTCTGCAGTGACAGCTTTGCTCTGCAGATCCACTCTGGTGTGCTCCATTTAGCAGTGAAGGGGTAGCACACATCTGAAACCTTCCTGGTTGTACTCCAGTGCTCTCCTCAGTACCCATCCCTCTCAGCTAGCACACCAGGAGAAACTGGAGTGTTAAACAAAACCAAAAAGAAGTCTCCAGATGAAAAACATAAACTCCAAGCCCTGCAAACATTTACTGGGACTTGGCAGTGCTCAGATATGGGCTCTTCAAACTTCTGGCTTCCTAGTCATAGTTCATCTGCATCCTTAGTTTATAAAACTTTTTCTGCTCTGGAATTTCCCCCTTCTTCCATTGGTACTAACCAGTGGAAGCTAAATCAAGGCCACGTCGGTGCGCTTTTGAAAAATATCTTGAATTGAATGATAGTAACTACCTGTTCTGCTTTATTTTTGTTCTAATCTAATCTGCTTGAGTGGTTGTTTACCTTACATGTACATAAAGGAGAGTCACAATAAGTTAACACTGGGTGAACTGGAAACTTCCAGTGGGAGCCCAGATCCTGCAGCACACACCAGCTGGAATTCTCCTTTTCTCTCCTTGGGGTCCTGCCAGGATTTTATTGCTCTTCAACCAATATTCCAAAGTGGCATCTTAGAAACATCATGTGCTAATTCTGGAAATGCAGCCTTGAGACAGAGCATAAAACACAGAAGCTCTTTCTGATCCTGGAATTTCCATTTTACAGGTTGTAGGAGCAGGAATTTTAATTTTATCTCTTGGACAACCTAAAATCTGCCTCGTTTCACCAGTTTTAATTGAATGTGTTGCTTTTCACACCATGTTCTTAGCTAATGCTGTGGTGTTCTTGGTTGGTTTTGAACGGCAGCTACACTCTGCTCCTGCAGAGACTCCAAATTTGGTGGAATTTCTAAGTGACTGCAGGAATCCAGCTGCTGCTCCTGTTCAGAAGATCAGTTTTCTGTTACACACTCGAGGATAAGTTCACCAGAAGCTAGAGGTATCAAAGTCCCAGCCTACATCTGTTAGCAATGGATGACATCTTGATGTTTCAGAGGAAGGAATCCCCTGTCAAGGCAAATAATCTATTAAGGAGGGTTAATTGCAGTACAGGGACATAATTGTGAGAAACTTCAAAACATGGGATCAAGAAATCATAAATTGAGGTCAGACAAAAACTCTCATTGAACTTCATTTATGACTCCCCACAGGAGCAAATTTGCAGCCAGACTTTCAAATTACAGGGTGTTGTTTCAAGCTGTGTTCTCACAACTGTACATGTCACTGTTCCATAGACTTATCCTGTCCACAGTGGTGTGGCTGGAGGGCTTTTCCCCCACTAACCTCCCTGGAAAAGAGATTGTAGGATTTCACTTTGAACAGCTGGGTAGAGGCTTCCAGTTCCCTGTTTAATTGTTTTCATGTCTAGGAGTCGGTCATATCTTGTATCAGTGTTGCTTCATAAAAAAGAAATCTTCTTTTCTTTTTGTGTTTTTCCTCTTTTCTTCTCCAAATGTGTATTTATAAAGACTTGGTATACATTTTAATGTTGGGGTTTTTTAAATGCTTCAGTGTGGAGGATTTTTCTTTTCACCTAATCCAAATCTTCTTTGTTGCAATTTAAATTCAGTGCTACTTACCACAGCTAAAGGAAAAAGATTTAGCTCCATGCTTCTCTTCCTCTGTCTTTAACACATTTTTGAATAACAGGGTTGTGATCTCTTTAGATTAAGTGAATCCAAGTCTGAAGTTTTTTCCAAGGGCCTGTGCTTTTTTGATTTCCTTGGTGCTGTTTTCTGGGCTCTCTCCAGCTGACCTGTGTCTCTCTTGCTGTAGATGGTCTCAAACTGGACACAGCGCAGCAGCTGATGAATTTCTGACCATCTGTGACATTGTTGCTTTGCCTTTGGAGTGAAATCCACTTTAGCACCTGCTTTTTTTCCTCCCCCAAACTGGTGTTCTGCCACTTGTTCCCTATGCTGTATTTGTATAGGATTTTTCCTACCAAACATGGTACCCTGCACTTTTTCTCACTGATTCTCTGCCTTTTTCCTGGGTGTTCTGAATATTGTCCTTCCTTAACTGTTTTGCAGCCCCATGACTTGATATATTATGGAAACTGAGTAAGTGGATACATAATTCCAGCAACAAAGTGCTTAGTAAAAAATTTGTTGCTGGACATGTGGCACACTGCAACAAAAACTCATCAGGTCCCTGCTTTGTGGGAGGGGTCTTGTGGGTTTTTACTGTAATTTTTTTTTATATACCTTAAAATTATTAAATAATAATTCTTAAAACTATCAAATAATAAAGCAATCTTATTCTTACTAACAAAAATCTCCATGTGGATTGAAAAGTCAATTATGTAGTTTGGTTGCTTCTCTTCAATCTTTTTCAAAAATACCTGGGACTAGGCTATGAGAAAAAAAATCAGGCTTTTTTTCCTCACCACAAATAACTCTTGCTGATGTTTTTCTTTCTTCCCCTGTAAGTTATATTCACAGTCTTTGCCATCTGCTGCTCTTCCAGAGTGCCATCCATGCACCTGCTCGTGCTTTAAGGTGACCTGCAGTGACTCAGACGTGGCTGTTGCTGTGGTAAATGACAGCAGGCCCAGCCAGTGGGGAAACCTCCCATTTCTCTGGGGAATTTTTAAGCTGTTCTTGCCTTTGCTGGCTTTATTTCCTCTTTGGAGTGATATGTTTAGCTCCATCTTGTTTCCTTCCCAGCCATTTCGTGTGAGTTTTTCTGAGAAACCAGATCATATAAAATTTTGAGTAAAGGGACTTGTAAACACATCTTGGGTGTCCTGTCTGGTGCTGTACTCAGCAGCCCTTTGGGAAGGAAGCCAGAATGGACCATTGCAGCAGTGGAAGTGGAGATCTGGGCAGGAGCAGCCTGGCTGTGGGTGCTTTGCTGGCCCTGGCACCAGCTTGGCCAGAGCCCCCTGAAATCCCGGGGAGAAATCCCTGGGGGAAGTGTCGTCACTGCGGGCTCCGCTCCGCTGCCGGCGGTTGTTGGCCATCTGTTCCCTGCTGACCTCTTTAGGGAGGGCTGAAGCAGAAAGAAAAGTACTGTCACTTCAGCCCTCTCAGGGTCATCTGTCACTGCTCCCCCTTTCCCACCCAGAATCAAAACTAATATTTCCTCTTGCATATTAATGAAGCACTTAAAGGTTGATTTGTTGTTGCTTTTTACACGCACAGTGCTCATATTTTTCTGGCCTTTCTCAATTTGTCTCTGTGTGTTTGTGCTGTTTTTTTTTTTCATATTTCCTTCTTATTTATTTGACCTAGTTTTGCATGCTGCTTTCTTTTTGAGGTGATTGGAGAGCTTGTAATTAGGGACCAGCTTGACTCTTCTTGATTAATGACTGAGCCTGGATATCAAGGGAACAAAGCTGGCACTTTAACAGTCACACCAGCTCCTTCCCTTCACCCATATTTACTCTGGAAAGGTCACAGAGCTGGGCCATGTAAAGATAAAGCAGGAAACAAAATTAGCAATAGGCTAATACAGAATTTCAGTTTATCTGTTCCAGCACTTGGGAAAACAAGGATTGCTGATGACCTCTTGCTTTGTGCAGGATTCCTGCCATACATGTGGATATATCTACATTGTTGTTTAGATTCCTGGTGATTTCCAAGAAACAGCACCTGCCTCTTCATATGGGGCAGTATTTCAAGTGTCCTGAAGGAATCAAAGCCTGCCTTTTCAGAGCTTGATGCTCTTTTTTTGATGCTAATTTTTGATCCCAATTCATCACCACCCTTTGAGCTGTTTTCTGCCTTCGAGATTTCAGCCACTTCTTTCTTACAATCAGATCTTGAAGAATGTCCTAAGTAGTAATTTTCTTCCTTTCTCTTTGAAACTGTTTGATACTAGATTTGGAGAACTTGTCTTTGAGAGCTTGAGTCTGTGCTGTCCAAAGCCTCTGTTATCTGTTATCACCTGCAACGATGCATGCATCTAATAATTCCTTCCATAAAGCCTCCACAGCTGCATCTAATGATTATTTGCCAGTTCCTTACAATTCTAGTTTGAAGATTTTATTTTTTTTTCCATTATTTTCCCTCCCATCAGCACTGTTAGGAAAAATGCCTATGCAGGAATGCACGACGGCCTCTTGTATGGTGAGGGAAGTTAAAACCAGAGCAGTGCTTGAGCAGTTGTGTGCAAGTCGTAGGATTTCTGTCAGTAAGAGCAACTTCCACAACTGTCAAGGGAGTTCATTCCAGCATAAAGTAGGATTTAAGGTACAAGAGGTATCTTGGAATTAAATTATGGTGGCTAAATCAGACCAAGGCATCTGTGAGCAAGGATTAGGAATGCTGTGCTGAAAAGCAGTTTTCCTATGTTATTAAATAGTATCAGTATCTTGCATATACAACAAAATTAATGAGGTTATTGAGGTTTGGAGCAGTGTGACATAGAAGAGAGACAGGTCTCTGTTCAGCACTCAATTACTGCAGGAACTTCTGAACTCTAAAACACTGTCTGGGCAATAATACAGATAGACTCTGCCTGAAGGCTGTTGAAGAACACTATTCCCAAAGGAATATTGCAGAGTGCTGTCAGAATGTCCCCTCAGTGCTGATCCATAATACCAGCTGTGCCTTAAGCTGTGGAAGCAATCCACCTAGAAAACTCAAGTTCTTACTTAGCTTAAAAAATAAATCAGCCTAGATTTGTTAATTTTTTAAAGGGATTAATAAACCTTTCAGCAGCAGGCACTGAGAGGCCAGAGCCACAGTGCTGGAGTTGCTGTGGCCATGACCTGCAGCTCCTCTTGCTTTCCTGTTCTGGGAGAACTCTCAAGCACATGCTCTTTAAAGATAACCTTGGGTTAGGCTTGGATTTCATAAACGATTTGCAATCTGTGAAAACACCATTCTGTAGTAAAACTCCTTGCTCATAAAAATCCCTCCCGACTCAGATCCATATGTAAGAACAAGGCAAACTCCTCCAGGGATATTCTGAGACACTCCTGCTTTAGAACATGAGCTTTGTATTCATAAATGTTTTAGCGTATTTCCTGCAATAAAGATTAAATTGTCGCTCAGGAAGTAAAGCTGCAACATGTGCTTTTGACAACGTAATCAAACTTTATATAGCCATGTTTTTATTGTTTTCCTTTTGTTTTGTTCTTAGATGACTAATTTCTGCCTAAAAGTGACAGCAAGGGTTGCCATCTGAGAGGCCGCTTGGAGATTTATTTCTATTTTAAGTATATTTAAAGCACATGTATTCAGAAGTGTCGTTATGTAAATCATAAATTTGAAAATTGAGCTCCATTAAAAATTACAGTATCATTTTCTGAGCTAACCTGAGGCTATTTTAATCTCAGAAATGAAAAAAATAACCCCACAACCAAACCTCAGGTTTTTGTGAGGAGTGCCACTTCTACCTCTGATGTTGGAATTGGTGTGCTAATATGGTCATAAAATACATTATATTCTTGGTGGAGCAAAATGTTTGCTCTTCTTGGATTTGGAAAATCCACTGACATGATGTGTTGCCTGGAAACAAAAATTGATAGTGGAGTCCAGTGTAAGGAATGATTTTGGCAGTGGTGAAAGTTGATCTCCAGGGTTGGACACTTTAAAGGCTTGGCTGGACCAAGAAAGCTTGGACAGATCATCCTTAAGATCCCATTCTGCCTGGTATTTTAGGAAAAGAACTTGATACCAAAAAAAAAGAGGCCTAACAAGAAACTTGGGTAATATGTACTTTAATAGCCTAAAGGAAACTCTGCATGCTAAGCAAAGTGGTGGTGGTGGTTTGTTTTTCTGTGTGGTTTTTTGTTTTTGTTTTTAAATACTGCCCTGAGTATTGAAGGGGATTTAAATGTAACTGTGGTGTTCTGGAATTGCTGTAATGGCATGGGGTTTCTTAAGTACTAGCAAGAGGAAACCAAAAAGTTTCTCATTTTACATGGACTTGTTTCATTCACCTGCTTTCAAAAACCAAAAAAAGCTGAACTTCCTCTGGCAATAGTCTGACAGCTTGGGGGAGTTCACTGGAACAGGGCCTTTGTAGAGTCTGCTGTGACTTGGGTAGGGAGCACTGCAAATGAAGGGACTGGATGTTGTTTCTTTGTAGTTACTGAGATCCTGGGGACTTCTGTTCTCCACTGAGCTAACAGGAATAAAGGCAAATCTATTGCAGTTTCAACTCAGTTTCTTTTGGCAACCTAAGTTATCCCTTTTTGCCAAGTCCTAGAAGAAGCCATTTAAAAGTACAGTTTCAAGCACCTTTGTCTTAAGTGCAATTTAACACATAGTGCAAATCCCCACCTGCAGTTCCTAAGGGCAGGTGTTTCCCAAACCTCAGTTTACAGCACAGGGTTTCAAAGGTGCCACTTTGGAACTGGCATAAGCTGAGCAGTTGTGCAGGTGGTGAGTTTTTGGTCATGACAGGAGGTGGATCAGCATTTAAAAAACAGAAGCCTAATGCCATTTTATCTGTCTGCACCTCCAGTGGTGCACCAAGAGCTCCCAGATGTGCCCGACCTCTGGCTGCTGTTCCAGACCCTGGATCTTGCCATATCTCTCACTTCTGTAAATAGTCTGAGTGCTGTAAAGTGTCTTAAAAAGGCACTAACACCTAAATTTAGAGCTGTGAATTGCTTGCTGTAGTGTTTATAGTTTGGGGTGACACAAGGAAAGGGAATCTGCTTTTAATTTAGTCTGGAGCTCCATACAGGATCTGCGTAAGCATTAAAGCATCTGCAGTGGACAGGATCAGTATTTTCAGACGAGTGAAAAAGCCAAATCCCAGAATGCCCTTCAGCACCAAAATATCAAAAGACTACAATGTTCCTTTTTTACAACAAAGGGAAACTATGTAGGAAAATGCAAACTTGTTGAGAGGCAAAATGTTTCACGGAGAATGTTTGAAGACACAATGTGCAGAATCTGACGAGTGGTTTTCACCTCTAGGTAAAGAGCAGTCTCGCACATTGTGACCAAAAAAAATAATTTTATAGCTAAAAAAACTCGTTTTTAACAACAGCAAAGATCCAAACAAAGAAGAGGGAAGGGGGCTGCAGGTTTTGGCAAGTGATATGTAAAGCAGTAGTAAATTAGGCTAAAAGTGGTCTTGAGGAGTAATTGGAGGACATTGAATCTAATAATAGTGAGGGTAATGGCTTCAGCCCATCAGAAACAGCCTTCTCAGAAAATCTGTAAGGCTGATAAATGACCAGGATCTGAAGAGCTGTCAAGGAAGATAAAGTAGTTATAGAGAAGTAAATTAATTATTTGCATTGGTATTTATTGAAAGGGATGTTGGGGACGGTCATTGCTATAACCATTTATTTCAGTGATGGACATAGGAAGCAGATTTTCTTCTTGATTTGGAACGATTTAGGTTAATTTTTAATCAAAATGGTACTGGAACAGTCTTGTTTTGCATTAATGCAAATTCTTCAGCTAGAATTTATAGGATGAACACAAAATATGATTATTGGAATTCATCTGGGCCTTAGTTTACAACTCTTGAGAACAAAATTGATGTGTATGGAAAATTAATGCAGCATGTGTTTGATCAAAAAGAGAAAAATAACTGCAAAGTAATGCACTTGCTTATGATCTTCAAGGTATATTGTGAATCACAGCTGCTGAAAGCCAGCAGAACTTGCATTAATTACTTGGGTTTGTTGCTTTTTTCCCCAGTTTCAAACTTTCTTTCCATAGAATATGCTAATATTAAGCAATACTTTTGAGTGATTGTGGAAAGAGGTTCCAAATAAAATCTATCTGTTCTGAATTCTCACTGCCTGCTATTTTATTTGTTATGAGTTTCAATTTTGGAACAGCTCTTTTTTAGTGCTTTTATTGCAGCATTAGAAGCAGCCCTTTTTAGGCATGAGATGTAGAAAGTTAGCAATGCAAATATGGATTATTCACCTTCCTAGAGAATCTTCATCTTACTGAAAAGCTCTTCCTAACCTTTGTTTTTATCAGGGAGAAAGAACAAGAAACACAAGAAGAGGAACATTTGATGGAAGAAAAGAAAAAGAAAAAGCAGGAAGAAAAGAAAAAGAAGGAAGGTGCTCAGAAAAAGGTTTGTTCATGTTCCTGTTGTAATTGATCCCTTCACTTTTAAATGTGAGTGTGGGTACTGATGCTGCAGCTTCACTTCAGGAGTGAGCCTGGCATGAGTGATCATTGCCAGTGGCTTGAGGAGGGGCTGTGGTCACAGAATCCCTGCCCAGGCACCTGTGCCAGGGCCTTGGCACTGCCCCTGCCCTGCTGGGAAGGGGCTGCTCCACACCTGGCTCCCGTGGCCACTCCTCAGCCACAAGTACCTGGAGCAGTCCCAGAGGTGCTGGGGGTGCTCTGGGATTCCATTTTCACTGCTGGGCATTCTTCTCCCTCATTTTCTGGGTTGCACACTTAGTTTAAATTTGAAATAAGAATTGATCGCTGTCTTTTCTGGTATATATATATAAAAAAAGGGTAGATTCCCAGATTAAAAAATGAACAGGTCTTCTGTGAAAGGTGATAATGTGGGTGGATTCACAGGGATGCTGGACAAAGTCACAGAAGTTAATTCTGCTGGGTGCTTAAGGGTTCACAGACATGGTGAGGGTCCAGAAAGCCTCTGACCCTCAGGAGAGCGTGCATGGGGCTGCTGCTCTCTCTTTACACTGTTTCTTTGGCATTTGCTTCTGCCTTCAGTCAGAGGTTGCCATTCCCACATTCCTATCACATGGAGTTAAACTAACATTCTCTAGTCCTTAAATGAAACAAATGCCTGATTTATGAAAGCAGTTTCTGCAAAAAGTTAGGCCTGCAGCCCTATAATTATTAGGTATAACTTGCAGTATTGACAAGTAGTTGATTTGTTTTGTTCTTCTTTTCTTTCAGGCTGCTGAACAAAAAACCAAAGGTAAATCCATGTTTATTCTTTGTGAAATGTTTGATATTTTTATAAGCTTGTTAAAAAAATGTGCTTGTACTTTTTATTCATTGTGTCTGTTTAATGAGGGGAGTATATTTTACTAGGATTGTTATGTTCCTAAAGTTTTATTGGGATTCTCAGCTTAAGCTTTGGCTTATCTTGCTGAGTATTCTACAGCAGCCTTTTGACAAGAATATATGGATTAATTTTCTGTGAACCATAACACAGCATGTGTCATCTCTTTTGTCAAGACAGATGCAGTTTTCCATTTAGTTGTTAGTAGTTATTTATCTGTTTCAAAGACAAGTAATTGCCCCTTTCCCCTTGCACAATTCAGCTCAATTGAATGTGTAAACTCAATTCATGGAGCTTAGGAGAAACTATTTCCCCTGCTGCCACCACTGCCTGTTTTTCTTTCTGTGTGGGTTTTTTCTGCCTGGGAAGTGAGTGGAGCTGGTTTGCAGCA
>JANRGV010000050.1:3828065-3850215 GCA_024734035.1 Alethe castanea
TTTAACTGAGGAATTCTCTCTAGCAAACAGGGTCAGGAAGCAGCAGAGTTAAGGAATGCCTTCCTCTTCAGGGGCAGTGGGCTGCCAGGTTCCCTAGGAGAAAAGGTAATGAAGCTGTGCCTTTCAGAAAGGTGAGGAAGAGAGGCAAGGTAATGTCTCTCTTCTGCAGCTGATGGCTTACAGATCTTTTTGTGTGGTCTGTCCTTTGATTTGAACAATTCTGAACCAGCTCAAATGCATTGTCATTTCTTGGTGGGTAATTAGGTGACAGACAAGCAAGTGGAGCTTCCTAGAGAACCCAAAGGCTGAGAATTAGAGAAGAGCCAAGCCTAACGTAGGGGGTAGACTAAACAACTTATGTTTCAAACACTTATTGTGATTTAGACAGCTGAAATTAAATATTACTTCAGTAATATGAATTCAGAAAAATAAAATAATAACTGTGTGATGAAGATACTGTAACAGGAATTTATTGAAACTCTGTTCTTTTTTTTCTGAGTTTTTTCCTATGTAGAAAGTGAGAGGTCAGGAAGTTCTAGTTTGAATTCTGTAGCATCTGCACTGTGAGATCTCATGTAGTTTATAAGACTGAACTTTACTTTCAGGAGGAGGGAGCAGAGGTATGTGAGTCCCACCAAGACTTCGGTACATAAAAAACTTCGGAATTAAGATGCATGACAGCAATTTCTATCTAAATGGAATATTTCTGTTTTCACAGTATTGCTTGTTTTGTTCTCTGTATCAGCTCGGTTCTGTGTGAAGAGGTTTCTCTGTTCTATAATGGATTATAATGACTTTTTAATATCACAGTTCAGCAGCAGATGTTTTTGCTGTCAGGGTAACTAAATTCATTTTCATGTGTTAATGCAGTGGCTCTTCATTTCTGTTACTAGTGAGACACAGAGCCTTCTGCCTTCCCTCTGTGGGGTGTTACTATTTCTGTCTCTGTTGTGACAGCTTTACTTTGAATTGCTTGAAACTGCCACGTTTAAGTTTTTAGTTAATAACTTCAGTTTTTCAGGTATGCTTGTGAGTTTGTTTCTTTCAAACTTAGGAGCTGCATTTTTCCATCTGTTGGATTTTTTTGGTTCACTATCCATGTGTTTAAGCATCTTCTATTGCTATAAAATATGAATCAGGAAGAAGACAGCAGTGAGTAAGTGTAGTTACGTTAGAGATTAAGCAGCTTTGGCATTTATTATTTCATCTGTCAGAAGCAGTGATGCAGCTTTTTGTGGTTCAGCATCATTGGAAGGGGGAATCTGTTCTACAGAGAACCCAAACCTCCTGTTCATGTTCAGGGCAAGGGCCAGGGGTTATTTACAGTCCTGTGAGAAACCCCTTCTTTGAATTTCCTTTGTCTGACAACTACTCGTTGCTTTTCAGATTACTCTGTGGAAATGTTTTACTTCCACTTTATAGTGCAGTTCCTTACATTAACCTTCAGGAGGTATGTGCATGAGCTTATGAGAGGTAGCAGGAATTTATTAAAATAAAGAAAATATTAATAGAAAATTAATGAGAGGAAAAATTGACTGAACTTTTTTCATACAATATTCAGAGTTGACTGTGAACTTTATTGCAGTGCTGCTCCAAGGGCTTTATTTGGATACATTTTCAAGGTTGAGTGACACATGCTACTAGAACTAAAAGGCAACACAGGGATTATCATTGAATTTAGTTAATTTATTTCCTATCTGGGACACAGCAATTAAATTAGTTGTGGTGACAGGATGGCAGAGTAAAACTGAGTGAACGGACTGCAGCAGGTGATGCATGCCAGTGGGCAGGAAGTATTAAATCAGAGATTAAAGCTGCACTGGAACTGGACATTTTGCAAAATGTAGATTTTGGTAGGTGAGATCTTTATAAATATGACTTAATGGAGCTGTTTGTGATAACTTTTTTAAAATTGCTTAATTTTATGTGTGTGATGTGTGTGTCACTGAGTTCTGCCACTGGGTTGCCATGGCAGTGAGAGGTGCTTGCACCGGTTGGGTCCTAGTGGAGAAAAAGAAATCATACAAGTGCAGGTGGGATCTGGAAGGTTTTTCAGTTTGTTTTTCAGCTGGCTGGGGCAGGGTGTTTGTACAGGGCCTTGTTTGCTCTCAGCAGTGCTTGTGGAGGAGAAGGCACTTTGCTCAAGTGGGTAGGAAGGGCCAGGTGGTGGGGCTTGAGAGGGGGAAGGGTTTGCACTTTGGATTGGCTTCTTCTGTGCTAGAAACCTGTGATCAAGGTCTGATTATTTTAAATTAATAGTCAGTTTTTCATGGATTTATCTGTCACAGGGGTGTGGAGTTGCTGTCCTGGCCAGTAATGAACTGGTGTGTTTTGTACATGTAGCTCTGAGCTGATCTAGGCTGCTGCTGCAGGTTCAGTCACTGGTGAGGCCTCAGGAAAGAGAAAGGAAGCAAGAGGAAGGAGGTTTCCTGTGGGGGTGTGTTTGTGGTGTGCTGTCAGTTCACTCTTGCTCTGAGGCCTCAGTCCCAGCTGAATGTTTCCATTTGTGATGTGGAACACAAGCCTCTTCCAAAACAAACATGCATTTCCACCCTTAGGGAAAGGTATGTGGCTGCTGCTGGAGTCCAGGGCTAGGAAATGCTCCATCACACTGCCCTTGCATCCACTGAAACAAATAATTTTTCTGTTTAAACAATGATCCAACCCTTTAAATCTTCTCTATGTAACAGCTCCTTCAGTTTCTGGATTTTTTTCCTGCAACATTTGTTTGTCTGAGTATTTTTATGAGGCTGGATCTTTTATACAACAATTCTGGAGAATGTGTGAAAGGAAGAAAGATTGGAGAGCTGATAAAGACCTGAAATGTTTCTCAATTACTTGAAAACAAATGAAAGTAGTCTTCCTGTTCAGCTGGAGAGATGCACTGCAGAATTAGATGAGGTGGGAAATGAGCAGGTTTTATTGCACATTCAAGTTGTTGTTCTTTTATGGTAATTTTTTGGAGAGCAAGACTATTGAGCACAGTCTATTAGTGTTTATTTTACGTATGTAAACTCTTGCCAGTTTATGTGCACTTGATCTAGAAACTTTGTGTATAAAGGCTTTTCTAATGAAAACATTCAGCTGTAATTGTGGGCTCTGTTCTGTATGGTAAAGGGTCACTACTATGGGAATGGCTGTTACTTAATAACCACAGGGGCTTTAAGGGAGCTCTGCTTGTCATAAATACTACCAGGGTGTGTTTTACTGCCTGCTTCTCTTCTAGCCGTCCTCCTGCAGGTTTAGTCAGCACAGGTGATCAGTTCCTTGCTTCTTCACTCCCACTTCAGTGGAATGCATTAGTCTAAAGCTGATATAAAATAGCTTAAGTGGTTTGTTACTCAAACATCCACCCTGGATGTTGAAAGGCAAACTATCCATCCAACCCTACAGCATTATCTGCAATAAAGGTAAGTGTTAAATCTGCAAACACAAAAGTAAAAACACTGAAGTTTATACACCATATTTAGTCTAACATAGAAAGTATTTTGTTTAATATTTTTATTAGAAATGTTAGCTGGAAAATGTTTTTATCCTTTTACCATAAAGCAGAGATGGTCAATCTGTGCCTCCTGGACCTCCATGATCCTTGTAGGTCTGTCTGACATGTTCATGGTATGGGACCAGGAAGGGAGAGGTGGGCTTTCCAAGGGGAAAATGGGAATTGCAGCTCACTGCTGGGGGATGATGAAGCAGGATTGCAGAAGCTGGAGTGGCTGCAGTGATGCTGGGATTGATTCAGCCTGTCCAGCACTGCCCATCCTCTGCTCCAGTGGTGCAGTGGCTCCTGAGCTGAGCATCATTCCCTTCCATCTGTGGGGTGTTGTGGAGCTGTCCCCTCCCCCAGGCTGTCTGGGCTGTGTGCCTTGGGACTCCTCAGTGTGAGATGATTTTAATATGCAGCTCGCAGAGGCAGGGAGCTCGTCTGCAGCCTGCAAGATTATCCTGCCAAGGTTTACACTTTCATACATTTTATTTTGGGGGACTGCACAGAGAACACGTAACAGTGTGTGGTTGCTGGGTAAACTATTGTGGTGTCACAAATGTTGGCATATTTCCTTCAGGTTATCTGTTATCCCACAAGCAGTGCTGTATATTTTACCTGGAGGAACATGGTCCACTCTATTAGAAAGGGGAGTTAAAATGGAAAATAGAACAGGTGAAAATATCTGAGATCCCATTCCCTGCTCTGCCATTTCTGTTGGGATGACAGGAGTAGCAGCATGGGTTATTTTCATTTCCAAATCAGCCATGTCGATTATTGCATATTTTAAATTTATTCTTTACTTACCCTGCCCAAATGGGCTGTTAGAATGTTCTCTACCTGTGTTTGTGTGTGTGTGTGTGTGTGTGTCACCTTTCTGCAACCTCCATTCTGCTCATACAGAAATGAAGTTTGTATATATTGATAATGTGCTCCTTCTGGCTGTGGTAGATGTTATTTTTGTTAAGTGGTAGTTCCATAGGAAAGAAGGGAAAATGAAACTTTTTAAAGAATCTCATCAGGATTTTAAGTGGAATTATGATAGGGTGTAACACAATCAGTCTTTGTTAAAAAGTCTTGAGTTTTTCTGGTTCATGTCATTATTGTAGGAACCAGCAGAGGCTTTTTCCATAAGATTAGAAAATGTGTTCCAGCCTACAAATCAGGTATGATTTACAACAGATTTACAACCTCTGACTCATTTGAGTATTTATAGCTTGTGCTTGAATATCTGCCTCTGTCATCTTGTTAGTTAAGTGCTGTGTTTGTACTGAACTGCTGCGCATTGTAGTGACAAAATGTGCCATAAATCATCATTGCAGAGGAGGGGGAGCACTGCAATAAGTTCTTCAATTAGATCTTAATATGCAGTCACTTGATAACTTAATGATAACCTGTGGCCATACGTTAAGGCTTTGTAACACAAAAATGTTTTCTTTTTGATAAACGTTATCATGGGGGTGTTTTGCTATTATAAGTATCTTTAAACAAACATGAATTTGTTCATAAAACCCACTGAGATACCACTTCTCTGATAGAGGAGTAATTACCATTTTACAGCCTGCACAGAATAGAGGATGGAGGTAATTTGTGAGTCCAGTACTGGGTGAATAGGAGCAGAAAATACAAAAAGATTGGAGCAGACAGGAGGAGCAATTTGTATAGTCAAGGAGACAAAGCAAGAAGGATGAGCTGGGAGAGTTGGAGTTAAATATTAGAAAAAAAACTTTGGTTTCCTATCTGCTTTTCTTTCAAGAGGAGTGACTGTGACATGAGTAGTTCACTGGTATTTAATAGGCTTTTTGCTCTCACAAGTGCAAGAAATATTATGAGTATCTTCAACATTGCCATTGTGAAGTGAAGGAGAAAAGGTAAACAGTAAATGTATGAATAATCTTTGGTAAACTTTATTTGGCTTTGTAGCTCTTTCTGTGTGTGTCTTGCTGGTTTGCAAGTCAGAGGTGCCCAAGGAGAGATTTCCATTGAGAATTGGTGTCTTTTTTCAGGAGAAGGGGGTTTGTCAGAGCTGGACACCCCAAGCCCTGCAAGCAAGCACTGACAGTTCTGAAGGTTTAAATCTTCTGTAGCTCCTGGGAAGCTGCAGATTCCCCAGCTTTGAATGCTCTTTTCAGACAGCAACACACCAAAGTAATTAGTAGAGGTTTTTGGGAAAAACATTTATCTCTTAAAGAAAAACAAACAAATATATAACTCTGGGGTTATTTGAAAATAAAAGAGTAACCATGAAATATATTCTAATATATGGGTTTATCAGGTTGAGGATAGCAAGAGCCTGACCTGTAAATAGTTAGTTCTAGAATTAGAAAAAATAGGAGCTTTCCCCAACACTGGACACAGTTGGTTGAAAGCACTTTGCAAATGCTCTGGGTTGTAGGGGTTGATGTCCTGCTTGAAGGCAGCAGGACAACATGTGCATCATCAGATTTCTCTTTACATTGGCCATTTCTCGCCTGGGACATTCTCACCAAAAATACCCTTTGAAGAGAGAGTAAGCACAGGCTGGGTAACACCAGCTTGGCTTTTCTGCTCCAGACCTAACTATCAGGGTGCCCCTAGGTGGGAAGTTCTCTCAGATAAATCCCAATTTGCTTTCTCAGCAACAAAACTGCCAATACAGTTGTTGACAACTGGGTATTTTAGAAGATAAATTTTAACCCAGCTGCACAAGGATAATGGTGTTGGTTATGATCAAACTGCATGCTGGATTTTGGGTATTTATCTGCCCACAGTGGGTGCTTTGCTCCCTGCTGCTGTTCCCCAGTGCAGGCTGTGGAGCATGTGGGCTGTGAAATGGTCAAACTGCTGCTCTTTTGGCATTGCAGCAGCTCAGGCACTGGCAAATGCTCTATTCTTCTGTCAGTCTGCTTGTAAAATAACTGTTTTCCAGTTATAAATAAAATGTTGTCTGATATTTGCCCTCCATCAGAGCATATATGGCCCAGTATTTCCTTTGTAAGATGCCACTTTTGTGCCTGCTGATAGCAGCAAACACCCATCCCACATCTCTTCCCCACCCAGCAGAGTCTGTGATTTATTTCCTTGGAAGTGACTTTGTAGCACAGCTCACCTATTCATCAGGTGCTTCTTTCTCCCTTTACTTTCTGTACTAAAGTCTGTTGTTCACTTTTATTTTTCTTTTAAACAGACATGTCCATGAAGGCAGTTTCTTCTCTGTCTTGATGCCTGGCTTACACAGGTTTTCATGCAGAAGGCAGCTAACAGTTTCCCATGAAAAAAATGACCTATCAGCTTTGATTTATCTGCAGTGTGCTGACCACTTTCCATTATTAGATTATCATCTTGCTACCTGGAGGAGGCTTGTAAGGCATATAAATATAATGTAGATAAGATCTGCAAACTGTGAGCTGGAGGAGAGGTTCATCAGGAAATGTATTAGCTCGCTTTGGTAGTGATTGTTTGGAGATACGTGCCGGGTTTCTAAGGTTACCTGATCCCTTCCTTGGGAAGGATGAAATCCACTTTGAGCTGTAGCACTAGTACATGCTGCTGAAATGGTTACCATACAAATGCTGGAGTGGGTTATCTTGGGAAAAGGAAGGGAATGAAAATGTGGTTTTGATTCTTTTACACTGTGTGTGAAGCGTTTGGCCTGGGGGACTTTGTGTTCTCTTGTTGACTATCTGGTGTTGACATTCCTCTACTCTGAGAACCCTTGGCTTCCCTGTGTTTTGCTAGATTATTTTAATGTTTTTCCTGAGTTGTTAAAGGTGGTAGCCCATACTTTACAAATCCTACAGGACTACTTAAAATGTCTGTTTAGCCAGCTCACACTGGTAAACGTTCTGAAGCTTCTGCTCAGGTGTGCATTGTGCACCTGATCCTTCAGGTTCTTCCTGAACTGGTTCAGGCAGAGCAGTGAGCATTAGCATCAGCATCTGGAGAGGAGGTGATTTTCCCTGCAGGCATCCTGCCCGTGTGGGGTGGCAGCAGTGGCTCATGCTCAGCTGTCCTGTGGGACCTGTGTTTAACAGCACCACGAACGCCTCCAACGCTCCTGCCTGGCACCCACTGTTATTATTGCTTGCCCAATGGGAGCAGCTGAACTTGGTGTGACTCAGGCTCCTGCTGGCCTCTTCTCATGGTAACAGGAACTGTTCTCTGTTTTATCATAGGCTCCTGAAGACCTGTCCTCCTGTTTCCAGGATGCTCTTAACATTTCAGGCATCATTTCTGATTTGGCTGTTTGTTTGGCTGATTTTGCTGTTGCTATCTTTTTTTCATCAGTTTTTATGGAGCCAGCCAGACTTTTCACCTTTAGGAGGCTAGACAGGCTCTCATGAACTTCTGTTTTGGAGCACATGAGTTACTAATCTGGAGAACGGATGATTCTTCAACTCCATTAAAAATTCAAGGTCTTACCATCACAGGACTGGATATATATCCCTTTAGATGAGCAAAAAGGGATTTAGATTTAACCCTCTCCCCTCTCTCAGACAAGCCCAACACATGTTCTTGAAAGATGTTTTGACTTTTGTTGGAAAGGTATCTTCATATTCAGCCTGTCTTTCCTATAACTTAAGCCTGTTCTTTGCTGGCTGCTTGGCTTAGGAGAGCTGATCTTCCCTTCCACTGCAGAGGCCTTTTTGTGTCTCCTGTTTTTCCCTAAGCAGCCTGTCCAGTTTTCCCTTGTGCTACTGTTTTCAGGCCGTTTTTCAAACCATAATAATTTTTGTTTTCTTCTTTGGAAGTCTTTCCAGTTAGTGCAGAATTATTTTTTAAGTGCAGTATCTGTATGTTGTGGTTTAACCCCAGGCGGGAGCTCAGCCCCTCGCTCACTCTCCCCTGGCAGGATGCAGAGAGAATTGGAGGAGTAAAAGTGAGAAAACTCGTGGGTTGAGATAAAAATAGTTTAATAAGTAAAGCAAAAGTCACACACACAGGCAAAGCAAAGCAGGGAGTTGATTCCTCCCTTCCCATGGCAGGCAGGTGTTCAGCCATGCCTGACAGCAGGGCTCCATCACAGGGAGCAGTGCCTGGGGAACACAAACACCATCACTCCAAACATCCCCATCTTGCTCCTCTCCCCCAGCTTTATGCAGTGATGATGACACCATCTGCTGTGGAGTATTCCCTCGTGTCAGCTGGGGTCAGCTGTCCTGGCTGTGTCCCCTGCCAGCTCCTTGTGTCCCCCCAGCCTCCTGGCTGGCAGCGTGGGGTGAGGAGCAGAGCAAGCCTTGGCTCAGCTGTAATGAAAACACCTTGGGTTATCTGCAAACCACAGCCCCACACCAGCTACTGTAAGAAAATTAACTCTGTCTCAGCCAAAAACAGCACACTGTGCTTGGAGAGTTATTAAGTAGCCTTTGGGTTAATCTCAAACAGTAACCAGTGGAACAGTAACCTGCTGCTCTGTACAAGTAAAACCTAAGGCTGATTTATTTTCTGTACCTTTCAGGCTCACCCCATTGTGTAGCTCTGTAATCCAGGCTGTTCAGAGCAGTGCTAATTCTTCTCTTTCACTTTCCTCTTCCTAAACGTAGCTTGCCATGAGAAACTCCCAATTTTCAGATACTTTATTCTGTAAAGACCTCAATTTGATAATGTGCTGTTTCTTCTTCACTCTCCATTTCTCCTGTTTAATCACTACCCATTCTTCCCCTGCAGGTAGTCCCCTGAAGTATACATTTAAATATATTCCTTATTTTAATTTCCCCAGAGTTTCCACTGCAGTTGTTTAGGCTTGATTGACAAACCATGAGAGCCGTTCCTGCAGGTGCTGGGGGTGTCAGGCTGTCCTGTCCTGCACTGGCAGTTCTTTCCTGCTGTACATGTGAGCATCTAGCATTTCCTTTCTCATCAGTAGAAAGTCCTCAGGGTGAAATAGGAAGAAAATAATGTGTTCTTTTGGACATAGACTCCATCGTAATTCATATCTTGCTACAGCTTCCATATCTTCCTGCCAGTTTCCAAGAGTAATGATTTAATTTTTTTTCTTTGTTGTATAATCTTTGCCAGTGATCACTGTGAGAAATCAGGTGAGAGGTTGTCTTCAGCCTCCTCAGTTTTTCAGCTATTGCTTCCCAGAAAGGATCTGTGGAAGACTTTGTGATTTGGTGCCTTATTATGGCTATTAAGACTTTAAAAAAAATATAATTATAACGTAAAATCTGTGGATAATAACTTAGATGCATAGTAACATTGAACAGTTAAGTCCATAATCCCATTTTACTGATACATGGGATGTAGGTGGGATGTTAAAGCTCATCTTGTCCCACCCCACCGGGTTGTCACAGCCTTAACTCACATTTGCTGGGGATTCAGGGAATGTTTTAATCCTTATTTACCATATTTTAGTGGCAGTGCTGCCTCTCCTCTGGGTGTTGAGCTGAGCTGGTGCTGGGACTGACGTCATTGTCACCCTGTGGCCAGTGGCAGATGTGACAGCTCCATGTGCTCCCTCTGCTGTCACCAGCTGCCTTCTCAGCACAAACACAGCTTCTTCCTGAAAACTAAATAATGGATAAAACTGAATAATGTGGTTCAGAATTCGGAGAAGTGATTATTTAAATAGCCCCCTTTTTTGCCCACAGTATCTTGGTGTGTTGTGAGTTAAAGTCGGGGTCATGGGGGCAGCACAAACACCATCAGCTGGCAAATTTAACTTTCTGTTTACATCAGAAACTGGGAGCACCGTAGATTTGCCTCCCAGCTGTCTGTCCTCCAAAGTGCAAGAATCTACTTTAAAAAACAAACTTAATAATGCATTGTTAGATAGATCTGCAAAGCCATTAAAGGGCTGTTATTTTTGTATCCTGCCTAGGCAGACGTGGTGGTTTTTACTCTTTTTCCTCTTTGTTTGCAAATGGCTTTACTGCAAGATGTTTTCATTTTTTTTTCTGCAAAAAGCAGAAATGAAACTCGCTCTCTAGAAACTGCATACACTCATTGAAAGTCTGGAATTTACCCATAGTGTGAGGGGAGGAAGAATCTTAGGGTATCACTTATTAAACCAAGCTGTATTTCTTCTTAAAATGCTGGTGTTAGTTCTTTTAGCTAAGTCTAAGCCCACTCCTATGAAATAACTGTGTGTAATGCATGTGCAGTAATTAGGTATTCCTTCCTAGTGAGGGGAAGACATGTGTCTAAAATAAACTGAGCAGAATTTTTGAATTAAAATGAAGTAATAATATTAAGTTATTATTAGTAATCTTTATTAAAACATCTTTAATTTCTTTTAACATTCATGTAATAGAATCTGATTTACTGGGAGTGGCATTTAATTAATTTAATTCAATTTAGAGAGTTAACTCTATTACATATTAGTGCAGAAAATTACCTCTGAACAGTCATTTCTCACTGGTGACATGAAATAAGTTAATTTAGCTGGGAGTTCGTTTGGGTGCATTGTGAGTTCTTGGTGAAAGTTGCTATGGTGACAACCCAGGGCTGTCACTGGGACAACAAACCCACTGCAAACATGGGATGGATCCTTGGGGCTTGTTCTTCCTGCTCAGGGTGCTGCTGGAATGTCAGGAAGAGCTTCCCTGGGCACTGCTCACCGAAGGGATGTCCTGCAGAATGTGCCCAGCAAATGAACTCACTTTGGGTTTTCTTTAGAGTCCCCATCAGGTTTTAGTCTGCTTTTCTTTAGGAAATTTTCCTGAAGAACCTGAGTAGGAGAAGATCTATAAACTGCTGGAACTGCTTTCTACATGTTTCTGAATAATTTAAATCCTGTTTTTCATATGTGGCATTAATGCATGATGGCACTGGAGGCATAAAAAAATCTGTTCAGCTTAAACTGAATTAATGAAGAGTGTGCTTCAGATTCGGTGTTGAATCAGAAATGAAGAGTTTGCTTCAGACTCTCCAGGTTTGACTGTCAGGTAGATGAACTTAGAGTTCCAAACAAAAGCCTTCCAGGAAGGAGGCCAGCATTGAGAAGCTCACTCAGAAAAACACTACTGGGTATAAAATGTTATGTTTAGGTTTCAAAGGAAATATTAAAAAAACTGAAATATAATTTTTAAGTTCAGTGTATTTTCTTCCTCCCCCCACTGCAGATCTGTGCATACTTAAACACTCATTTGTTTGTTTTATCTCTAGAGCATGACTTTAATTTATTTGGGTTTAGCTGAATAAGGGATCACTCTTCATTTTGGGCTTCAAGTTCTCAGCTAGTCCTTTCTGAAGGCAAGAATGACATTTTTGTGTCTTTCAGATGCTAGGAACTGCATCCAAAGAAGGATGTAGAACCCCAGATAGGTTTTTATGATAGAAAATCTGTGAAATTTTATAAGTACACTCGCTAAAGTGATAATGATGTCCCTATGGGTTCTGTATGTTAAAGACCTACTTGCTCAAAGCAACGATTTCCAAAATAATTTTGTGAAATACAAATGAACACATCTTCAGTTATCCTAATAGGGACACAAGATTTTAACATCTAAGGCCAAAATATTTCAGGTTTACCTTTCACTGAGTTGGCTCCATGCACAATTTCTCAGGGTGATGCTACCTGAAACTTGGAATAAATCCACACTGCCCGAGGGTGGGGGAAGCTGGTCCATGCTGGACACTCCGTTGGCTCTGCTTCAGTTTTTCCTGCTGACTGATTTAAAATGATAGCTCAGATAACTCTGCACTATCTTTAGAGCTGTAGTACAAACATATTAAGTCTTCTTTTGAGATAGAATGTGAACTGGAAGGGTTATGCCAGAATTACAGAGGCCTGTTACTGGTTGCTCACAAAATCGTTGCTATTTTCGTGTCACACATAAAATATTCATTTGGTACCATAAATGTCCATGACAGGAGAGCTGAGGCTTTGTGTTTGCACAGGCCTTTAGTCAGTGTGACATGTGTGCCCTGTGCCATGATTGCAGCAGCACAGGCAGTGTCAGGCAGCATTACACTTCCTATGTGAGCAGCAGCCCTGTCATCTGCAGGCAGTCACAGCGTGCTTCCATGGGCATGCCTGAAAGGAATTAACAGCACTGCAGCCTGCTCCCCCAAACCAGAAATGAAATACCTGGAGGAGCTGTGTTTCTGGTTCCCAGGACAAAAATGTGCCTGTGTGTAGTGATGTGATGTGTCTGGGCTGTTGGGGCACAGGGTGTGTCCACACTCTCCAGGCCTGGGGCTCCCTGGACACTGCTTTAGGGCACACAAATTCACATAGCACACCTGGCAGCTCAGAGGTGTCCTGCACACATTGATCTGTCTATCCACATTTTAGGATATTGATCCATAAATACACACTGGCAATTTCCAGGCATTCCAGAAAAGAGCCAGAGGATCCTTACCTTTTTTCCAGCTCAAATATCAAAGTGGAAAAAGAGGTTGTGCCTGCTGTAGCATGAGTGCTTAGTATTTCCAGTTGTCCTGGGTGGGATGGCAGCACTGGCTGTACCCAGGGACACCCTGAAACTTCAGGAGCACCCACCCTGCATGGACAGCCCATGGGTACAGCACATATTCCAAGTGTGATGGAATCTGTGCACTCTGTGCCAGCACTGACTGATTTCTGTAGAGGCAACCCCAGAGAGAAATGATGGGGTTATGGGGTATCTTTGCAGTACCCAGCCACATCTGTATGAAACTGGAAGCATTTACACTGGGATTCACTCTCCAAGCCCCAGCTGAAGATGGGCTGTACCTGTAGATCCATCACTATTCAAGGTGAAGGAAATTTCAGGCTCTTGTATCCAGTAAATCAGTGGATACTGGGGCTATCCTCATTTTCAATTTCTTGGGAATGTACTACTTACTGGGAATTTGCATATTTATCTGTTAGTGTTCGTGGTTTAATGATTGGGTTTCTGCTGTAAAGAAGAAATACTTACTGCTCAGTCTGTGCCTGGAAGTGGTCTGTGGAAAGGAGGAAGAACACGTCTGGTGTGATGGCTGTGACATTTGTAAATTTGTTTTTTAAAAATTCTTTTGTGTATGAAAACGGTGTAAGACATTTTCTAATGAGATTAAATGCACAGAGTCAGTTTAAAATTGAAGGATTCCTGGACCTGCCCAGACTTCTTCTGTGGCTCTGTATGAAATTATTTAATCTGTTATTATATGCTTGAATTTTCCCACTGGCACTTGTGGTGATGATAGTGTTGGTTTTGTGTAATTTAACTTTAAGCTGTTTCCTGTCTTCTCTGACTCTCTTATTGTGTAGTTCCTGCTGGGGGAACCTTGCCTGAGGAGGGTTTGGAGGGTGAGATGGAGGTGAAGGGGGGAGCACATGCCCACGGCTGGCTCCTGACATCCTTTGCTGTGTTCCTGAATTGTTGGGATTGTGTTTGTGATGCTCTCACGTCCTGTTGGGATAGAACTTACTGTGTTTCCCTAGTGGGTCTTTATACAATTAATTGGTAGAGTTCAGATGTTCCAAAATACTCTGGGAAGGAATACAAGATGTGAATTCTCTGTGAAGAGTTCTGAACACTCTATAGAAAACTCTTATAAAACCTGAAAATATTCTGTCAGCATTTCTAACCGCTTGCTGAGAATCCCTCTCTTAATTCTGAGCTGCCCTCTCACTTAAATTTTACAGTAGTAATTTCCTGCACCAGTTAATTTGTTTCAGCAATGACTCTTATCTCCCTCCTGTCCTTTTCAGACAGTTGTTAATGCTGTTGTTTCTTAACATTATTAATATGAGTGATTAAAAACTTCTAATAGCTTCATTATTTTCCTTTAGAATACCAAGTTCTCTTTCCAAGGCCAGTGTATTGCCCTGCTCTGGAGGTGAGAATTGGGTTTGCAGGAGTCTGAATTCCAAGTTCAATGTGTGATGATGTGTTAAAGGAAATACACCTGTGCTGAGATGTCAGAGGCTTCAGGACAGAGAGCAGCTTCTAGTTAGGTGAATTCATTTCTTTCTTTATCTGTTGCTTTCCAAGGGGTAGCATTTGGGCAGGTCTGTGTGCAGAGGGATGTACATGATTAATGCTGGTATTGCAGCTCCCAGCGCCTGCCCATCGGAGAGCTCTTGCTTGAAAGGAAACAGATGAATTGTTAAGTCTTGAAAGTTACCATCTGTTATCAGTTCACATCCTGCAGGATTGCTGCTCTGTGAATTTAACTGTTCCATTGCCCACAGACCTGGTTCCTAGCTTGGGCTGCTGAGTTTGAGGCCTGATGTGTACGGTCCAATTTCTGCTCATCAATTAGCTGATGGCAAACCCCATGTGTGTGCACTCAGAGCTTTCAGTAAACATGAGAGAGTTTGGCTTGCAGTGGGAGAGCATCATATTTGCTTTGGATTATCAATCTATTGTTGATGACAACCTATCAACCTAATTAGCTGTACCATTTTTAATGGCACAGTTAATTAATTGTGAATTCAAAATTAAAATTATAATCAGTGCTAACAGAGAAAAGCAGTGAGGAAAATATTAAAACTCTTAAAAGTGTAAGTATTCTTCACAAGATTGCTGCATGTGACACCAACCTGAATAATGTAGAATAGGATTGAAAAAAACTTAAAAATACATGTTGAGTCACCCAAAACAGGTTTTGTATCATTCTGTCAAGAGAAGTATTTGTCACCCTCTCTGCTGACAGATCTCAAGAAAAAAATGTAGATGCTGTTCCAGAAAGGGAAACAAAATTTTGTGTGTGAGCTCTGAAGTGCTCAAGAATCTATGTTTTTGTTAGGAACTTCTCCATCTCTTAGGAGAAAAGTTCAGTTTGTGAACAGAGTTGGGCTCTGAGCCTTTGCTGCAGAGAAATTCTGCCTCAGGGTGGGCTGTGCTGGGCTTACACAGAGGATTCACCATGGTGGTGAAGGGATAAAATGTCACTCAGGATTGATTCAATTTCAAATTTATATTAATCAAGAACAAAATGGAGAGGATCTGCACGTCAGGCTGGTGAAGAAAGGCCACATCTGAAACTTATTTAAAAGCCAGCAGAAGCTGGGGGCAGTGCTGTAACTATCAACCTGAGAGAAAAAGGATTTCTTTGTCATGGCTGAGGGAAGTGGGAGAACTGAGTAAGATGGATCTGGAGCTATGTTTTACATGTAGACTGGTAGAAAATGTGCTCTAAAGGTTCTTGAGAGGTCATTTATTCCATCCTCTTGCCCTGAGACAAGATCATCAAACCTGTATCATGTCTGCAGATAATCCTGAATCATCCTTATTGTTGGAAATGTAAGTTTAAATCTCCCTGACTGCCATTTAAACCCAGCACTCCTCGTCTTACTCACTGTGGGGCAGAGCAAATTATTTCGTCCTCTTTCTTTGTATTTTTTTTAAATTTGTGTACACAGTGTCTTGTAGATTGTCTACTCCGTTACCCCTGTCTGCTGTGGTAGTTCCCTTTTCCAGATTTCCATTTCCTTTGTGCCCTTCTCAGGTGGTCCAGCTCCAGCTGGGAGAGGGATGCTCAGCTGTGGGTACAGACAGGGAAGGCTTTGTGATGCCAGGCTCGAGTAGATGGGATGCTGGGTGTTTATCCCATTCCAGCACTTGGCTTTTTACAATCTTCTTGGTTATCTTTTCCTCCTCTTTGCTTTGTGATCTGCTAAAACACTGCTTCTTTTTCTGCAGAACTGCTGTGGGGTGAGTTGTTTGCTGTTCTGCATTTAATTTCTCCTGCCTAATGACGTGACTTTCCTGATTGAATTGTAGTAGTTTTGTCACATTGCTTCTCCAGTTCCTCACTGCTGAGCTCTGATCCTGTCACACAGTGATCTGACCACCCCCATCTTCCTTCTCCCTTCTTGGTGTCATTTGCAGATTTAATAAGGATATTCTCTAGTCCATCATCCAGCTGTTAACGAAATATTGAACAGCGTAGGCTTGGATCAAGTCCCTGTGGAATCTCTTCTGAAACATATTCTGTTTTGACAGCAAGCCATTGATTCTCCCAGAGAACATTTCAACCAGTTTTACATTTTGCTCACATTTCCCCACTTTGCTTATGACAATATCAAGTAAGAATGTCATTTCAGCAGCCATTACATAGTTAAGATCTGTAGAGCGAGCTTTGGCTGGTGGGACATGGGTGGGAAATGTGAGCAAACAGACAGAACTTGTTTGAACTGAGGTGAATGACTGGGTCTGAGGGGAGGGAGAAACAAAGCAGTGTCTGGGTGGGAGCCAGGGGTCGGCTGGATTTGTGGATACATTGCTTTAAAGTCAAAGTGGAGGTGGGGAATGCAGTCCTCAATGCTTCTTTATTTCATACCTTTGCATAAAGCCAGCAGTTAAGAAGGTAAGACCTTCTATTGTTGAGAAATCCTAAGAACTGATGTAGAAGTTTTCCATGAACTTTGCAGCTTCCTGTTAATTCCTACTCTGACTTCCAGTTGCCTGGCAAAAAAAAAAAAAAAAAAAAAAATCAAGTACTGTGTTAGAAGGTCCAAGTTGGTAGAAGTGAGAAGTCTGTCAGGAGAAGTGAGTTATAGTGGTGAAAGACTAAGGAAGGAAATGTTGTAAAAGACAAAGAAGAAAGTGGAGAGAAAATGTCTGGAAGAGGAAGCAGAAGAAACTGCACCATGGTCAGCTGTGAGGGGGGAAATGAAGTTAAACCAGGAAAAGAGTTTATTTGTTCTGGGTATTAGATAAATTATATCATCAGGAATTGGCCCAAAGTCAAGGTATTTCTTTAAATAAATGATGACAAAGTTTTAAGGCCACAACAACACGTGTATTTTTACTTTTATCGCTCAATGTTGGCTTTGATGTCAAACAGCAGCTTCTGGTTCCATTATTAAAGCCATTATAAGTTTTGGGATTATCTTGGCATTAGACTGCAGGGCTTTTTCCCCCAGAAGTTCATTATTTTGGAGGAAGGGATGATCCAGGCAGAAAATTTGGCATTTTTTGTGTAAAAGCACTAGAAGTGGGTTTTATGCAATAGTTCTGAGCACCTTTGCTGTTGCCAGCAGATGTCACTGTGGATAGCAAATCCCAGCACTTAGGAGACAAAGGAGGTAATTTGCTAAATGAAAATTCAGCCTTTCAAAGTAGATTGGGGGGGAGCAAGAATTTTTTCCTGCAACAGACTTCTGTGAGCAAATAAAAATGGGTTTCTCACTAATGAGGACTTGTGGTTTTGCCCACTCCAATGCTGTGTTTTGTGGCTGTCTTCACCCCACTTGGGTAAGTTCCTGGCGCTCTGGGTGACCTCGGAGGGGTGGCTGTGGGATTGTGCTCCTGCTCAGCTTTATTGGGAGAGCCTTTAGTGCTTGCAGGGAGCTTTAACCAGCAGTGGATGTGCTGCAGTGTGTGTGTGCAGGGAACTGGCCGTGGAGGAAGTGGCTTCATTAAGGTTGATTTGGAGGGGGGAGCAAGATGAGGAAAAAAATTGCCCATATGATTGGCTGGGAGAATAGCTCTGAATTATGGGATCCATCTGTTTCCTGTAATGAATTCATAAACCCATCAAACAATGACCTGAACGAATTGCTGAAGGAAAAAAATAATACACTGGCATGATATGTTTAACGCAGTGAGGCATTGGCATTGTATAATCAAAAATTCTCCTCACATCCAGCACTTTGTAATGGAGCTGCTGTGTTTAATAGAAGCTGTAAATAAATCCTGTCACAGTAGCAGCCAAGAATGCATTTCTGGGTTTAACTGTTTCTCTTCTGGAATGTCTGGTCCTTGCTCGAAGGCTTTAGAAATGCAAGTTTTATAGAGCTGGAGTCGGGGATTCTGAAATACAGAGAAATGTTAATGAGGTGAATGAAAGGAAAAAGCTGCCATAAATCAGTATTATGTGGCTTAACCAGTTTCTTTCATTTATGCATGTTCTTTCCTTATGTCATAGAAATGTACTTAAAAGCTATTGTTGTAATTGAAATCTGTTAGACTGATCCTATTCATTATATTAATAAAATCCACCTACAATTGCTCGTAACACTTTTTTATGCAGTTGGGATTCCCGAGATCGTAATCATCAAAAAAGCATATGGAGTAATTATTGGATTTGTTTGGGTAAAATTGGATTAAGAAGTTTAGATACCATTAAGTACTGATAATTATTACAAGCAAGCTCATTGTTTAGTGTATGTACAGCTTGGAATGGAGAGTAAGCAGATACCCATCACAAACATCTTAAGAGCAAGCAATCTCAAGGCTTTCATTTTACGCCTCTAATTGTATTTTTTGCAAGAGGCTTTCCACTTAAATGTTTTTGCTTTAGCTCTTTAATCACGTGCTGGTTATGAAAATCACTGGGTGTTAAATCCTTTCCCCCACACAATTTAAACAACATTTTTGCATTCAGGCAAATTTAGCCATCAAAGCTCTGTTTTAATTCCTGGCTCTGCAGCAGCCACACACATGCCACGACTGTGACAGTGGATTCCTTGCAGGTGACAGGGTGGACAGGCAGCTCCAGGGCTCTCTGTGCATGGGCAGCTCGGCCCTTGGGGCTGATGGAAGGCAGAGCTCCCAGTGCCCAGGCTGCTGGGAGAGGCTCCTGCTGCTCTGCCTTTGTGCCCCACAGCGGGGAGAGCGCTTTGTGTGCTGCAGGGGGCACCCATGGTGCCAGGGTGCAGCCCTGCAGGGAGGGATGGCTCAAGGCTTCATAAAGATGCTGATATTGCCAATATCACACAGCAATTCATAATTAGGGTGTCTGGGGCAGACCCTTGGAACATTTGGTATTCCTCACAGTGCATATCAAGTGAAAATTGCTGGTTAAACATTGCTGAGGATGGCTTTTAGAACACAGCTTTGTAATATATATTCTCTTAAGTATTGTTGCTGTGTTTGAATTCTAAATTCCAGCCTGGTATGAAGCTGGAATTTAGGGCTCAAGCCCACTCGTATGATGTTGTTCACTCTTCTTGCTTTATTTCCTGTCATTGATGTAATTAAACAGTTCTTTTCCAGCGACCATGATTTGTAGACAGTATTCTTGCAAGAGCTTCCATTTAAGTACTCTTTTACAAAATAAAAATTACTTTGCTGTGTTGATTAGAGAAAAACAGTAGCATGAATATGCAGAAATATTTTAATTCTAAAGTACAGTGATATTTTGATTTTCTTTGTTCTTCTCTCTCATTTGTGATTCAGATATGTAGTGGGAACATTTATTCCAACACTGGGAAAATGGGTTTCTCTGGCCTCACGTTTGTGATAAAACACCTTTGTTAGTTTACATTAAAGTGAAAAGTGTTGTCTAGTCTATGACTTACATTAGTGATTTTTTTAAAAAATGTATCTATATGCACACCTCTTTGGAAGTATCAGATGTGATTTATATATACACAATATTGAGAATATAATGCTTTTCGAAAGCTGCCCATCTTGCTTTCTAAAATACGTTTCCAGTTAATTAATATTCCTCATGAAAATCTTGGGGCCAGACAAATCCCAGCTCTGCTGGCATCGTGCCAGTGAGTGGTTTCCATTCTCCTGTCCTTCTCCTCCTCTTCCCTGGCATCCTCTCTCATCTGCTGGCACCAGGGGATGTGTGCCTGGTCTGTGAGCCGAGCTGGAGAGCCTCCCTGGCTGCCATGGTGGGTTATTTTGGGTTGATCAGCCTGTGTCTGCAGTGCTCTGGGTGAACCTTGTGGTAAATGACTTTGCAGAAATCCTGAGTCCTTCAGATCTCACTGTTTGTAAATGTTTGCATCTCTGTGATGGTTGTGGTAGTAGAGGTGAATGCTTACATTCCTGTAACAGTGGTAGCAGAAACAATAGGAGCTAAAATAAACCCATCGCAATGAAGTCAGACATTTTCTATCGTGAATGACAGACCTAGTTCTGTTGTGGAAACAGAATACTTTTCACATACATGTTGGATGTGTAGATTTGGTATTTGAAAATAATTATTTTGCATTCCATGACACTTTATATCTACTTCTTAAATTTCGAAGTAAGGATAAACTGTTTCCAAAGGTGATTGTGTATTTTGAACAGCTAAAGAAGGCTTATTCTCTGCTCTTCAAGTATTGGTGGTACTTCAAACTTTTTAATATACTTCGAGTTCCTTTTTTGTTCAGATAGAATCACAGGTGAAATTTTTTAGGCTTCCAAAACAAACATCTTGGAGAAGTGGAGGGCTGACGGTTCTGTCAGTCCCTGCTTGCTTTGAACCCACCCTCAGCATTCCCTTGGTGCTGTTCACTGCTGCAGCTGTAGAAGTTGTTGGGTTTTCTAGGTGTGTCAGAGCCTGGAGAGAGGCTGAGTGTGGGTTTATAGTGTCTGTGACAGAGATCAAGCAACATTTCAGCAGCGTTCTTGGGTACAAGGTGTGACCAGCACTTGGGTGATGAACCTTGTGTGTCCTTTCCCACTCAGCATATTCTGTGATGTGAATGAGCTGGAATTTTGCACTTGTTGGACATGGCTTGTGATGAGCTGCAGCAGTGCTGGGTTCTGTTCATCCCAGAAGCTCCAAGAGTTTCTCTGGGTGACCAAAGAGCTCTGGCAGCTGCTGCCAGATGAGCTGAGCCAGGGCTGCCATTCCCCAGCGCCCTGCCTGCTCCCTCCTGCCTGTCCCAAAGGGACCTGGCACTGCTGGTCACTCGTGCCAGGTGTGCAGGCACATCCCAGGGTGGCCTGGCTGGCTCATGGCAGGCTGGGTTACTGTGGGGGGTATCAGATGTATGCATGGAGTGGAGATGTTGGTGACTGGGATGTCCTAAGGGTTTGATGCAAAGGTTTGGATAAAGACCACAAGAAGCCCAAAATTTGTGTGAGTGCTGAATAAGCTGGTGGATCAGGTCTTCTAGCTTGTTTTTTTGGGAGCTTAGTAGAAGCCTTAAAATGTTTGCTGTCATGGCTGTAGGCCCTGGGATATGATGTTAATATTGGCAAGGTCACCCCCAAAACTGCTGAACTAAAAAGACAGTGGGGGCTCAAGGTGCGTGCAGCAAGATGCCACACACTTTAAATGAGCATTCTTTTCAATACTGAATTGTCCAAGCTTTCTTTTGTCCTCCCTCCTGTTTTAAACCATACAGATGATTTTTTTCAGTAGAAAAAGTTTCAGTACCATCACGGAAAGTAAACCTACACAGAAAGTAAACCTACACAGAAAGTAACACCCTGCCAACTTTTCAGTGGCTGCAAAACATCAGTTTACCAGTTACAATAAAAAACCAAACCTGATACCTTTTCTGACCCTAAACCAATGATGATTATTTTCTTTTGCCCTAGTGCCAGAACCTGTTAAGACCAGTTTAAGCCAGCCCCAACCTGCCGGTACCGGTACCAGTACTTCCACCAGCACTCTCACCAACAGCAGCAATGGCAAGCGCGCGTCTGCTAACGGGCAGCAGCCCGCGGCGTCCCGCTACCTGCCCCGAGAGGTGCCTCCCCGCTTCCGCCAGCAGGAACAGAAGCAGCTCCTAAAGAGGGGGCAGCCCCTGCCCGCCGGGGCTCTGAGCGCCCCCGGCCCGGCGCCGGGCGCGGCCGCAGCGGGAGCCAGCCCTCCTCCTCCTCCTCCTCCTCCTCAGCAGGGACAGCAGCATCCCAGCAAGGCCCAGCCAGGTAAGAGCGGCGCCCGCTTCCCTTGCAGCTGATTGCTCTGCTGGCAAGATTGTTCTGAAATTCCATTGTAAAATGTCAGTCCTCGGCTTTTTCTCACGCTCTGGCACAATGCGCCATTTCTGGCATTGTCCTGGTTTGAAGGACAGGTGTCTGCCAATAAAGGCAGAAGCTTCTCTTTGAAATGGAGAATGTAAACTCCAAATTATTATAAATTTGAAAT
>JANRGV010000050.1:3853812-3903259 GCA_024734035.1 Alethe castanea
AGTAGAGTGTTGTGGTAGGAATAGATGCATCTTGCTAATGCCAATTTTCCTGTGGTTTCCTTGAGGGTAATTTGAGCTCCAGCCTCAGGCTGGGTTCTGAATGTGAGCTCACAGCTCCATGTGCTGATGAGCAGTGTTGTGTGGCTCCAGCTCCCATGGGAGGGAACCTGGTGGTGTTTTAGGCTGTCTGTGCTCAGCCTTTGACCTCGACACAGCTTGTTGGTGCATCTAGGCTATGGAGAAGGTAGTGGAGCACTCCTGAGTGTGCAATCAGTGCCCCTTGGCCACAGCATCCCTCCATCCCACCAGAATCCCTCCCTCCATCCCACCAGAATCCCTCCACCCCACCAGAATCCCTCCCTCCATCCCACCAGAATCCCTCCCTCCATCCCAGAAACAGCCCTCCACCCCACTAGCATCTCTCCATCCTGGTGAAAGCTCAGTTTGCTGCCAGAGATATTTGATCCAGAATGAAACTGTGCACCAGGGTTGAAGTTTTTTATTTTTCTAGCTGTGCTCAGCTTCTTTGTAAGGAGTTTCTGTTACACAGAATCTGGAAAAGTGTCTTTTATTCTTCAGTGCATGTTTCTGATTAGTACTGGAAATGAACATGAATTTTTTCCCTTTTTTTTTTTAAACTGTATTCCTTTTGAGGTTAATATTGCAAGTGAATTTCAAGCTAATGGAAGAGAAGCTGTAATTGTATGTTTCACTGGAGCAACAGAGATTCTTCCTTTGCTCCTCTGCACACAGATGTCCCTCCCTGGCAGTCTCTGGCTCCCCTGTGCCCCAGCTGTCTGCAGTGACACCTCCCTGTGCAGGTTCTAGCTCCAAAGGTGATGTCCTGTGTCAGCATTCAAGCTCTGCAGCTCAGCCTGCAGCAGCTGGAGCGCTGGAGAAGCTGTGGAGGCAGAGGTTGTGCAGTGTGGGTTTTCCTCCTGCTAACAGCTCCAGGCCTTGCTGCTGCTGAGGTCTTCTTTTTTATTCCTGGAGCTTTCAGAGCCTGTCTGGGTGAAGCAGGGTGAAATGCAGCTGTAATTCACCTGCCCACCCTGGGATGTACCTGTGACACGAGTACAACCAGAGAGATTTCACACCCTGAGCTGTCCCAAGAGTGTTGAGATGGACTTGCACAATGAGCAAAGAGTGGAAACCCTGTCCCAGCAGCCTGCACTGTACCTGAGCAGGGCAGGGACATCCTTGCTGCCCTTTATATGCTCCTGGGTGACAGCAGGAGGGCCTGAGGAGCAGAGGGCAGGGTGGGGTGGAGGCGGTGGGGCTGGGGGTGTGCAGTGCACAGGGGCTGCAGGTCCTGCCTGGGGGGACTCAACCCTTCCAGCCTTTGCTTTAAAAGCTGCTGGTGGTGTGTAGGGGCTCTGAGGGGCTGTTCTGCTGAGGAGCCCCCAGCACACAGAGCTGGAACCGTGCAGAGCTGGCTCTGTGATTCCTGGACCTTCACCCCAGGAAGGCAGGAGTGTGGATATGCCCAGAGCAGGAAACTCTTACTGGATGGAGACATGTCCAGAGCTGTCTGGACACCGTGCAGGCAGTGCTGGGTGCAGAGGGAAGCTGCACTGTCTGCTCTCAGACCCTGCAGTAAATACAGGGAACAGAAGCAATGTCACGCTGCCTGCTCGGGTGAGCTGGTGCTGCTCTGCTGACTCCAGCACAGTGTGGGATGGCTCCTGCTGGGTTTGGCCCACCCCTTTCCATCACCACCTTTGTTTGGCTTGGGTTCTTCTGTTTGTTTGTTTTGTGTTTTTACTGGACTGCTTAGAGAGAGCGAGTTCCTGAGCCGCATCCTCCGTTGTTTGTCCTCACCGTGTGGTTTCTGTTAATAATGGGAATTGCTCACTTGTCCTTTTGAATTTTACATCATGTGAGTGTAGCAGTGTGGATGGCTTACTGTGAGGAGAGCATCAGCCTCACGTGGGCTCTCTCTTCACTGTTGCAAGTGTCAGAATGTTTGCAGCGTATAATCCAAAAACTCTGGTGTGTTTTGGAGAGCGTATGCATTGCCTTCGTTGGAGATGGACATCCCTGGCAATTCCCTGGTTAGCTCTAGGTTCAGATTCAGCCAACTAAGCTAGAAAAGTCAGCCTGGATGTTTCTCCAGACAAGCTGGATTCCACTCCCCTGCTGCCCTGCCCTTTCTGCATCCCCTGCAGCAGGGTGAGCACCCCAAAGGTGCTCCCGTTTCAGTACTGGGGTGCTTTATATCCACTGTGTTACATCAGCAGCTGCAATGAGCATGAAACAGCAGAAAACTTGGTCCAATATCATCTGGAGGGAGCAATTTAAAAGTGAGCCTGGCACTGACATGATCACAGGGGTGATTCTGGGCTTTGTCAGCTGTGAAGGAGACCCCAGAGCAGTCTGGAGGTTTTGGGTGCTGGGGCTTCTCTGTTGGGCCACATGGCCCCAGCCCGTGGATCTGGAGGGAATTAGTCATTGACTATAAAATGTGAGAAAGAGCACATATAAATTGCTCAGTGAGTGAGCCAAGGTGAGGCTGATCTGGGCTTTGTCCTGCTGAGGCACATCTGCTGGGTGGAATGAGCCACTCTTGGACTCACTGATTTTTAACTGTTGGACTCTTCTGTTATGAATTCCTGCTGATGGGAGCAAGGGGGGGAATTCCCAATTTCAGCTAAATAAAGCACATTGCACTGTGGCTCTTAGTCCAGTGCATTTCCAGCATGGCTGGAGGGTGTTTGAGAGGGAAGGCTCACAGCCACTGTGTCTGCAGTGGAAATGTTTGATTTTCATTTCACAGCTCCAACCTGGGGCTCAAACTGCTGCTCCCAGGCTATAAACAGAGGTAACCCCAGAACAAGCTCAGCAGCTGATGCTCTCTGGTCCTGCCCCTCCGCTGCTTTCCTGGCAGTGTGCTCACAGCAGCATATTTTTAGCTGTTGCTTTCTCATTATTTACTTTATTTTTTGCCAGATCTTCTCTCCTTGTCTTGCCAGGCTGCCAGCTTTCCCTGCTGTTTATCTGCTTTCCAGGACTGTGTCTGGATCCTCCCTCTGTGGAGGGGCAGTGGGGCATCCCAGATAGCAAACTTGGCTCAGATTCTGCAGCTCTCCCTCCTCTTTCTAGATTTTCTGTTAAGGTATTGGGCTGCCTGGATGAATTTGGTGTTTGCTGCTCATTTTCCCTTTGTGTGGGAGGGGATGAACAGAAGAGGGGATGTGTGAAGAGGGGATGAACAGCATTATTATGTATTATTAATGTTGTTAACAGGCAGTGAAGCAACAGCTGTCAGAAAAACCTCCTCCTAATGCTGCCTCCAACACAGAGCAAATCAACTCAGCTTGTCCAGCCCTTTGCAAAAAAGGGTGTGAGGGGTAATTCCAGCTCCCCAGAGAAAACCTGGGAGACAGGGCACACAAACAAATCCTCAGGAAGATTTGCACTAAAGCCACAGGCTCAGCCAGGGCACTGGCGCTCCGGTGGCTGTGCTGGATGCTCCAAGCCCTGTGTGTGTTTTTCCACTGCAGTGGTTGCTGAAGGGAATAAAGCTGAAGGGAATAAAGCTGAAGGGAATAAAGCTGATTTCCTAGATGTGAGCCTGTCCAAGCCTGTAAGCTCCTGGTTCAGCTTCCGTCCTGCCCCGCCGCAGACTGAATGAAGGCTTTGAACATGAAAGGCTGTTTTAACCAGCCCAGCATGGCTGCAGATCTGCATTCCTCAGCCTGCCACCCATCAGGGATGGTTTTCTCTGCTTTTCTGAGCAGTTCCAAAAGCTGGGTTTCAGCACTGCACCTTGCCTGCACACAGGGAGCTCGGAGGTGGTGTCTCTCTGGGATGTGACTGCTCTTGCAGCCTGGCTCAAGAAGAGCTGTTTAAAAATCTGTTCAGCAGAGGAAATGTGGCTTTTCATGCAGTAGGCATTTAGAGAGGAGAAAAGAATTAAAGAAAAGATTCAGGGACTGGGTTTAATAGCAAAAATATGTTTAAAATTTTAAATGCTGGTTCTAATGCACAAGTTCCCAGAAGCTTCAGCCCTGTCCTGCTGTCAGTGATGGCAAGTGAGGCTGGGTGATGGGAGGAGCACCAAGCTGCCCTGTTGCAGTGCAGGTGAAGCTCTGGAGCACACAGGCTGCCTGTTCCTGGGTGTGGGTGGACAGCCCTGCCTCTATTTTGGGCTCTTTGGGGGCAGGCTCTGGCTGGTGCTGCCCATGGGTTCTCCCTGTGTCACCCTTTCCCAGGACCAGCCCTGTGGTTCAACCACATCACGTTGTAGGCACAGAGGCTTTTTATGTTAGAAAAGGAAAGGGAGAGAGCAAACACACACGTGCATGTAAAATATATATATATATATATATATATATATACACAAGCACACGGTTCTGAGCATGAAACGCTTTTTCCATGTCCAGCTGCCAGGCAGCTCTTTTCCCTTCCCTCCCTCTATCCAGGCCTTAATGGTATGAAAGTTTTTCTGCATTTTTTTTTCTTTATTTATCTATTTCTTTTAATTTTTTTTCCTTGTATGATGCACTCTTCTAGCTGACAAGGTTTTTAAGGTTGTGACTCTGTTAGAAATCACAGTTTAGAGCTGTTCTGCATCTTAAACTGCTGCTGTTTTAATCCCTTTGCTTCTTGTCCAACAGATCTGGTAGATGGTGAGAAGATAGTTTAAATATTATAATTAAATGGCATCACCACCCTCAAATCCTGGGGGTTTCTTACCTGTTTGCAGGTAGAATGACCCAAGGTTTCAGGGTCTGGGATGAGCTGAGGAGCTCCTGTGCCTTGGCAGCTGCAGCTTGTGGTGCCTGAGATGATGGATACTGTCCTGGAGCTGGTGTCCATCCTGGGCACCATCCTGCTCCTCCAGCAGGACCCCCAGAGCTACCAGACCTCCTGGGAATGTCCATACCAGACATCATAACATTTGGGAGCATTCCAGGATATAGCATCCCCCCTGAGGTGGTCCACTGCATTTATTGTGGCCACTTTTGTGGAGGTAAAAAGTGTAAAAAACCCAGAAATGAAGGCACAAATCCATGTACAGTTTAATATTGCTGTGTTTTAGCTAAATGGGAATTCTGGGGATTTTAAAGAGAATTCAGGTTTTTGCTGAGTGGGAAGCGAGTGCTGTGGCAATCATGGTTTTACAAAGAGGCAGCTGGGATGGCAGAGAAATTAAACAAGCTGATGATGGATTAGAAATGTTGTTGTAGTCAGCAGGCTTACCTGGAGTCTGGGAGCAGGCAGGCACCCAGGAATTCCCTGGCTGTGGAAGGGGAGGTGGATCCCCTGTCCCACTGCTCTGACCCCACAGCAGGGCTCCCACACATGGTGTGCTCCAGGATGTGGGTGCAATCCATCCAGAGAGGAGTGGCTGTAAGTGCAGGACTCGTGTAAATCCTTAAATTCCTGTGCTCTCCTCTCCCAGCAAGGAAATCTGTCTCAGGAAGTGCTGCACTTCTCTCTAGGATAAAATATCCTGGAGTGAGAGGTGAACGTGAGTGTCCCACATAATCACTTCTAAAGGCCCCTCTGGTGTTTCTGGAAACCCTAAATACATCTGTGGGTTTGGTGTGTTTGAATAATAATGTTTGACATCTTCAGGGAAAGGTGGAGGTCTCTCCTCAGGGTTTTTTTGGTTAAAATAATGTGTAATTCTCCCTGGATCTGAGAGGTGATTGCACAAAGCAGATTTCCAACAGAACTGTGCCTTGCCAGACATAGGGTGATAGCAGGGAGGTAACTCCACACCCCACATTCACATGGATTCCTCATTCCAAACTTCCTCTTGCTTTAGGAATCACCCGGACCTCCAGCGGGAGACTTCGGCGCCTCAGCGACCAGACAAGCCCCAGTGAGTGTGTGAATTTCTCTCTTTGAAACTTCATCCAATGAAAAATTTGAAAAAGGGAAAAATAGAGGGAATGCAGGAGGTGACACTCAGAAATCACATGTTCTGCCATGGTTTGAAAGGCAAAGCTTGCTGCTGATAAATACAGAGCTCTCTATGCTGGAGAAAGAGAGCAGTACATGTAAAAAACAAAGTGAAGTATATATATTTTTTTTTTTTAAAGCCCCAACAAACCATGAAAAGAGAGAGAATATAAAATATTTCTCACAGTATAATGGGTCCAGAGACAATAATTAGCAAGCTCCAACCCAATTCAACACAGGGCAACAGAAAGCAGGAGTGGCCTGTGGTTGAAATCCACTTTGGTTATTAGTAGCTCTTTTGGACTCTCCTTAGCTGTTATTTTTTATTGGATGTGCAGATTTATGGATTATAAGTGCTTGGGGCTAAATTTACAACCCTAATTGCAGCTTAATGTTTTGGAAGCTGCTTCTAATTCAGAAGGAAGTAGGTGGGAGGGTTTGTTTTTCTTGCAAAAGGTGTTTCCCAGCCTCAAGAAAGCAGCAGCAGAATTCCCAGTGCTTGTGAGTACCTGAGGCTGTGTGCTCTGTGTGTTTGTTTGTGTGTGACGTGCTGGGGCTGCCCAGGGACTGTCCCTGGAGGCTGTCTGCAAGTGAAAAATGTCACTGTTCTCATCTAAAATACTCCAAGGGAAGCTGAGGCAGCCCAGATCTGGGCTTTTCCTTCTGGTAGCCCCTTTTGCTGGGTGTATGAGCCCCTCTGATGAGCCTGTGCTGCTCCCTGGTTCCAGCTCCTGCAGTGGGTCTCCATATCCAGGTGCTTTGTACATCCCAGACATTATTCTTCATTAGCAGGTGCTTTGTTACCTCTGAAATCTTCCTTCATGTTTCCTTCTCTGATATCACAGAATCCTAGAATGGTTTGGGTTGGAAGGCACCTTAAAGATCATCTAATTCCAGTCTGGATGACCTCCTCTCACCATTGCTGCCTCATTTTCACTGCTGCCTGTCCCCTCCCAAACCCCACTCACCACCTCAGCACCCTGCTCTGACCACGCTTCGTTCAGGTTTTATCCTCTCCTGTCCCCTTGCTCTCTCTGTCACTCATTTGCTCCCTCTGGGCTCCATTTGTTGTTTCAATCCATCTTCTCAGCCCTCACATCCTGCCTCAGCTCCCAGATGGACTTATCAAAACAGTGGTTTTCAGCTTTTCCCTCGGCGTGGGTGGCAGCACAAAGCCACCCCGGGGGTGCCTTCCTGGAGCAGTGACTTCAGTGCCTTGCTGGAAGCAGCCAGCAGCACACGTGGGATGGGGATTAGTCACAGATTTCTGCTTGAACGTGCCCTTGAACGCCCTGGGAGCTGGGACTCTGCTGCCTGGCCCTCCTCAGCCCTGCTGCCAGCACAGGACAGCTGTGTGTGGCACAGCTGTGACCCTGTCCTGCTGCTGGCATCTGGAGCTCCACAGCCTCACACCACCACCAGTGGGAGGATGGAATCGTGGTCAGACCAGGCCACTACACCCCAAACCCCAAAAATGCACTGAGTGATAGCTATTGAGGAGTCTGGGTGTTGTGTGAGAGTTAAAGCTTCACGATAGCGAGAGGACAGAGGACTGAGCTGCATTTTAGAGCTGATGCTTCAAAACTCGGCCACCAGAGCAGAGCTGGTAGTTTTGAGCTGAAGAGTGTGTTTATCTTGTGCATATGCACAAACAAAGCTGCTGCCTCAGCCCTGGCACCGCCTGCTCTCATGTACAGACATGGGGACAGAAGGGGGAATTGGTGCAGCTCCAGAGGGAGCTGGGGTGTAGGGAATCCACATTGACAGACACAGCACATTTGTTCAAGCTTGTTTTCCTTAGACTCTAATTATATACTTTTCCACTTTTCTGTTGAGAGACCTTGTAAATTTTAATTTTTTTTTTCAAGTTAAAAAATCAAATGAGCAGTTCAGTCCTTCAGTTTACATTGTAGTAAATATTTATGACTCCATATAACTGCAGCTCAATTTCCCCTTGTTTCAGGTCCAAATTTTCCCCTCTGCACATCTGGCCTTGCACCCAGAAGCTTTTATTCCTGTGAAAGATAAATTGGGGTTGGGATGACTGAGCAGTGGTTGCAAGTGAAGCGTTGCACAAGGGGCTCACGTGCTTTGGGCTCTTTGCCACCCTAAACAAAGAAAGGGGTGCTGTGCCTTTCCACAGCCACCAGCTCCTGGATGCAGAGAGCTCCACAGGCATCCACGTGTTGCCTTGGGGTGTGCAGGGAGGGTAGGAAGCTGCAGAACTGATTTTGACCTCTTTGGGAAACTTCTTTCTGTGACTCAAATGTTCCTGTCCCTCTGGAGAGGTTGTGTGGCCCTGGCAGCCAACAGTGCTCAGTGAGCAGCAATTCCAGGGCTGCGGGGTTGGTTTTGTTCAGCCCTGCAGTGTAGTCCCAGGTAAGCCCCTGGGGGATTCAGAAGTCCCTCTCCAGCTCTCCTGGAGCCCTGTCAGGCACTGGAAGGGCTCTGAGCTCTCCCTGGAGCCTTCTCCAGGTCACCCCCAGCCCTCCCAGCCTGGCTCCAGAGCAGAGGGGCTCCAGCCCTTGGAGCATCTCCATGCCTCTGTCCTGCACTTCACATCCTTCTTGTGCTGATGGCCCCAGAGCTCTGCAGGAAGGGCTCTCAGGAGGGTGGAGTAGAGGGGCAGGATCCCCTCCCTTGACCTGCTGCTCACAATTCTTGCACTGCAGCCCAGGACACGTTTGCCTTTCTGGGCCAGCAGCACACATTTCTGGGTTTTATGGAGCTCTCATCAACCAACACCCCCAATCTCCCCCCAAGGAATAGTCTTGATCCCTTCTCTGCCCAGCCTGTGTTGGGACTGCCCTGACCCAGGTGCAGGACACTGCCCTTGGCCCTGCTGAGCTTCCTGAGGGTCTCAGGGCCCCATCCAGCCTGTCCAGGTCCCTCTGGATGCTGTCCCATCCCTCCAGCATGTCAACTGCACGCCTTAGGAAAGGGGGGTCAGGGAAGTTACTCCCACTTCATTTCCCTGCAGCTCTACCTGATGAATTTGAAGCACAGAAATATTTGCTGACATTTGCCATGTGGAGCAGTGGTGTGTTCACAGCTCAGCCAGAAAACAGCCCAGAGCAGTTGGAGTGGAAGGAATCGAGATCGTGTTCCTCTCAGGCAGCCAGCTGTGCTCTGCTTTGATTTGTTTCCAGCCTACAACTCAGCTTTTGCTAAAGAGGAAGGAACTTCCCTGGCAAGGGTGGCCCAAGGAGGGGGTCCATGAAAAGGTAGATTTACTGATTGAGCTAAACCAGCACATTTCCCCGTGTAGGTGAAGGCAGGGTGCCTTCCAGCTCTGTTTTAGCAGCACTGCTCTGGCCCAGTGCTGTTTGTGGCTCAGGTGCTTTGTTCACCAGAGGTCCCAAAGGGGTGGGAGGGGAGCAGGTGCCTCAGCTTTCCTGTTCCAGCCTTTGTGAGGCTGCCTGGAGCAGGGGCAGCCTGCCAGGGCCAGGGCAGGCAGGGCTTTTCCATCCAAAAAGTGAGAGCGCAGCGGCCCCGCTTCTGCCTCGTCAGCAGCTGGCTGAGGATCAGCCACAGCTTGTCCCGGTGCTTTTTGGAAGTGCAGGGCATAATTTGGGGAGGCAGGAAGTCAAGGCCAGCTCTCTGGGTTGTTAGAAAGGGGCACTCACTGGGACCTTTGCTGGGACAGCTTGTCTTGTACTTTCTACTTACTGTAGAAAGTGAGGGGACTCCCATCCAGATGTTGTTTGCACCAGCTCAAGCCCCTTGTTCACCCCTCCTGTTGATGGTGGTAGCTGGGCCAGAAGCCACACTGGGTGGAGCAGTGTGGGATGGGGATGCAGGAGAAGTGAAGTGGTTCAAAGGTGCAGATTGTGGCTTGAGCCTGTGAGCTTCTGCTCAGGGCATGAGCTCTAGGACCCCACTGACCCCACTGTCCAGAGCACCCCAGAGGTCTCTGGTACCTGGGATTAACAAAAATTCAAATATTACAGTCTTACTTGAAAATTTCAACAAGATGGGCACAAATAATTCTTGTCTTAATTGGTTTTTCCCTCTAAAAGTTATTGATGTTCCTATTTCGTAGCTGAGGAAAATAGAGCAGGAGAGAAGCTGAAAGCTGTGCCTTGAGCACTGTCTGTGAGTCCAGGGATCCTTCCCCATGGGCACTGAAATGGAAAGGTGTGAGGCCAGGTGAGTGGAAAGCTGAACTCACATAGCTGTGGACATAGTTTAAATTGGCATCATCACTTCAGCAGGGACAGCAGGATTGCAGCAGGGCTCACTCATTTGGATTGCTCAAAATTCATGGTAGATATGACAACAGATCTTGCTGTTTCTACCTCTTGACTTAGTACCTTGCCCTGAGGACCATCTCCTCTCTTTGTGCCTGGAGTCTGTGAGAGCACAAGTGTAGAAACTGGTTTCTGTGAGGCTGTGGGTTAACCAGAATAGTGGAGATAAACAAAAGGAATGTCAGGAGCCCGGGGCTCCCCACTGGAGCGTGCCTGATGGCTGTTACATAAGCAAATTCAGAGTGCTATAAAAGCCATTAGGTGTGTGAGGGGTTTTTCCTCAGGGAGTGCTGTCAGAACTGTCACAGACGTGGGCACTGCCACTCCCAGCACAGCACACACGTGTCAGTGTGGCATCTGAGCAAACTGGGGCTGGGAACCTGCTGCAAACCTTGGTGCAGCCCTTCAGCTTGTCCTGCACTGTCTGTGCTGCCTGCTGGCATCCTGGGATCCTGCTGGCAGAGCAGCACCCCGGCTCCAGCAGGACCTGGGGGATGCACAGCGTGCACTGAGATGTCAGCATCTCTCTGGTGTGCGGGGAAATGTCCTCAAGCTGCACCAGGGCTGGTTTAGATTAGATATCAGGAAAAATTTCTTCATTGGGAAGGTGGTTTGGCATTGGAACAAGCTGCCCAAGGAAGTGTGGAATTACCATCCCTGGAAATGTTCAAAAGTCATGTGGGTGTGCCTCTCGAGGACAGGGTTTGGTGGTGAACAGCGCAGTGCTGGGCTAATGGTTGGACTCAGCGAACTCTTGGAGCTCTTTTCCAACCCTAATTCTGCTGAGGTTGTGTGTTTGTAGCACAGAGGTGCCTTTTGCTGCGGTGGAGCAGCTGAGGGGTTAACTGGAGCCTGTGGTTGCAGCCTCACGGCTCTGGATGTGTCCTCAGATGAGGTCATACGAATTTCTTCGGGCAGCCTCTATTCCCCTTTGTCTGAGGCACCAAACCGGTCACCCCAGCTGTGCAGCTCTCCTGCCAGAGCGTCCCCGTGCTCCCCTCGGGCTCCCTGTGACAAAGCCTCCCCTGACACGTGTCCCTCCATCACACACGGCCTTTCTCCTCACCAGGGCACGGCACAGAGGGTGCAGCTCGCTCAGCAGCCAGCCTGGAGAGTCCCCTGTGCAGGCAGAGCTCCGGGCAGCAAGGGGTTAAAGCCAGCAGGCTGCTCCCAGCTCAGGTGTCCGAGTCCTGCAGGGACACACTCAGGGCACTTGTGTAACGCTGCTCATGGACTCTGAGCTGCTGGCACAGCCCTGTGGGCTCCCATGTGGTGCTCCATGTTATAAATGCATGACATGTTGTTGGCTCTTCGCAAGTATCGGGATAAATGCTATATGTATAATGTTAAAATAGCATTTCTATATGGATATAGTGTTTGTTAAATAGTAAAAGTTAGACATAATTTTTTTAGAAATAGTATGCTTAAACTACCCGTTTAGTCAAAATAACAGCCCGTAAACATGTGATAGAGACCCTGCAGCTGACACAACAATTATCAACACTCACCTGCTGCAAAAGGCCAGGACCACCACCCAAATTAAAAAAGATAAGAAGAAAAATAAAACCACAAGCCAAGAAACATGCATGCTCTAAGAAGGCAGACCCAAGGAGTGGCCATGCTAAACAGTTCCCAAAAACAGTTAACTATACATGGTCTATGAATATGTAACAAATAAATAAATTGTAAAACATATATAAAGGGGTGTTCCCGAAGCAGTGGTGTGCTCTGGGCAGCATGCCAAGCACCCAGCTGTTTTAACCCTTTTGCTTTATGTTTGTCTCCTATTGTCTTTTTATTAAACCTTTTAATTCTCCCAAGACAGTGAACCGTGTTTTTCACATCCAGCAGGGCTGTGTGTTACTCACAGGAGGCAGGGAGGGAGTGTGGGTGCCTGAGTGCACAGCTGGGAAATCCTGGGGTGGTGCTGGGTGCCCTGGGCTGGGTGCTGGTCAGAGAGGATATGCTGAGCCCTGCCTGCTCGTCCTGCTCCCTTAGAACACCTCTGATCCAGCTCCAGCCTCATGCTGGATCTCACTGAGTCCCCAAAGGTGCTGGACACTGCAGGTGAGGAGGAAGATCTCAATGCTTTTCCCACAGCACCTGGCTCTGGGTGCTCTGGTGTGGGGAAAGCAGAGTGAAAATTTATATTTAAAATATAAATCAGTGCTTCAGGAATGACCTGGGCTTTAATGCTCTGTAGTGTTTAGGGGCTTCAGCTGCTGGCTGTGTTTTAAGACAACAATCTTCCTCACTGGAGTGTGATACAGATTTGTTGATGAGTGCTGATAAGGTCCACAAGGTTCCCCCAAGGAAAGGAAATGGAGAAGTGCAGTGTGGCTCCTCCAAGACAGGAGCAGAAGTCCTTGAGCAAGGTTGTTTCTCACCTCAGCACCAGACATCTGTGGAGGAAGCCTTGAGAGCCCTTTCAATAGAGCCTGACATCAGGTGTAGCAGAGAGAATGGCAGTGGAGTGTAGGTTTATCTCATTTGTCTGTCTTCTCTCTCCTTTTAAAGGATGGAGGAAATTATCCTGAGTCCTCCAGAGTAAAAGAGTGCAGAGAGAGAAATATGTTCATTGTTCATTGTCACCTCTGCCAGCCCCAGCCATGTCCTGTGAGGGCACTGCTGGGCTGGCTTGTGGCTGGCACGAGGCTGGCCCCTTTCCTGGGGCTTTCCTAGCATAAACACTGAAAATCCACGTGTTTGGGATGCACCTGAAGAAGGTAAAACAAACATCTCAGCAGGTTTGTCCTCTGCGGGGTCTGTCCTCCATGGCAAGGAGCTGGTTCAGGAACAGAGTGTGGCATCCCACTCTCTTGTGCTGCCTGTGTGCAAAGTGCCCAGAAATGGTGCAGCTTTTCATCTTCATCAGAGTGCTCAGTGGCCTTGAACCCCACCTAGCCTTGTTCTGAGCACTTCCAGGGATGGGGCAGCCACAGCTTCTCTGGGAACCTGTGCCAGGGCCTCCCCACCCTCACAGGGATGAATTTGTCCTGACAGCCAAACTAAACCCTGCCCTCTGTCCATGTGGAACCATTCCCTGTGTCCTGTCCCTCCATCCCTTGTCCCCAGTCCCTCTCCAGCTCTCCTGGAGCCCCTTCAGGCCCTGGAAGGGCTCTGAGCTCTCCCTGGAGCCTTCTCCTCTCCAGGTGAGCACCCCCAGCTCTGCCAGCCTGGCTCCAGAGGGGTCCAGCCCTTGGAGCATCTCCATGGCCTCCTGGCCTTACCATCCTTTGAGTAAATAATTTCTTCCTCACTTCAAATCTAAACCTGCAGTTTTAATTGCTCAGTAGCAGTCTGTCCATAGAGTCACAATTGTCCTGTTGCTCTTTACTCTGTAAAGTCAGAACAAAAAGTTTCAAAGGCACCACAAGATCTGCGCACTGAACATGATCTTAAGCTAAATCTTGGCTACCTTTTTGTCTGCTGACATGAGGTGGTGTTTTGAGATTTCAGTGATGGCCTTTTCCACACAGAAAGACCTTTCTGAATTCTAGAGCTCTTTCCAGCAGGTGGAGCATCAGCTCATTTACTGACTGCAGGCACAGGAGGAAAAATAAATGTCCAGCTCAGCTTATAATGACAGCAGCTTTGTGCCTGGCTGCCCTGGGAGGCCAAGGGAGGAGGATCTCTCTCCTGAGAGACCTTTGTAGCCATGAATTGCTCATTTTCACAGTCTTAGTCTCTCTTACAGGCTTTTGTTTTCATCTTGTCTAGCATAAAGAGCAAAGAAGTAGGAAGAGTACCTAGGGAAGGCCAAAACTTTTTCATCTCAGCTGTTGGGATTTGAGTGACTGTCAGATTTAGAAAAAAAATGGGAATTCTGTATCCTGTAAACCTAAGAATTTTCCCAGGAATCTTACTCAAACTGGTGTGTTTTTGTGAATATGAAAATGAAGAATTCTAAACAGGAGGATTCTACTAAGAAATATTTTTTGAAACGAAGCTTTTTGCCATCCTCCTCTTAGTTAGCATCAGTAGGAGCTGTTTTCCTTTAAATGTCTGTCTCTGGCTCCTTTTATTTATTTTATCTCTTCATTCTCTTATCAGCAGCTCCTGTTATCTACTGCCTTGGCCTATCCCAAACACTTATCAGAACTTAACTGCGATGTCATGAATTAAAAAGGATGTTCTGCCAATGTAAGGCAAGTGGGAATTAATGGCCACTAATATATTCTTTGTCAGGTTTATCACCTAGAAATATCGATGAAGTGGAAGAGAGTAGGGATTTTTCTCAAGGTAATCTCTAAAACATTAACCAGACAAACCATTATGAAATTAAAACATTTCAAATTGCATAGAATATTTTGGAAATCTTCCACTGAAAACAGTTTTTTACTCATTGTTAACTATTATGGAACTGTTTTTTGAAGTACTTTAGAGTAGAATAGTTATTTGTCTGGAATGTCTGTTTTGAGCTGCAGAGCTTGTTCTTGACCTGCCTGCTGTGATCCTTTCCAGGATTACACTGAAGGAGAGCTCTATCTCTAATTTATGAGCAGTATTCTATTGTCTAGTCTAGTTTGTTATTTTTATTTGAAGATGGGACTCTTTATCTCTTCCCTCCCCACTTTGTCATCTAACTCCACTAAACAGGTGAGTAGTTAACTTCCCTCATTAAGGTGTGAGCCATTTTCCCATTAATTGAATTATTGGAGTGATCCTTTGCCACATGATCTAAAAGAATTAGGAGAATTTCTGGAAGCTACCATGGGAGATTAAAAATAACAAGTAATAGAGACTTCTTAGTTTCTTTACAAATTATGAATTTTATATAGAAGTCTCCAGGCAACCAGTGTGTTTGATGATTATTAGAACAGAGAATAGAAAGAAGTAATCAGTTCTCCTCCAAGGTACCTTGGACTTTCCTGAAATTCAGCACTGTGAAACCACCATCTGTCAACTCAAAAGCAGCCTATCACATCCTGCAGGAGTCAGGGTGGAACTTGTGCCCATCTTTTTATTGGCAAATAGAGTATTTTGCAGAACAGATCCATATTATCTGTTTCCAAAGTCCAGAAAGAAATGAGAGCAAGTGACTCTTGCAGTAATCAGAATGAGTAAACACACCAGCATTGTGTTACACTCTTAATTTGTTCTGTCTGTTGTTTGTTGTAAGTGAGAATTTGACGGCAGTTACAAAGAGAGATTTATTTTCTGCATGTGGGCTGATGCCAGATTTTGTGCTGAACTTTATTCTTCTTTTCTCTGGAGCTGGAAGGTTTATTTTGTGTTTGAAGATTTCTTTAGCTGCAGTTGAGATTCATGCTTATGGCATGGTGTGGTGTGCACATTGAAGTGGGCAGCTGGAAGTTGCTGAGTACTGTTCTGTGACAGGTTAACTCTTTTTATAATCTCCTTGTATTAACTTTGGTTTTGATAATTTTTTAGGAAGCAAGATTAAAACATGCTGGTTTCTGTTAAAATCATACCTGACAATACTCATTTCAAACATCCAATCCTTAACTGAAGTTACTTCAGAATTCCCTCAGACTGGGATATTTTATATGGTTGTAAAGTCTAATTTGGAGAAAAGTTTTAGGGAGAGATTATCATACCTTCTAAAGCCAGTCAGTATAGTTGGGAAACACTGATAAGCTTTGACATAAAGTTGTTTCATCAGATCCAGCAAAGTAATGGAGACCTTTCTGCTAAAGTCAGGCTTGAAGAATTCAGCTTGAGCAGTTCAGCTCATTGTGATTTGTGATGCTGTAGGTAAGGCATGCACATGCCAAAGCAGTTCTGAAATATATTAATAAAGTTTAGTTTCAAAAGTCTGAAATAAGATTTAGCTTGATGTGCTGGAGGCATTGCAAACAGGCTGTGCTTTGACAAACAAAGCACATGTGAAAAGTGCTTTTATGGAAATGATTTGCTGAACTTCACCTCTTTGGGCCCATATTCTGCAATTCCATTAGCAGCATATCTTTGCTGGCAAAACATTACTGTGTTTTTGCTTTTAGTTGAAAAGTTACACAATTGAAACCAGAAACTTTTAAAATGGATTTATTCTGGATCTCCCAGAGCAGAGTTTTTAATATGTAGTAGTTAAAACATGAAAAGCTTTAAAGTAGAAATTAGATGATATTTATTCATTGTGTTTGAACAGTTCCTATGTATATAATTTCACACTTTATATAGAAAATACACTTTAAAAAAGTTCTCCATAATACCTGGATGACGTTCTTCATGATGTCATGGCTATTGAGCTCAAATGAAGAAAGCAGCATGGTGATGTTTTTTAGGAAACAGGAATTGGCTCTTCATGCTGCTTCAGTGGATGGTGAATGAATACAACAAACACACAATTCCATCCTGCCAAGAAACTCCTGACAGCTTCAATCCTCACACACCCCCTTTGGCCACGATTTGCAGAGCAATCCACTGTGCAGCTCATCACTGTACACACATTTCTGTAACTTGTGGAAAAGTTTTCCTACTACTGGGATGAAAACATGGGGAAAATTACCAGAATTTGGTTTGATTACATCTTTTGCCACTAGTCTCACTAAATTAATGGTGTAAGGGGATGTTCAGGTGTAAGAGGTGATTGTGTTTCTGTCTTCTCCTGTTGTTCTCAGGGCTTTGTTTAGCATTTGGTAGCACTTGGTGTGTGATCTGTGGCCCTGGAAATGAGGCAGCATTCCCAAAGGTCACTGGTGCCAGGTGTATATTCAGACAAAAGGAAGTTAAAACATCAGACAAGGCCATAAATGTAGCAGGTAACACAGACAAGGGATCTAACCCATCATTCTGTCTCCTGGATGATGAAAATTTTCTAAACTGCACTGAGAGGAAAGTTGTGGGAAGTGAGTCTCAGCTAGTTTAGAGTTTTGTATCCCATCAAAATTCTCAAAAACTCCTTATAATGCTTTGAATACAAGGAAGTGGCAGTCTCTGTGTAGCCCAAATATGAGCATTAAGAATGAAAAATTATGGTAAAAACTCATCAGTAAACTAATCTTTGGAAAGAATTTTTCTGTATTGTGGATGTTATCTGACATCAGGCAAGCAGAGCATGAAAAATAAATCTGCTGCATCAAATCTCTTTGACAGTGATTAGAATTTCGCACAGGCAGAAAGAAAAACAGAAATCTGTCTAAGGATAAATAACTGAGGTGCTTTTGTAGTTTTGCTGTCCTCGCTTTCAAAGAGTGGGGCTGTGCAAAAGCTTGATGGCTCGAAGGTGGCTGCTTTTGCTTCAGGAGCTGCAGAGCTGCATCTCTTCTCCAGCTTCACTGTGAGTGCCTGTGCTGCAGGGACAGCCAGGGACAGGAACTGCCCAGCTGGCTGAGGAAAGAAAGGTCAGGGAACAGCCTGGCAAGGTGGTCAGATGTGCAGGTGGCAATTTTCTGACAAAATACATGAAGACATCAAGTAGCAGGACCTGTCCTGATGGTGGACAAGTAAAAGGTAGAAAGCAACTAAGGTCAAAGTGACAAGGGAATAGGTAGGAGTTTAGTCCTTGGGAAGAAGATAAAGTCCCAGATGCACACTTAAGGTCATGTGAAAATTACAGGAAAGCTGAGTATGTACAGCTCAGGAGTTATATGTAATACTGCTAGAAAGAAATAAAGAAATACATGTGTAGCAGTTTGGAGGGAAAAAAGCCCCAAAGAAAAAAAAGCTAACTCATTCATAAGTGAGTCAGTAGTAAAAAAGCAATGTTAGTGGGACAGGGGGAACCACTGATGGATGGCATCAGGAATACTTTAAATACCTTTCCCCTTCATTTGTAAATTTAGAACTAAAGCTACAACGAGTTAGAGCACTTCAGGAAATAGTGTCCAGTTGTCTGGAAATGATGACATTCATAGGAGACTAAGCAGAGGATAGATTGGAGCAATGTGGTCACTTTAAGAGTATGAAAACTCTTAAAAGAGAAAAAAGCCTACCAATGTTAAGAGGTGAGAAAGTTAGAACTGAGGAAGTGTAAATCAGTCAGAGTAACTGTTAGAATGATCCTAGGGGGGGAAAAAGCCCAAAGGAGCAATTTCTGTGCATATTGAACTTCTCAGGAGAGAGGTGCAGAGTCACTGGGGTTTGTGGAGAGCAGGTTTTGCCAAAGGGGGGGACAGTTGAACAACAGCTTTCAATGAATTTTTGATCGAGACCAACTGGAGAAGAGAGCTAGGCAACAGAAAGGCAAAATTACAGTGTGGAGTAGTGGTGACACAAGTATGTAATTGGATAAGAAATAGGAAAGTTTCTTTATTTGGCCAGAGCAGCTCAGTACCCACATACAGGTGTGTGGGTCTCACGCTACGAAAAGGGATCTGGTCACAGGGCAGACTTGATTAATGTGCTAAAAAGAGATCAGTCACTGAGGGATGGAGGCAGCACTGCTTCCCCTGGGACATGTGGGATAAGGCCTCTGAACATTCCAGCTGGAGGTGCTGTGCTCCAGCAGGAACCACTTGGAAGAAGCAGAGGAATGCAGCAGGAATGGGTAGAGATCTTGGAGAAAAGCCTTGCCAAGAAGGAAGGAATTGGAGCTCCTGAGTGAAAGGAAGATTGGAATTATAAATGCTGAGATACCTAAATGGCTGCTGCAGGGAAGGAAATTATACCTTCTGTGTGCCTGTGATGGATCAGATAAGAAATTATGGGCTTCAGTTTCAACAAGGAAGATTGAGGATGGACATTAGGAAAATCATTCTGGTATGAAAGCTGTCTTGAGAAGTGAGATAGAGCACTTGGGAATGTCAGGCTCCATTGCTGGAGGCCTTTTTTGCTGGGTTGGGATAATGTCACCTCATGTGTGTCAGGAATAGTTCCTTAGACCAGGTGAGTGGGCTGCATCCCCATTTTTAGACTTCTGCTATTAATAATTATGAATTTCAAATTTATGAGACACATTCCCCATCAGAGTTGGTCCAAGATAAGAAGGGAGTGGATGTGCTCTGCCATCACTGTTGGTTGGAAGCTGCACTTCATTTTACTCCCAAGCTTTTTAGTGGGCTCTGACTCATTTCTTAGGGTTCTTCTTTGCCTTTCTGTGTACCCTGACTGGAAAAAACAGTCCCTTCAATAGCTGCCCTATATAACTACTTGCCGTCATAAATTGAAGTTGATTACAGGAAGTTTGTCTTATTTATAATAGGAAAAATACAAGGAGCCCAGCTTTGACGTACCATTTTAACTAATGGAAATTTCAATTATGTGTAGTTCGTTTTAAAGGAATGTAATATACCACAACAATAGTTCCACTTAAAACTGTTCTTGCAAAATTGACTCTCAAGCCTAGTTCCTGGGTGCATTTGAAATAATTTTCTGAATAGAAACAAAACCAAACAGGTTTGATTTCCATTTATCTCTTGTTTCTGAAATGAGGTTGAACCCGACCGGTATTCAGAGACTATTGCAGAGAAACAGAGAATAAATGTCTTCAGGAGGAAACCAACTATTTTCAGGAGTCCTTCAGTGGAGCAGTTCTCAAGCCAAGAATAGCAGCAGCAATTGTGCCTCGGTGCTGGAGTGGCAGCGACCCTGAGAGTGTGGCCAAAGCTTTAAAGAGCCATCGGTGTGAGATCAGCACGGAGCAGCGACACCGCTCCAGTGAGCCCCTGACAGGAAACAGCAAAGTTGAAACGTGCCCCATTTACCACGTCATTAATATGTATTTGGGGCAGGTAGGAGGGGAAATAATGGGAAATTGGACATGCTGGAAGTTTGTGTGAATTAGCCTTTGAGATTTGCATCTGGGCACTGATAAAAGCCCCCCATGTGCAATCTCGGAATTTATGGTGATCTTTAGGTCCTAAAAATGTGAAGCTGACCCCGTTGTGCTGACTGTGAGTGTTGCTGTGCCTCGGAGGGAGCCGAGGCTCCAGCTCAGGGTGTTCCAAGATGGTTGGTCCCGCTGTGCAGGCGCAGCCAGCGCCCGCTGCTGCCGCATTGTTCGGGCAGCTCTTCCCTGCCACCATAAACAACTGCGCTGCTGATTAATGCGCTCGCGTTTGCCACTTAGAGCTGGTTTAGATAGAGGCAGGGAAGTCATTAAGGGCTTGGCAGCAGTCCAGGGTGCATCTGGGACTTGGGAGCTGCCGCTGGGGCAGGGAGGAGGGCGGCGGGCGGGAGCTGGGGCAGGGAAGAGGACGCTTGGCACAGGAAAGAGCCAGGGCAGGGAGGAGAACGATGAGGCAGGAGCTGGCACTGGAGCAGGGAGGAGGGCGATGGGCAGGAGATGGGGCTGGGAGAGGGAGGAGGACACTGGGCAGGAGGGAGGAGATGGGGCTGGGAGAGGGAGGACACCAGGCAGGAGATGGGGCAGGAGGAAGGAGGAGAACTCTGGGCAGGAGATGGGGCTGGGAGAGGGAGGACACCAGGCAGGAGATGGGGCTGGGAGAGGGAGGACACTGGGCAGGAGATGGGGCTGGGAGAGGGAGGACACCAGGCAGGAGATGGGGCTGGGAGAGGGAGGACACTGAGCAGGAAGATGGAGATGGGGCAGGAGGAAGGAGGAGAACCCCGGGCAGGAGGAAGGAGATGGGGCAGGAGAAAGGAGGAGAACCCCGGGCAGGAGGAAGGAGATGGGGCAGGCGTTCGACAGCGCCCGCGTCTTCTCTTGGCTGACTTTCAAAACGACAGAAAAGCAGCTACGGGCGCTAATTGTAGCTGGGTCCTGAAGTGAAAATGTTTTGTGACAGTTGAAAGAATTTAAAGAGGAAGGAAGATCGGTTTAGTGTCAGCTGCAATTAGATAATCAAAGCTTAAAAATCCTGCTCTGTTGATACCTTCACCTAGAGCCGGGGAGCAGAGCTGGGGAAGGGGGAGGAGGGCTGTGCTGTGCGTGGAAAGGGCATTTCCATAGCCAGTGCAGCCGGGGCCCGGCCGAGCTCGCAGGTTGTCTGGGCGCGCGCTCGCACACAGAGATTTTCTTGGCAGCTCTACAGGATGAGGCTTACACTGTACACAGCCGACATATTGAAGCCGGGAGCCCTGGAGAACGTAGAGGCAGGAGTAGAAACAGCTCTGCACACAATGTAGCGTCTCCTAGGATGGTTGGGCGGCTCCTTTCTTCAGGTATTTTATTACCCATCAGCCCTTTTTAGAGCCAAAAAAAGAGAGAAAGTAACCCTAACCCTGAGAAAATAGCATCTGCTTCTGTTAAATCAATTTATTACATAACATTTCAGCGAGAGAGCAGCAGCACAGCGTCCTGAGCTTTTGGCTGCGTTTCAGGTTTGATAAAATGGCGTCTTCGCAGCGAGCTGCTTGTAAAGATATGTTGCACTGAGCAGAAAAATGCAATGATTTGGTGTTTTCTACTGCTGCTTTTGTGTCGGAGAGGTAGCACTTAGTGGAATCTCTACTAATAATGAAAAATCTTATTTATTTTTGCTTGTTTTCTTAATGCATTTGAAAGCTTTCAGCATCAGAGGGAAGGAACTACATTTGAATGTCGTAGTGCAGAAAATGAAAAGGGGATAACAGGCTTTCCCCCGTGAGGGCTTAGCTATGGTTTAGTTTTAAAATAAATAAAGCTGCTTTATTCAATGCTTCCATCTCTTTTCTGCCTTTCCACGTTGTGTGTGCTGTGCAAGATTTCAGCTTCCTCAATCCATGAGACTTGTTGTGAGTGAGCTTTGTAGGGCTTCAGATAGATGCCAGTTTTCAAATCTGTCTCTATGCCTAGAGCTGGATGCAGCAGGTAACCTGAAATTTTAGCACTACCATGCCCAAATTTTCTGCTTTATTATATTTTGTGCTTCAGAGTAGATGCTCATGTCGTGTTTTCTTTATGAAATTAGGCTACATTTGATTCAGCACTTAAAATGTTCCTGGCGATTCCAATTTAATTTAGATTTGGAAAAACTCATTTATAGTATTTTAAAGATCTGCTCATGTTGAATTCAAAACTGCATTTTGAGGGGGGGGAGAGAAAGTAATTTGCCATTTTTTTCACATATTCTGACTCAGGATCACTAACCTTTGTGTGCCAGGGAAAATCCCCAGCAGGACTGTCAGTGGCCCTTGGGATTTTTCTGTGTTCTGCATGTCAGAGCAGGGAGCACCGTCTGTCATCTGTCCTTTGGGCAGCACAGGGCGAGCCAGGGGGTCTGGTTGTTGTTACGTGACAAACATGGACTGAAAAATAAAACGAGTAATAAGACAGGAGTCACTGTTGGATCTGATTTAAAATGGAGTGAGCACAATTTATTAATAATGTTCTGTTAAAAGTTCATCCCAGGCTTTGCCATTTTGTACCCTGTCTGTACTTCTGTTGTAGCTGGGGAGACAGGGTTTTACTGCACAGCATTTGAACTATTTATTGCAATGGAAGCTCTGAAGATACAGTTACTTTTAACTCAGCTGAATTAAAAAAAATTAAATGTGATTGTAAATGAGATTTTCAGAGGAGGTGGGAAGTTTGGGGTCAGTTGCTTGTGCGGGCAAAGTATTTTGCTTTTCTAAGAAATGCATGCAACAGCTTCTCCCATTTCACTCCACTCATATTTTGCATTTGTAATTTATGTAAACGCTAAACTGATTTTGCAACTAATTATTCATTACCCAACACAGTCAAAAATGTTTTCTGTTTTTAATAAGTACTGAATTGAAGCTGGTCAAGTATGTTGGCTACAGTATGTAATAACACCAGCAATCTCCTCCCACCCCATTAAGGATATTATTTTTTAAAAAACAGCAGCCCAAAACAAAACCTCCTCATGCTATTGGTTATACTGACCAGAGCTGTGCATTTTTCAGGTCATGTGTATGGTTGCAGTTGGACAGAAGTTCTGTGCTTGTTAAAAACAAATTTGAGCCATTATCCTCAAATTAGTATTTCCTTCCTGATGCCTGAAGAAATGTTGCTGATCAGGGTAATGATATTTTGTAACAGATTAATAATTAAGATTTTGAAACACAGAGTATTAATTTAAAAATCGTTTTCACTTTGTGGTGTCCCAGCACTAGGATTTGGTAACATGGAATACCTGTGATTCCTGTTCCTTGTACCTTGTTTACAATCTTTGCTCAGCTCACAGAGGAGGGCTAGCAGTGCTTCTGGTGGACACAGTGCTTTTATTTCACATCTTTGCATAAATAAAGAGGAACCGATTCTTAAGAATATTTTAATGGGTTTCCTATTTCAATCTTAACAACTTTGAAAAGAAAACACTGGGAATTTCTGTGAAGAGTTAGTTTCCTAGAAATCTGCATTTCCAAAAAAAAAAAAAACAACAAAAAAACCCAGACAAACTGGAAAATTCTCTAGATTTAATAATATAAAATATTTTGCATTCATTATTTTTCCAAAATGCTTAATGTCTTTACAGGTTAAGTAAGACTGTGCTACTCATTATTTATTTCATAGCAGCAAGCCCCTTTTAGGTAAAAGAAAATGGAAAAATGCTTTTTTGTTATTTGCTTCTAGAGAAAAGAATATAAAACTTACTTTCTCCAAGATTTGTATTCAAACTCTTGGTTTATCTGACAGCAAAGACACAGTTTTTGCAGGTTTCTGTTCATTTTGTGAATTTTTTTTCCATTCTCTTCATCTGTCCTTTTTCTTACAAGCTTTGTGGCAGCAGCCTTTGGTGTTAGAACCAATTGTTCCAGTAAGTGTTGGACACTCTGAGGCTGTTGCATGGTTTTTTTCTCTGATTTTTGAATCTGGGACTTGCAGAAGGCACCAGCGGGATCCCGCTGCTCCAGAGGAGGATGGCTGATTTCACATCCCCTACACAGAATTACTGTAATCCCTGCCAAAGTCACCACTTTCAGATCAGCCCTTGGTTATTGTTGGGGGAATCATCTGAACCTTGGGAAGAGCGACTGTGATGGGACAGGAAAGGGAGCAAAGCCTTGGATTTGCAAAGCCTTGGGAAGCCCAGGGGCTGGAGCTGCACGTTCCAGTGGGATCCTTCCTGCTGGAGTAGCTGTGCTTGGCCTAGCCCAGGCACTTGGCCATTTTCTGCTCTTAATATGGACATCTCTTGGGTTTTATAGTTCTTCTCCATCATTATTTTCTTTTCTTCTTGGTTTCTCTTACTGCTCCTCAAGATCTGGTGTCTTACTTAACGAATTGTTTTGCTCTCTAAGCTATTTTGTCGTCTTCAATCCCACCCCTTCCCTTTGTTTTGTCTCCTGAGTGCTCTCAAATTTGAGCACTGCTTTAACTACCATCTTTGGGGGAGAGGAGAAAGGCACTGATTAACAAGCAGCTCCCTTTCATCTCACCTTGTCAGCCATGGTGCTGTTCCTGTGGGCATTGGAGGCATCCTGGGGGCTCTCCTGATCCCCCTTCCCCAGCTCAGACAGCACTTCTGCTCTCCCAGCACTCACACAGGGAGCTGAGCTTTCAGCTCTGAGCAGACCTTGCATTGGAACAATGGATTTCCAGCCACTTTCAAATCCTTCTGTCAAGGCTCAAACGCAGCCCTGAGTCACACCACCCACAGGGTTGAAAAACATCTCCTATAACTCCTCTTATCTGATTCTTTGGTTGCCTCAACTTCTTATCTTCTGGCCTGGCCTGCTGCTGCTTTCTTCCTTTTGTTCATTCCTACTCTGCTGAGAATGTTCCTCGGCTCATTTCTCTGACCCTGCTGACCCTTTTTAAGTCTTTTCACAGCCTGCCTTTCCCTTCCATGTCTTATCTGAGATTCTGGTTTCTGTTTAACACCTGTGGAGCAAATCTAGATCATCAGGTAAATGTTCAATGTGCTTCCTCAGCTCTGTGCTCTGGCAGTGGCTGTATCCAGGAATAACAGGATGTTTTCTTCCTCTCTAGCCATTGCATGTAGAGTAAGGAATCCAGGTAAATCCAAGTGGTTCTGTTCACATTCTTTCAGATTTGTTATGCACTTGTTAATTATTATGGAAGAAATTCTTTCCAGGGAGGGTGGTGAGGCACAGGGTGCCCAGAGAAGCTGTGGGTGCCCCATCCCTGGCAGTGTCCAAGGCCAGGCTGGACAGGGCTTGGGCACCCTGGGATAGAGGGAGGTGTCCCTGCCCATGGCAGAGGGTGGAATGACATGATTTTTAAGGTCTCTTCAAACTCAAGCAATTCTATTTTCTCTGATTATTTAGATCTTTCTGTGATTTAGGTCTTTTCCTGGTATCATGAGAAGATAAGTGATGAACTAAGAATATTTTCCCTTTCTTTCTCAAAAATTCTTTCTTCTGCTTCAGTTAATTTAAATTTAAATAAAAACCCAGTCTGGATTGGTTTAGCATGTTATTTCTTCATCTTGCATAATCTTTATAGGGCAACCAAGTAATCACCTCAAAAAGCTACAGGTTAAATGTGTGAACAAGACTTTGTTAGAGAGAGAACGTTTTCTAACCTTGGGAGTAATTTTTGCAGTATCAGAATACCTCTAATTAGAGGAGTTAATCACACCAACATATTTGTGATTTAAATTAATTCATATTAGGCATTCATTGTTAACAACTTGTTTGGGAGCTTTGTTGCATCCATCTTCCCCACAAAAATATTCATTTTATTCACAAATCACAAAGAGTAGAAGCCATGTTTTAGCAGATTTAAGGCAAGTAAAAATAATTGACATCCAAAATTTGTTACTTTGATATGTGCAAGCAGTTAAGAGAAGCTCTTCTACAGATTGTCTCCCATACAGATCTCTTGGATCAGACTGAAATACTTGTTATCAAATTCCTGTCAAAAGAAACTAAGAGAAATAATCTTGTACAGGGCAATTGGGATGGAAAGTAAATGCAAAACCTTGACCAAAGCTGGAGTTCTTAACATGAGACATGTTGTGCCTTCCAGTTTATCATCATACTGTGGTGAGCAAGCAGGTACTCAAGAGCATTTGGCTAATTTTTTGGGTTAGTGTCTGTATTGAGGATGTGACAGTGCTGAAAAAGCTCAGCATCACTTTTCATTGGCTTGGGGACACAGGGGATTGTGTGTACAAATGCAGCATGATGTTTAAACCACAAGTAAAGCCTGTGAGAGGTAAGTTTCTTGAGAAAACTCTCAGTTATTTAGAGATGCCCAAGTTCTCTGCTAAATTATACATTAGTGATGTTTATAATTGGCACCTAATAGTAAAGGTTGCTGTCTGTATTTGTTTCTCTATATCGAGGAAGGGCTGCAAACATAAATGCAGTATGAATTTAGTGTGTTGTGATGTGGGTATGAATGTAATACCTCAGGGCAGGCAGACATTTTATTGGATGCTCTTGCTTTGCTTTGTATTTTTCTGAAGAATGAGAATTGAGTCAAAGTAAATGGTAAGAGTCTTCTAGAAACACTTCTGTGTTTTTTCCAAATTTGCTTTTTAGACTTTTCACGTAGATAAGTATATTTGCTCTTCTTATTTATTGCCTGCTTATTATTTTTACTGGTACACTGAGGGCTACAAAACATTTGCTCTGTTCAGAAATGAAATTGTTTAGTTATTTTAATTGAGAGTCTTGCCAGATTAAAAAAAAAAAAACAAAACCAAACCTGAACAAATTAATATGAGCATCGTGCTCTATTGTAGTGAGGAAAATTGCTGTATTATGTTAGAGAATGTACTCTAAATTTTAGCAGAATGTAGTGTTGTAACTAGTGATGTAAAACAGTGCTTAATAGAGGGCTTTTGCAGTGCTTGAAGAGTGGACTAATTTTTAACCTTGGATCCTTTCAGATCTCAGCCACAGTGGATTGGGAGACCATTATGAGAATTCCCACTGGGGACAGCAGCCCGCTTTCAGGAGTGAAGGCAACTGCAGCTGGGATAAAGTGATAATAGACAGGACTGACAAGGAAGCGTGGCCTTCCATTACCGGAGCTGAGACTGAGTCTGCCTCAGAATGTACTACAGACACTGACTCTGCCTCCAACTGTGGCTCAGAGAACAGTAGCATGGCTACAGGGAGTGCCCAAGGCAACTTCACTGGACATACAAAGAAAACTAATGGCAATAATGGCGCCAACGGAGCACTCGTCCAAAGCACTTCTAACCAGAGTGCCCTTGGAGCTGGTGGAGCAAACGGCAACGGCAGCTCGGCCAGGGTGTGGGGGGTGGCTGCGGGCTCCAGCTCTGGCCTAGCTCACTGCTCTGCCAGTGGTGGGGATGGAAAGATGGACAACATGATGGGAGACGGTAGAAGTCAGAACTGCTGGGGTGCTTCCAACTCGAATGCTGGCATTAATCTTAACCTTAACCCTAATGCCAATCCAGCTGCCTGGCCTGTACTTGGACATGAAGGAACTGTGGGAGCAGGCAACCCTTCCAGTATTTGCAGTCCAGTCAGTGCCATAGGTCAGAACATGGGCAACCAGAATGGGAACCCAACAGGCACCTTAGGTGCTTGGGGAAACTTGCTGCCGCAAGAGAGCACAGAACCACAAACGTCCACTTCTCAGAATGTGTCTTTCAGCGTACAACCTCAGAACCTTAACACTGATGGACCAAATAACACTAACCCCATGAACTCTTCACCAAACCCTATCAATGCAATGCAGACAAACGGACTGCCGAACTGGGGGATGGCCGTGGGCATGGGGGCCATCATCCCGCCCCACCTGCAAGGCCTTCCTGGTGCTAACGGAACAGCGGCTTCTCAAGTCAGCGGGGGCAGTGGTGAAGGAATGGGCGGTTCAGTATGGGGGATGTCCCCAGGTAATCCTGCCACAGGAAACAGCAATTCTGGGTTCAGTCAGGGGAATGGAGACACTGTGAACTCAGCATTAAGTGCTAAACAAAACGGATCCAGCAGTGCTGTGCAGAAGGAAGGAAACGGAGCGAGCGCGTGGGACTCGGGGCCCCCCTCTGGGCCCGGGGTCCTGGCGTGGGGCAGGGGCGGGGGCGGGGTTGGCAGTGTGCATTCGGGAGCCTGGGGCCACCCCGGCCGCAGCGCCAGCAACGGGGTCAACGGGGAGTGGGGCAAGCCCCCAAACCAGCATTCCAATAGCGACATCAATGGGAAAGGATCAACAGGGTGGGATAGCCCGAGTGTTACCAGTCCAAATCCTGCCATGCAGCAGGGCAGTGAACAAATGAACTCTTGGGCCAAAGCTGCAGCATCTGGCACCACGGCTAGTGAAGGAAGCAATGACAGCGGTGGGAGTCAAAATGAAGGCAGTACTGGGAGGGAGGGGGCTGGAGAGGGCAGGAGGAGAGACAAAGGGATGATAGACCAAGGGCAAGTTCAGTTGCCAAGAAATGACCTTGACCCCAGGGTCCTGTCCAATACGGGGTGGGGACAGACCCCTGTGAAGCAAAACACTGCCTGGGAATTTGAAGAGTCCCCAAGGTCTGAACGGAAGAATGACAATGGAACTGAGGCCTGGGGTTGTGCAGCTACTCAATCTTCAAACTCAGGGGGGAAGAACGATGGGTCCATCATGAACAGTACAAATACCTCTTCAGTATCTGGGTGGGTCAACTCTCCACCGGCAGCTGTTCCAACAAATACAGGTTGGGGAGACAATAACAACAAAGCACCAAATGGCCCAGGGGGGTGGGGAGAGTCAGCAAGCTCTACTACTGTTAATAATGCTGCTGCTGCCAAAAGCGGCCACGCTTGGAGTGGGACCGCAAATCAGGAGGACAAATCACCTACCTGGGGTGAACCTCAGAAACCCAAATCTCAAAACTGGGGAGATGGACAGAAATCAAATCCAAGCTGGACTTCAGGAGGTGGAGACTGGACAGATTCGTCATCTGTTCCTGGACACTTGGGTGATGGGAAGAAGAATGGATCTGGATGGGATTCTGATAGTAGATCGGGGTCTGGCTGGAATGATTCCACAAAGTCTGGGACCAGTGGGTGGGGGAATGGCACAAACAGCAAGGCTAATACAGGTACAAGTTGGGGGGAATCTTTAAAGCCAGGCCCCCAACAAAATTGGGCTAATAAACCCCAGGACAACAATGTGAGTAACTGGGGAGGAGCTGCTTCTGTAAAACAGACGGGGTCAGGGTGGGTTGGTGGGCCAGTGCCAGCCAAACAAAAAGAGAACTGTGAGGCAACTGGCTGGGAAGAGCCATCTCCACCGTCCATTCGCCGCAAGATGGAAATCGATGATGGTACCTCAGCTTGGGGCGACCCAAACTACAACAACAACAAGACTGTAAACATGTGGGATAGAAATAATCCTATAATTCAGAGCAGTACCACAACCAACACCACCACCACTAGCACCATTATCAACACCAACATGGTTGAACCTCAGCCGTCGCACCAGTCAAGTGCCCAGCCAAACCGGTCCCCTCTGCTTGGCCCAGGTATGGCAACAGTTTTGTGCAATACTTCATGAAGCAGGTTTATGAGATACTTTAGACGTTTAAACTAAATATTTTATACAGTACCAATTGCTGAATGCTGTCTGTCATCCCAGGGTATTGTGTAGAAATCCTGTATTTATGTCCAGAATACGTTTATTCTTTTATTCTGAAGCAGTCTTTTCTTGAGGACAGAATCCATGGAACCTGACACAAATTTCCATAATCCAAATGAATGTAAGGAAAGCTTGAAACGATATTTGGTCAATAGCGTGGTAGGTTCTTAAATTGTGGATCTGTATTTATTTTAACATCTCTTCCACAGTTACTTTACACCTTTTAATTCAGCCATTTGAGAGGGTTTTGGCAAACCTTTCTTCTGTTATTTGTCTGCTGTCCCCACTGCGCAGGCTCAGTGTGTTTAGACAGTCTGCATCTGTTTCTTTTCTGCAAAACATCCCTTGGCAACAGATGTTTGTTAACAATTGCATGAATTTAGGCTGCTGCTGTTTCTCTGTCCAATTTGTTGTCTTTCATGAAGAACTGGTTCTCTTCTCAGGGGTTGGGCATTGGCAGCATCCTGGATTTTGTGTTTTTCTCAGAAAGCAGGACTGGTTCGAGATGTTAATATTCAAGGTGGCTGAAGTTAGGTTATCCTAACTACAGCTGGGTTTCAAATACAAGGTTTTAGGCATTTAGGAATTCTTCTAATCAAAGACAAGGTGCTGTTGTAGACAAGCAACAAGGAATAAAAATGCATTTTAAAAATGGGAAAAATGCTTAAAAGAGAGGTATTTAACACTAACAGCCCATATCTATATTATGGCCACTGACCTCTCCAAAATAAATCTAATCATGCAATACTCTTTCAAATTCTCCATCTGAGTTTTTGTTTCCAAGTTTTTGTTTCATTGTGGTCATGGCTAAGTACTGGCTTTTTAACCAATTTTTCTCCAAGAGGGATTTGTTCTCTCATTCCCATTTTTATTCTCTTTGATGTTTTGGAATGATTTGAATTTGCTTTAATGTCTGTATAAAAATAGTCTTACGTTCCCCAGTCTGGTCAAATATTTTAATAGTAGAGGGTACCTATATTAATAAAATAACATGCTCCAGAAGAAGAAATCTTTAAATGGCTTTGTACTTGGTCAGCCCAACATATGTGACTAACTTATTTAATCCATATTTAGAACTTTACCCATGAAACAAGAATTCAGATTCCTGAATTGTAATGGAAGTATCATGAAAGTGGATTTTTGGTTGGATTTGGTGAGGTTTTGTTTTTCATTAAGGTGATTTTTGGAGGATTACATTGGTGCTTATAAAACTGTTCATATACAGCAATGCATTGTTAATGTTATTCAAATAATTAACACCTTGTAGAGGAAAATCTATCAGTCCTGAGCCCTTCAGATTTTGAAAATGGAATTCAGAAGCTGTTGTTAATCTGCAGTGATTCGTTTGGAGAATGGGCAGTAGCAAAGGAAAGGTTTCTTTGAAGCAGTGTTTACATATTCAGGAAGCTCCCTATGAACACACAACCAGCCTGCTCAAAGCTGATCAGGTTAAAGTGAGTGTTGGGCTTCTTGAAAAATGTGAGTTGGAGAGATTCTAAGATCTTTTAAGATAATCTTCTGTCTTCTCTCTCTTTTTCTTTAATTTTCCAAGATAAGCAAACCCAGCTCTCAGAATATACTTAAACCAGTAATGCAAGAAAGTATGAAATGAGTAATAGCGAAGACAATTTAAAATACGGTTCTGATATTAAAATTTAGATCAAGTTGTAGCAGGCATAAATTAAGCCTTATGTTACGTATTTTTGCTCCATACACTTAATACAGTCCAAGTATAAAAGCCAAGCATGGAAATACTTGGAAGGATTTTTGTCGAAGTGGAAGCGAGGAGCAGTCCCTTGTGTCCTGAGCTCTGCCTGTGTTTACTGGTGGCTGTGCCAGAGAGGGAGCATTGCTGTGCTTATCTCACCCACAGAGCAGCAGAGCAGTTCCCAGTGATCCCAGTGATGCCAGTGACCCCTCCGGAGGGCAGGAGGCCCCCTTCTCCCCGGGCAGGCAGCACATGGCAGCTGCACAGCAACGTCCCCCTGCTCTGGGGGGAAGTGTACACAGACCTGAAACAGCTACAAACCATCTCCCAGCTGGGACAGCCAAACCATGGGAAGCACTCGTGAGCGTCCTCCCTCCCACGCAGACAGGGCCCTGCACTTTGGAGTTGTGCTGTTTAACTCTTTTTCCTGCTCCAATTCCCTCTCCACTTGGCCGTGCATTGAGGGAGACAAGAATCCTGTAACCAGGAGACTTCTGCAATCCACAGCCCAAGTTCATCCAGCAGCAGTTCTTCTCCATGCAAAGCATGATTGTGCTCTTAGAGCCTTAGGGCACAGTTAAGGGCTCGTCTGAAATCCTGCAAGTCTTGAATTCTGTAGTTCCCATGGGCATTTTGTCACCTGCGTGGGTCATGCTCTGCCAGTCTCATTCAGGGAATAGAATGAATAAGGAATCCTGGATTCCATTCCTGTGTAAGCAGGGAGGAGTGGTGCAGATGGAAGTTGTCACAATGTCCTGCAAGCAAAGGAGGGGATTTTAATTTTGCTGCACAGCACTAGTTAGGGGTTCACAAAGGATTAACAGTCCCTTTTGGCATTGAAGTTTATGCTTTATTAGTTTGGAAATAGAGGCCAAGTTATAGTCTTGTTATTCAAGTTGTCACCCATCCCCAGAAGTTCTCCAGATCCTTTGAAGGCAGAACTTAAAAGCCATTGATGGGAAGCAGATGTTGGTAAGCACTTGATGAAAATAAAGAATGCTCTAAGGAGTTTCATTTTCCATTGGAAAAGGAGGGGGGGAAAGAGAGAGGAAAGGGATAGATAATGTGATAGATACAGGCCTTTCTGGCAATGGTGAATTACTTAGGAAGATGAGCAGAAAGCTGGTGGGTTTGAGTTGGACTGGGGTTTAATCTAAATTACTTGTGCATAATTCTTCCTAGCACTTCTTACTCATGCAGCTTTGATATGAGGGGAATAAGAAGTGAGAAAAGGTTTTGCAAGCAGAAATGATTAAAAGATGTTTTTAGATCTCAAACAGCATCAGATCCTCCCTCCAAGTGCTGAGGAGTGGGCTTGATGCTTTCCTGTTCTCATTACATCAGGAGAGCCTGGCAGGGCTCCAGAATCCTCCAGCTGAGGAAGGAAACAACAGAAGATAACACAGGCTTCCCTGTAGGGATTGTAGGTCACAAATTAAAGTCTTTGTGGTTTCTAGAGAGCGAGCAGCTTAAGTTTTAAAAACCTGAACTGGGTCTAAGTTCTGAAAGCTCCAAACATTTCTGTTCCTTTTATAATCCTGTGCCACTAAGTGGCAGCTCACGTGACTGTGTTTTTCTTACTTTGAGCTTCCATCAGAATAGATTTGAAAGCAGCTCAACTTTGGACTCCTTTGGGGTGCTCATGTGAAAACCTAAAACCCTGGGTGCTCAGCCCATGAACAGTCAGGTTTTGGGGGACAGCCAGTGATGCTGAGAGAGCCGCCCTCGATTTTAACACAAGGGTGATGTCACTGCTAAAACCCAAATTAGAGCTTTCTGAGTGCTCAGTGATGAACTGGAATCCCTTTCAGAAAATGAGGATTTGAAAGATTAAGACATGTAGGTGGCTCTTAAATGTATATCTAAAACCCAGAATAACTAGTGTGTAATTAGTAAACAACCTCTTTTCTGCCTAATACTGTTTTTTAATCTATATAAGGTTCTAAGATTTTGGTTTGCATGTATTGTGCTCATGTGCTCTGGTATTCATCACAGACCAACAACTTGAAGGAAAACAATTTCTGCCATCCAAATAGCTATAGGGTTATTTTGAGGGAAAACAACTGCATCCTGCCACAACTTAGTTAACATTTCACTTTCCCTTGAGGATTTCCTGTTGGCTGTGGCCCAATGTTAATTATGTTTTTATTTCTATAAAACAAAGCTCTGCCAATGTGTCCATGTTTATTACTCACTGTGATCTTTTCATTTCTTGCAATTCTAACAGTGTTTAAAAACTTCAGTACTAAAGCCTCACTTTCTTGCCAAAGAAGTCCTTAAATGGAGCACATTCTGTTGTGAAACAATATTCATGCAGATCTGGGTGGGTTTTAAGGAGCTTTTTACCAGGAGAGCCTAAATCTGTATTATTTTCATCAGAAAATACGAAGTTTTCTCCAAGCAGAACTTTTGAAAATGTTTGACTGGTTCAGGTTTTGAGATCACTCTAAGGTCTTGGTTTGCCTTCCCAACAGCTGTGGAGAGTTTTGCATCATTCATTCAAAAATGCAACTTCATTAATCTTTAAACTTCCTAAAGCAGAATCATTTGGAGTCATAGAAAGATAGCACAGAGCCAGTAGCATTGGGACAGCAGTATTTACACAGAGGGGAAACAGGTTTGCAATTGAGAAGTGCTCCAGGGTAGTTTTTGCAGTGCACAGATTATCTCTCCAGCAGCCTTCAGGTTTTATTTACTAATTTCCTGCACTTAATTTTATCTGTTAAGATAGTTTGGAAAACTTTTTGTTCCCCTGTTATTTGTAATCCCATATTATTTCCTGCTCAATGCCTTAAAAAGCACTTAAAATAATTTGGACATTACACATCTGTGGCCTTAAGTTGAATTTGTTGAATTTATAAGAGCAACAGAGGAACCAGGGGTTTTTTTTTTAGGTTTTTATTCTATAACATAGCACACTTTGGCATTTTAATCTATGAATTGTGTTTTAAGGATGATTTCATAGGTTGAATTGGGTAGAGGTTCCAGTGTAGAGGTTGCATGAAGTCAAGGAGATGTCTCTGACTGAACCTGTTTGCAGGCTGGTTGGTGCTGTGGAGGTGTTTTGTTTTCTGTTTCGTTTGCCTGCACTTAATCTTTTTCAGCTGCCAATAAGATTAAATACACGCAGTTGTCTGCCAGTTGCCTCCTGAGTAGTGAGGCAGAAATTCAAATAAAGCTTCCCTTAAATAAAGTTAGCTTGAAGATACAAGCAGGAACCTTGAAATAAGCATTTCAGGTGCAACACCAAGGAAGCTGTCATGTTAAGTTCAGGTTCATTTAGGTACATCTGTGGATCTGCCAGTTTGTCTTCTTTACACACCTTAAAATAACCAGAAATGTAAGGTACATTGATCGAGCCTAAACCACGGTATTTTTGTTTCAAATGGAAATCACTTGAATAAAACAGTGACATTTTGGGTTGTTTCAGGAGCTTGCTTTAAATTCAGTGCCTCTTGCTGGTAGAGAAGGAGTTTTATGAAGCTGCAACACACCAGAGTTTGGCCCTGGGTTGTGCCATCTGCACTTGCATCAGTGTCTGAGAGAGCTGCAGTGGCTGTGAGGAATACAGCCTAAAATAAATATGAAATGCAGAACCACGGGAGCAAGGCACAGCTCTGGGCCCATCTATTTGATCGTTTTCTCTGCCAGCCAATGTTTGAGTTATTATTGGCAATGGATGTTGTTGCAGTTTCTGGTAAGAGGAATTCTGTGGAACTCGGTGAGTTCTGCAAGGACTTGTTGCTCAGTGAAACACTATTGTTTGGTTATTCCAGTGTATTTCAGGGTACTGTTAGACACTCCCTTGCTATTGCCTACCTATTCTGAGTGTCAATTTGTGGAGAAAATGTTGTTCCTGCTTTTTGAAGCCTTTCCAAAGTATTTTTGCAGATACCATTGTGGAGCAAAGAAAGGAAATAGTGCTGTGGCAAAGCAGCATCTGGTCATTCACTTAAAAAATACCCATCTCAATAACATTCATCTCCAATGAAAAGAGAACAAGTTCCTGATTTAGCAGCCTAATTATCAGTGGATGCTTTAAGCAGACCTAATTCTACAATATTTGTTGAGATCTCAGCTGCCATGTAATGGGATGTAATCTTTTCTACAATGGTAGAAAAATAGGTTAGTGTCAGGTGTCTGTAAGAATTTTGTTTTCTTGCTTGTTGTGCCTCTCTTTGTGCATGTGTACAAAGTGCCTTGAACTCCATCTGTGATCCAAGTCCTTTCTCCAGAAAATCTCTGGGAACGATGGTTGTAAATTCAGTTTATCCTTTTGCTGTGCTGGTCAGTGTTGCTCTGTAGGCTCAGGAGCCCTGTGGCTGTTCCTGCCACATTCAGCTGCAGGGCTAAAATCGTGTCAGATGGATTTAAGTGCATTACACTCAAGCCAAGCCAGACTAAGGCTGTTTCTTTGGAGTAGCTTACGTCTTCCAGTGAGTTAATGCAATTCTGTAGGAAAACAATGGCTTCTACCTGCCATTCCCTGTGGCTTGATTATGGATCCTAATTGCAGTCTTGATTAGTTCACCTTTAAGTAATATTTATTATAATGTAGAGGGTCAGTGATGAGGGATAGGTAGGTAACCATGAGCTGTAATAAGAGCTTTGAGGAATACATTCAGCACAAATAATCTTCACTCAGAGTGGGAACAATCAAACAGCATCTTACTGCCAGGGCATGAGAAAAGATGTTTTATAGTTTGTAAACAATGAAAAGGAATTAAAAAGGAATTAGGTTGAAATCTTTCAGTGAAGCAAGGCCCAACTCAGTTCTGGGGTCCTGGTCTCCAGAGTGGTGGCCCTGGGCAGGTGGGAGCAGCTCTCCCTGGGACCAGTGTGGGGCTCACTTGGCAGCCTAGTTGCTTCTAGCTGTGGAGAAAAACCCTCTTTCTGTGTTGACAACTTGGCATTAGTATTGAATTAAGACTCTTGAGATCAAATTTAAGGGATTTTTTTAAACACACTAAACCACAGTCACTGTATGTACTTACTGGTTCATGCTCTTTCCAGAGAAACTCTTGATTAAAATGTAAAGTTTTTTGGAATTATTTGATGAAGAAACCTTTCCTCTCATCACTGTTCTGCTTGCCTTGCTCCAGCAGGCTGGGGAGAGATGCCTGCTGTCCACACCAAGAGTGAAGCTTCCTGGGGAGAGCCCTCCTCCCCTTCTGCTGCAGTTGATAATGGCACTTCGGCCTGGGGGAAGCCCCCCAGCAGTGGCACCGGGTGGGGAGAGAACCCTGCCGAGCCAGCAGGGACCTATGGAAGAACAAACGCTCCAGCTGCTGCCCCAGCACTGTGCAAACCAGGTACACACAGGCTGCCACTCTGCTGCCAGGGGAGGGGGTTTGCTCTGCCACTTCTGCTTGTCTGTGCATTTCAGTCACAGGCTGCCTTCGTGATTTCATTCTCAAAACTGCGTTAGCTGTCACAAGGCCACGTTAATCCAAATACCAAATTTATTAGAAAATATGAGTATAGTGCCTCCATTTGTAAATTTAAAGGAGTAGTTCTGTGTGTTTGGAAAGCAGCATAGCAGAGGTGCAGGAAACTGTGAAACTGCAGAAGAATGTGACTGGGTGTCTAAAAGAAACCTATATTGGGATGAGAAGCAGTGGAGAACAGTCAAGATAGAGCTGACTCTTGTAGGAAAAGCAGCACTTGAGAACCACTAATCATAACAACCTCATGTTGGGTTAAACTGAGTGAGTGGGTGTTTTCTTCAGCCATTAAAACTATTGCCAGGTTCAGGAACATCCTGAACTACTTCCTGCTTCGTGATTCCTGACTCATGGTACTTGATAAATATCCTCCATCTCTGAATTTCCTGAGGGCCACAATGATTGCTTTAGACTCTCCTCTAGGCTGTGGTGATTGCCTAGAGTTTCACTCCTTCAAAATAGGCATAGTTAGAAGTCCCAGGAAACGTAAAAGGGGGAGTGAGAGCTCTTAAGATGAGTAATCCCAGCTTTAAACAGAGTAAACAGAATAGAAGGGACTGAGGTGACACAACCTTGTCACTGAATATGAAACATTCCCTGCAGCCCACGAGCTCCTTTCAGATTCCATTCTTCGAGATGGAAATTAGTTTCTGAGCATTAATGGCTTTGAAATGGGTTTGTTCATGGAAGAATGTGGTAGGTAAAATGGTGACATTCATTGAAAGCAAAATAGCACTTAACAAGTGTGTGCTTATACTTGGGTTCCTTGTTCCTAGGAGAGTGGAGTGGCCATGACCACAGATCTTACTGGTTCTGGGAAAAGCAGGACTTGAAGTTGCTGGGTGTTTTCTTCTCTAAGTATTTTCATTTTTTTTTTTGCTAGTTTCAAAGAAGACATTCTTATCATTTTAATGCCAATTAAGCTATGTGATGAACCTCTTTATCTCTTGAAAATACTCATATTAGCACACTGGATATGGCACCAAAGACTATTTCTGTAAAATTTGCAGGAAACTGAATAAAATTTTTTCTTCTCCCTCTTTCCCTCCAGCTTCAAAATCTATGCAAGAAGGCTGGGGCAGTGGTGGGGATGAAGTGAATCTCAGTACTAGTCAGTGGGAAGATGAAGAAGGAGATATGTGGAATAATACTGCTTCACAAGAGAGCAGCTCCTCCTGTAATTCCTGGGGGAATGCCCCGAAGAAAGGACTTCAAAAGGTAAGACAAAAATAAAGACACTCTCCAGCAAGAGTGGAATTAGTGTAATGTTTGTAGAATAAGTTGTCACAAATTTGCTGGTGCATTACACCTGAAATTAAACCTCTGACACCTGAACACAAGCACAGCTTGCCACTACAGTGGTTCAAGTACAGCCTACCTTGTTTCCAGGGGAAAATGGGAGATCTTTGAATTTAGGCATGTCACATGCTTCAGGAGTTTTGTTGTTGTTGCCTTTGTTTTCTCTTATGTTTTATAAGCTTCCATGTATTCTAAAGAAATAATAATGTTTTAACAGAAGAGGAGAAGGTGTTAAGGGGGCTTTCAGACACTTCCCATGGTGGTGGAAAAGCAAACAGTAGTTTGTGATGGAGCTGTTTAACAAAAAAAAAGCTGTTTTCTATTTGTGAGGACGGTGTGTGTGAGAACAAAGCAAACTTGTGTTAATGCTGCACTCAACCAAGAACATAGACAATTGTGTGAGGAAACTTTCCATTGCACAGTCTTTATTTCAGGACAAGGCCAGGCTGTAACTTAAAGGAATTGGGAATGCATTTAGCCACTTTGTTTGTTATTCCATTAGCCAACAGTTAGGCCGGTGATTTGATCAAGTATGGTTGTTTCTTGTACTGTCCGCAGCCCAAAACAAATCCGCGCTTGTCCCTTGGTACTTTCTGGAGAACTGAAAGGAAGAGACTTCTTAAGGATTTTGTGATAGAAAAGCTGCACAGAGATCTTTTAAAGGTGTTTATCTAGACGCTCTTGTTTGTTTTTAAGAAAATACACTGAGTAACATTCTTAACTTCAAGGTTGCAAACTTGTTTTTGGGAATGTTTTTCAGGAAGTGTTGTACTATTTCAGCTTTATTTCATTATATTTTTCTGCCAAGGATTAAAATGAATTATATAAATTCAAAGGTGGCTTTAATTCAGTGGCCAGCAAATCAAATACTAAATAGTACACTGAACACCTATTCAGCTGAGATAAAATTTTACACTTTTGGGGGAAGAGAATCGTAGTCGCGTTGCTCGGAGGGTTCTTCAATACTTTCTGAATTAATGTACTAATACATCTTTCAGTAGCATGTGTTATTAATAAAAACCACTTACCATTTCTTTTATGTACATCTCACTACAATGAACGTGGCAACCAGCCCATTAATGGAATCTCCCATTTATTTACTAAGGGCATGAAGACATCTAGCAAGCAGGATGAGGCCTGGATCATGAACCGTCTGATAAAACAGCTCACAGACATGGGCTTCCCTGTGAGTAGTGCTCAGCCAGCACACTGTGCCTTAGCTTTTAGCTTGTACTTCTGACTGTGGCTGTTTCAGACTGTAGCTACTCCAAGATCTTCAGTCTCCAGGCTGGGAAGTAGCTCTGACCTGCATTTAAACACATACTGTGATTTCAGAAATCTGCTCTGAGGTCGATTGGGGATATCCTTTCCATGAGCACATTTATAATATTTTGAGGGCCATGGTTTTATAACAACAAGTATTACTTTGAACTGCAGTAATAATCCCCTCCCATTCCTCCTTTTTTATTAAACAGGTGAAATGAGAGTATAGCTGGGTTGTTTCTTGGAGAAAGTCATATCATTGTGATGAGTTGTTCATGGAAAACAGGAAAACGTTCAAACAGAACAGTGTTTCACCTTGTAGAGCCAGTACTTCCTTGACAAACTGAAACACCTGAATTGTAGGAATTGCTGAAAGCAGAAAAAAACATACACAGACATTATTTAGGCTGCTGAGTAAACATTAAATCCAGTATTTTAAGAGATGTGTCTGTTTTCTCAGGTTACTTTGAAATCATATGAACGTGATCCCTTTTCCTCTTAACATAATTCCTGTTTTTGACAGAGAGAGCCAGCGGAAGAGGCCTTGAAGAGCAACAGTATGAATCTCGATCAGGCCATGAGTAAGTATCTGTGTAAGTAACTTTTTTGTCTTTAAAGCAACACAGGAACCCTGCATGATTCTGAGCATTTGATTATATTCAGACCAGTTGGATAATATTTATTTTCTTCCCTTGCTTTTGCAAGCAAGATGTATTTCTCTGAACTGCTGTTGGCAGTTCAGCCAACAGAGAGAGAGTTTACACTCTCTACCTCACCTTTTCCAATGTATTTCCCCTTTCTGTGCAGGTGCTCTGCTGGAAAAGAAGGTGGAAATGGACAAGCGTGGAATGGGAGTGACCGACTATAATGGAATGGTCACCAAACCCCTTGGCTGCCGCCCACCACCAATCTCCAAAGAGTCTTCCATGGACCGCCCCACCTTCCTTGACAAGGTAAGTTCAGCAGCAGGAACGTGGTGCACAGGTCAGTGTAGAAATTATTTTCACTGTCTGCTTAGAAAGAGTAGAAAGAAATGTGATAGATACGGCTTTATTGCCTTTCTTGTCTTTTTTCAGCCTTGTGGGGAATTCAGTCCTTGTGGAAAGGATCAGTGATTTGATTCACATAGATTAAAAAAAACTATCATCCCCAGTTTTATATTTTAAAAATTGCCAAGGAATCAGTAGCACAGTGGAACTAGAAATGGAAAAAAAGAGCAAAAAAATTTAGCAGAGGAATCTTGTCACTCTGTGAAAGTCCAGTCAGTGACCCTTGCCCAAATTCACAATCAGGCAGGACCAAAGCCAAAATCTTGCAAGAATTAGGCTCTTAATTTCTCTTCTTTTAGTTTTGAGATTCTTAGAAATTTCAGTGGAAGTTCAGTACCTAAATATGAAGGAGGAGTTCAGGTATTTGTGTCAAGTCTCGGAGCAGACATGGACAGTCATAAATAGCTTCTGCAATGAGCTTGCCTTTCTGTGATTACATGTGACAGCACTATTAATGACTGAGGAAAAGGCTCCTGAAGTTTGTGGTGTCCAGGATTCAAAGTGACTAAGGAAAAGAATTTATTGAAAAGTGTAGCCAGATCTTCAGTAGGAAATGAGATTTACAGCCTTGACAGAAAGTCCTGCAGAAACTTACCAAATCACCTAAGAATCCCCCTGAAAATTACTGATAAGTAAAGAAGAATCTCAGATGTCATTATGTTTTTCACAGGTTATTTAAAGGTTCATACAGATGGGTGGTGGAGGATTCTGAACACAGAAATCAGTGGTTTTGACAAACTGTGCTGGAATCAATTTATTTCGCATGAGCTGTGTACAGGGTGTGAGGCAGTAATGATATCCACTCATATAAAGTTCATTCTTAGCCATGGCAGAATTTAATGAATGTGTTAATTGAAGGCCACAAAGATGCATGCATGCCAGTTAGCCTCTCCTTTTCTTGGATAACAATATCTTCAGCAGTAAAATTCTTGCCAGAGAGAGAGGTGCATTATGTGCAGCATGATGCATAATTCTGGAAACATATGTAAAACACAACTATTGAGAAAGGAGTACTAAAATCATTAATATTCATACAGCAAGTAAAATCTATCAGTCTAGGCATAATCTGTCACAGTGACTTGGCTTTAACAAAGGAAATAATCCCACACTGTATTTGTTAGCTATCACAGTGTTGAGCAACTTGCTAAGTGAATTAAATAAATATAGTTTCTACTCTTTTCTACTCTAAGAACACAGGGGTTTTTTTCCCAACGAAATTCTTTCCAGATTTACAGCTCATGCTAGTAGAGCAACTCCTCCAAAACCTTCTTGCCCTTTGAGGTACTTTTTCAGAGCACAAGTCTGGAGCTGTCTTGTTTGTGCTTTGCTCATCCTCGATGAGGAACAAGCTCTCCACACAGCTGGACAGAGCACTTCAACCAGCATTCTTTGTTTTACTTATTGCTTTATCAAGTCATCATCCTTTTGTTGGCTTTGCTGAATCTTCAATAAGTTCTGCAAGGTTCCTCTGCATTAAGTTGTAGTTTGGGTTGGTGTGCTCATTGTTACCACTCTCTCAGCTCACCTGCATTGAGACTCCGTCATTTTTCTCTAAACAGCTAAAACCAGCACTTACTATATTTTTAAATTTACACATTTGAGGAGGGAAAATGTCCAACTCTTGACATTTGCTTCTGGACCCACTGAACTCCCTGTTCTCTCTGGATCAGGAGTGATCTGTGCAATTCAACATCACCTTTGAGTGTTTGCTTTCTCTGCTTGCTGCAGGTGCTCTTTATTCCGTGTCACACCGAGTCAATCTTCAGCACTCGGTGCTTTGTTAATTTATTATTTCTCAGGATGTTATCTTGACCTGTAGCACCATAAAAGGACAAGGAAGAAAATCCCTTGAGTGGCCTTGAGGGAATAAAGATGCAGCCCTGATAAGTGATCTCAAGCACATTATCTCACACTTGGTGGCAGGCATGCTGTGCTTAGCTGTCAGCTTTGCCTGAAGATGTTACCTGCTGTCTTCTGGAGCCATCAGATTTGTAAGATACACATGTCAGATTTTCCTGGAAGCATCCTTAAAATACCAGAAATAAGCCTAGAGAAGGGATCTTTTTTTCAAGTATAGAGTTTGACTTGGGACTCCGAAATTCTCACCTTGCAAATGAAGTCTCCTTTTCCCTACCCTTATAGTCAGTGATCAGCTCCTCTTCTTTACTACTGCAAAATCCAGCTCTACAAGCCTTGATGCCTGTTAGCTGCAATCCTGTTCTTCCAAAAATCTTCTGACTAGACCTTTTCCTTGTTTCTGATTTGGGCTTAGTGTTTGTTGGGTTTTTTCAGCCTCATCCTTCACATTCTGAGCCCAGCAATCTCTGGGGAGTGTGATTGGTTTTTGTCTTTAGGACAACAAGAAGGATATTGTATTAGTATGGAGAAAAATTTTTTAGATGTCACAATTAGATAATGATCACTTTTAAATTCTTCTTTCCTCCATCTTTGCCACCTGTAACCTAATAACTGAAACCATTTTCATCACCCCTTGTATGATGAGCACTTCTCTGAGTATTGCATTTCCTCCAGATTTCTTTTGCCTAATTCCTATTTGATTTAAAGATAACTTTTTTTAGATGAGATTTCATTACTTTGCCTTCCTCTTTTAGGAAAGGATTTTTTTTTTCAATTTTTTTTAAAGAAGTCAGTGTATGTTTTCTGCCAGCTACTGACTGTGTAAAGCCCTCTGGCAGATTCATCAGCCTCTCATGTGTCTTGATCCATGAAGTGGCAGTTGTTGGCAGGTGACTGTCCAGGCATCCTCTGCTAAATTGTCCATATCTCATAGGGCTAAAAACCTTTGAGTAAATCCACTTGCATTCTGTCACATTTGGTATTTGAGACTATTGTGAGAGACTTCCCAAAATCCTACAAAACACCAGTGTGGTGCTTTGTGGTAGATAACTGTAGTAGGAAACACTGCTACCAGTCGGATTTTATGGGTGTGTCAAGTCCCTTTAAGAAACTTAAAAGCAGTGCTGGATTGGGCATTAAAGTGATGATTCAATTTTTAATTGAGTAGCCTGAGGAAGAAGTGTAACATAAATTTCTAAGAAAATCACTGAAGGAGAAAGGTTAGGTAGAAAAGATTGTTCTTCAGGAAACAATTATTACATAAAGGATTCTGAGAAATAATGGGTCAGTAACCGCTGTGAGCAGTAAAATTGTCCTCTAGTCTGGCTTAAAAATGGCTAAAGGGTGCTTTAATTTGACCAACTAAAATACTTCATGTTAAATGAATTGATTTTAGTTCAGTTATAGAGCACAGATTTGTGCAGCACAATGCAACAAGTTCAAATTAAATAAAATAGAACCAGGTGCGTATGAGCAAAGTGTTATAAACTTACACAAAGCCATTTGCTGTAATTCAGCCAAGGAACACACTTGTGAAGGAGTCTGGAAATGAAATCCCTGGTCTCCAGTGTGGCTTGTCCTCCACCATCCTTGGCAATGCCTATTTCCAAATTGATAAAAAATGATGTCAGTAAGGCAAGACTTGAATAAATTTGGGGGGCAGGGAGGGTCTTTCATGGTCAGTAGGTCTGTTCACACAGGGAGCAATCACATCTGAAGGGGAGAGCAAGCACCAAGCTTGAAATTATTTTCACTTTGAAGGGGGAAGGGTAGAATTGTAAACATATGTCTGTGATCTAAAGAGAAATCCTTGAACCTGTTACTGTCATGCAAGCTGCAGTTGTTTGTGGAGTGTGACTGATGCCCAGTAGAATGTAAAATATCTGAGCTGAAAGGCCTTGGGGATATCATTAGAAAATGTCAGTGTCCCCCTCAGGATAGTCAGATAGGATGTCAAGTGTCACTTTGCCTGATAGTAAAGAAACTTTTCCTTTGCATCAAAGGAGAGCTGTAGAAAATGCAGTTTTCAGGATTAACTTAAAACATCTAATTCACTGAGCATGCTTGCTGCATGAGGTCATCTGTTTGGGTATGTGGTAAGCAGACTGGGCTGCTTTTTGAACAAAGGAGGTTCACCAGTTTCTGACAGTCTTCTGGGGCATTGAATTTATTGGTTGAAATAATCTAGCTCCTCACCTCTTTGAAAAGCCTTTCCTTGCAATGAACATACTGCTTGAAATACACCAGCCCAGCACATTGCAAATTAAATCTTTTTCTCTCTGCCTGTTTTATTGGAGCCCTGCTTTGTACACACTGTCATTTGATCATGCTTACTGCAGGCTTCCCAGACATCAAAGCACAGTTTGAGAGAGAGCTCAGTGCCCCACTGAAACATGAGCAGAGATCTACCTGTTTGATTAGGGCTTCTCTGATTGATTTTATATTCTGCCTTGCTGTTTGCCCCCCTGGGGGCTGCCTCAGCTGTGGTTCCTCACAGCCCAGTTAGCACAGGGGGCTCCTCCTGCCTTGCTAAAATCTGCCTCCTCCTGGGGATGGTCAGGAAGGCTGCCCAGCCCAGATTGTCATTACTGGGTTTGATGGTTTGTGTTCATTGGCTGCCTTGCAGTGTAATGTTTCTGAGTGGGGTATTAATAACTCAGCACTATGTGAACATTAAAAGAGGCTCATATGTCTCAGTTAGGAAAGGGGATTAATGCAAAAAAGCTTTTTTTTAAGAGCAGAGCTATGATGTGGAACCAAATTCAGACTGGTGTCAAGTAAGCTGATGTGGCCTTTCCCAAGTTTTGGGTTTGTTAAAGCACTGGTTTATGTCTGTGCTCCTCTGCGGAGTTTTCCAGACAGACAGAGGGCTTCCCTGAAATGTGCTGGGCCTCTCCCCTTTCCACCTTTCAGTTTGGTGGAAAAGAAAGGAGAAAACCTAAGTGGGTAGGGGGCAATGGCCACATGATAGCTCTGCAGTCAGCTGCTAAAATCTCTCCTTTCCTCTGGAAAGGTGGGTGAGGGGGATTGTGCATTTGGGGATTAAGTGCAACCAAGTTACAAAAAACAGTACCTTAATCCTGTTTCTCTCTTTCTTCTCCCTTCACTCCATGCTTTCCATTCTCTGTTACTCATCCCTTTTTTTATTTATGTATCTCTTTTTATCCATCCACGCCCTTTTCTGTCTCCATGGGACTCTGTTTTGTGCTGTGGGCTCCTGGCATCGCACACAGCTCACCCTTTCTTTCTCCAATCAGGATGGCGGCCTAGTGGAAGAGCCCACTACTTCACCATTTTTGCCTTCACCAAGCCTGAAGCTCCCCCTTTCAAACAGTGCACTCCCTAATCAGACCCTGGGCGGGATTGCCTCAGGGCTGGGCATGCAAAACTTGAATTCTTCTAGACAGGTAAGGCTGTTGGGGGAGATCCTGAGCGGAGTTTTGGCTCTCTTGGAGTAGCTGCTAGTGCTGTCAGCCTCTTCCCCAGGAAAAACGGGTTTAAACTGGAAGTGCAACAGCTTTGTTCATGTGAAATATCAGAGGAGGAGCTACCTGCTGTGTGAACATTTCACCTTACAGGACATAAAAGAGATGTGTAGTTCTAATTAGCCTGCTGATGACACATATCCATCCAGAAGAGACTGTGGTGCTGTGGATTTATACCCCTGAACCCTGGAGTGGCTCTGCCTTCATTGATGGGAAATCCCTTTTTTTTTGAGGCATTGCTAACTGTCACAGACTTTAAGGCAGGGAGATTGCTCTAATTCATCTTTCCTGGCTGGTATAATTATTCTGTGATGAGATGGGGGAGAAGTGATGAGAGCTTTTTTATTCCTGCTCCAAGTGTCAAGGCATCTCATAGTTTTAACAAGTGGTTAGAAAGAAACTGAGCTTCCAGCACCTGGGTCAGGTAGAGCATAGAGTTAGGGGTTTTTTGGCCCCTGGGTAGAACAGGCAGAGAGGGAAAGAAAAGGATGGGAGATAAAGAGGGGGGAGAAATGATAACCACCTTGAGAGTAGGAAGCCATTAAGTACTGTTGATTATGACAAGGTTATTTTTGCCATCAAACTGAAATCCCAGCAAAGATATGAAATAACGACACAGAAAAACTTTGTCATTCTGTTGTAGCTCTTTCTTATGTATATTCTTTTAAAGTCAGTTTTCTTAAAGCTGTAGTTGTCCAGCACTTACAGTCCATTAAGCACATCTTTCCAAAGCAGTCTCCACTAATAGCATGTCCATTATCAGTAGCTTTATAAAATGACTAAGTAAAAAAACTGCTTAGCCAGCTGGAGGATGAGGTTACTGTGAGTTTAATGCCTCCATTCTCCTGTCCCTTACTATACAAATATGAACATTTTTGGCAAGTACTTTTGATTGTTCATCTTGTGACTCTCCAGGGTTCAACATCCTTATAAAAGCCATCTTCAACTTCAGCTGCCTTTTGTCCAGGCATCTGTACAAAGTTTGGGGAGTTTGGGATGTTGGGTACATGGCAATCTTTGCCCTGCCCGATTCTAAACCTGGTTTTCAGTACACTTTGTATGTGCTGCTCTCTTTAATCCCCCCCCCTCATAATCACTAAGAATAAAGCCTGCACAGACAAGTAACACCCAGGTTATGTGCTGAGTGGTGCCACTAAGTGCCTGTGTCACTGTTGTCCTGCTGCAGATACCGAGTGGCAATCTGGGTATGTTTGGCAATAGCGGAGCAGCACAAGCCAGGACCATGCAACAGCCGCAGCAACCGCCAGTGCAACCTCTTAATTCATCCCAGCCTAGTCTTCGTGCTCAAGTGCCTCAGTTTCTATCCCCTCAGGTCAGACAACACCTCACTCATACCCTTCCCTTTCCCTGGAACTCTTCCCATGTGCTCTGTCATGCTCCTGAGGCTCCGTAGTCACTGCTGCCTGGCTGTGCCTGTGTTATTTATTTGTTTCCTAGGCAGAAGATGTGGCATGGCTGAGTTGTTCTCACATGCATATCATATAATTACCTCTTTTTGCACAATGGTTTCTGAGGAGTTTATTCTCATCTCTTTTTTTATAAATGAACACTTGAGTATGGTTATTTTGACTATATTAGAGCCTCTTGCTAATTTTTTTGATAGTTCATAGTGTTATTTCTGGTGACAGTAACATTTTCCAGACTATTATTAATGGCTCACACAGTTGCCACTTTTAAAAGTAAATGTACAATGTTCAACACTCTTCTCTTCTTTAGGTTCAAGCACAGCTTTTGCAGTTTGCAGCAAAAAACATTGGTCTCAGCCCTGCACAGTTAACCTCGCCAATTAATAATCCTCAGCATATGACGATGTTGAACCAGCTCTATCAGCTGCAGCTGGTAAGTTAAAAGATGTGGCAGATGAGCTCTAAATCAGAATTGAAGGCATGAAGATAAAATAGGAGAATGACTGAATTTTTAAATGACATGACAGATCTTCAGAACAATCAGCTGTTGATTTCTTTGATAAAGTTTCCTTTTAAAGAAACACAATTTTTTTTTTTTTTTGCCTTGGGCTTTATAAATAGTCATTTGTGGAATAATTATCCTTTACAGCTGATAACTGGAACTAAAAGTCAGTTGTCTTCCTGCTGGTATGAATAACACAGTGTGTTCTCAAACAGCTCTGGTCTGTGTGTTACATGTCAGTAGAAAGATTAAACTGGACACAGGTGTCACAACATAACAAGAGAAATCTTGGCAGTGCTGCTCACCTGAGTTACCTACAGAACTTCTTCACTTACCTCACTGAAAAATAAAGTGTAGGGTGAATTTCCTTTAATTGATGGAGTGTATATTAAGACATCATGTGATAAGAACTACTTACTTCTGTGTACTTCTGCTATGTTTGCAAATATTACATCTATATTTTAATGTATATGAAAACACTTAATTGGATTTTAAGAATATTTTAAAAAGAGATACTGTGAACTCAGTATTGGCCAGGTTTAAACATAAAATCACAGGTGACAGACTAGTTCAGTTGCTGGTTTCAGTGTGCTAGTCAAACTCTTTTATTAGTAACAGTGTTTGGTACTCTTATTCATTTCTGATTATTTTCTCTATTTCTGAGGAACACAGCATTATTCTCATAATAATTGAACAGTACCCAGCTACTTGGAAAACATCAGTACAGAATTCCTTTGGGTTTTGAACTAATGTGTTTCAGAGAAACTTACCTTGTAAAAAAATTTGCTGCCGAGCCAGCTACTTGAAAATTTTGGCTATTTTTCAGGAATAAAGCAGCACAAGTGATTTAACTACAAAGTGTTGGCAGAACTCAAAATGGCCAAACCAAAAATAACTATTGGTATTTATACTGTTTGTATAACACTGTAAACTTCATTTTAATTTTTGTGTTACAGTTATTTCAGAAAAAAAGTAGGTTCTATCTTTAATGACCACTTCTTGCCATGTAAACTTATTACTTTTTAAACGTGGGACTTAAATAAATGTATTGTAAAATGCGTTTGTGACAGGATTATTACTGTTGCTTTGTGGAATGTTTTCAGAACATTGCAGAGTTTGCCTTTTCTGTGTTGTGGTGAGCAGGGCAGTTGAAGGGGGCGTGTTGAGCTTGCAGTGTTGTGTGTGTGACCTGTCCCTGTCCCCACAGGCGTACCAACGTTTACAAATCCAGCAGCAGATGTTACAGGCTCAGCGTAACGTTTCCGGACCCATGAGACAACAGGAGCAGCAAGTGAGTGTCCCTGCCAGCTCCATCTCTGCTTTAGGGTTTGTTTCTGTAGCTTGGAGAGGCTCAGTGGCATTACACCAAAGCAGCTAAAGCATCTTTAAATCAGGAATGCAGTGCATGGCTTGGGTGCTGGACAGGGAAGGTGCTGAGTGCTGAAGCTGATCCACAGCCTGGCTGGGGGAAAGCTCTTCAGTCCTTTATGCAGCCAGTTTGTATTTGTAAGGATAATAAAACAGCGTGTTATTTCACTGTAGAGAAAGGTAAAGGAAGGCAGTGTGTTTTGTGTGGCCACTGACAGTTGTTTGTTGTTCTCCCTGCAGGTTGCACGTACAATCAATAACATGCAGCAGCAGATCCAGCAGCACCAGCGCCAGCTGGCCCAGGCCCTGCTTATGAAGCAGCAGCCTCCCCCTCCACATCTATCTTTGCACCCCTCTGCAGGCAAATCAGCCATGGATAGCTTTTCACCCCATCCCCAGGCTCCCGGCCTTCCTGACCTGCAGACCAAAGAGCAACAGTCTTCACCGAACACCTTTGCTCCTTACCCTCTTGGTGAGTGTCCTGCTGCAGCAGCTCCACCCAGGGAGTCCCTCTCCTTAATGCACATCTCAGTATTTTGCTCCACAATGTAACAAATATAATATAAATAT
>JANRGV010000050.1:3903297-3915042 GCA_024734035.1 Alethe castanea
AAATATAAATATAAATATAAATATAAATATTTATTAAATAGCACTGAAATGACAGAACAGAATCAGGCCTATGTGGCAGCTGTATCTACTCACCTGTGTTCTGCCTACAAATAATCAGAACAGAAGATTTGCCTAATTAACTACTTATATGTGTTGCTATTTTATAAATTAACAGCATAATGTTGTAGAATAGAAAAATGTCATATTGATAAACAGGAATATCATCTGGGAAAAAGTTGTGAAAGTCATCTTTCTGCTCTATTCAGCACTGGTGAGGCATCAGTTTTGGTCAGTGTATTTCAAGAAATACGTGGATCAGTTTGAAGGAATGCAGAAAGATTGTAGTGCAGGTGATTACATGTTTCAAAAACATAACTGTTAAGGAAAAAATTAAATCCTCTGCTCAGTAGTCTAAAGAAAAGATTTACCTGAAAGAATCTTCGAAAATGTAAAGGAGAGCTAGGAAGATGTTTTGCATTTCCTAATGCAAGAGGTAATAAACTTGAGTTGCATAAAAGGAGATCTGGTTAGATATTAAGGATCACTTGGTTTAAGCAGAGTACTGGAATAAGTTATCTGGAAAGTTCCTGAAATCTTCTTCACCATCATTTTTTTATAGGTTTAGACATAGATCTGTCAAATATGATTGAAATAAAAATAATTGACTGGGCCTGGATACAGAGTGAACAGAGCAACCTTTCAGACTTGTTTGCTGTGTGATTGTTTGATGTATGCTGCAGACTTCCTTTATGACATAAAGGAATTAATTTAATCTCTTTGTGGCTCTCTTTGTGCTGGGTACAATAGTATTGCCAAGCTTTATCTGCCAGCAGCAGTTAAGAAGGTAATTCTGACTGCTGTTGTGGCTGGGAGCATCAGAAGGCAAAAAAAATTGTGAATTAAAGGCCTGAGAGGTTCTTATGATATCTCAGCTTTTTGTGATCTGCTAACATTCAGGATTATATTTCAAAAAAAGACCCAGATTCATGCCACAGAAGCATGTCAAGATTATTCCCTAAATAACAGTCTGAGTGATTTTGTTCTGTGTATACAAAATAGAAGCCCAGTTAGTGCAGAACCTGATCTGATGAACAGCAGCTGTTGTTCTGACCTTTAATTGGTTCCTTTTTTGGGGAATTTTTAGCAAAATGAAGTGGCAGATATCGTGGGGGGATGCTGGGGAGACATTGGGAGTATTTTGGCTTAGCCATGGAATGGTGCAAATGGGTTTAAACACAACATTCCAGTGCATTCTTCCAAGACAAGTGAAGAGACTGCAAGTAGAAACAGACAGCTGTAAAATATTATCCCTACATCTTTTTTCCCCCCCTTTTTAACTTTTTCTGAATTCATGAGAGTTCTATTGCTGTTCCATAAAAAGCAAAAGTTCTTGATCATGTGCATTGAAAATGCCACACATGCATACAGATATCTGAAAATCAATGTTGAGTAATTCCTGTGGCCAGATTTCAAACCCAGCTTTTCAACCCCTCAGTGTATGATGGATAGCTAAGGATCTCTTTCCCCCCCCAGCTGGACTGAACCCGAACATGAATGTAAATAACATGGACATTACTGGTGGTTTGTCAGTGAAGGACACTTCTCAGTCCCAGTCTCGCCTTCCTCAGTGGACACACCCCAACTCAATGGATAATCTGTCTAGTGCTGCTTCTTCGCTTGACCAGAACTCCAGCAAGCACGGTAATGTCCCCTGGCACCCCCTGCCAGCCTGGCTTTTGCTGATTCCAGCCACAGGGCAATTGGGATTATTTCTCTCCTGTTCCTTTTTGGTGTAAGTGCTCACAAATGGTTGGTACTGAGCACCTCTGAGCTCGTGAGATTTTATAGATGATTTCTGCAGTGAAGGGTGTGCAGCTGTCACTCCCTGCATGCAGTGCAGAAATGGGGTTTTTTTTTTCTTTCATTTGTTGAATTTTGTTGCTGGGATCATGGAGTTCAAGTAAAACAAGCCTTTAGTGTTGGCAGAACAAGTCCCACAATCTTCCCCTTATTCCAGACCTGCATACCTTCAATCCAAAAAAACTTTACACTGGCTTTCTCCCACAATTTTTCCAGTGTCATCAACCTTTCCCGGAACAAAAGTATGATGGATTACATAGTTACTCAGCCTAGAGTTAGGGGCACAAACTTCTTACTTTTCCAGAAGTGATTGCTAATCTGTTTGAACTTTATCCCTAACGCCTCCAGTATCCTGAGCCAGTTATTCCTTTATTTCCTGTACCAAATTTATTCTCTTAGAACATGGGGCTCTGTTAATGTTATTATATCCTAGATTTTATTATAAGCAGCATGAATTATTTCTTCTACAGCAGTTTTTTATTCTGCAAGTGGCTGCACTGCTGATGCCAAATTGTTGTTTGATAGTTTGTAGGAACATGAGAACAGCCATTTCGAATCATCCATCCTGTCAGCACTGAATGCCTAGGGAAGGATGAGATGAGGGATATTCCTTGGTATGCTGTCTCAGCAAGTTCCTATTTACCATCAGAGTGATGATTTGAAGTATTTAGTCTCTTTTTGGCAGGAATTTAATGCAGAATTCTTTAACTTGGGTGTCTAGATTGTACCAGCAGTGTCTCTCAGCTGTAATCCCTGCTAAGGCTTCAGATGCCCTTAAGCTTGGCTTACTGTATTTGCATTTTAGTTTTCTTTTTATCTTTGTAATACAGAAAGAAAAAAAATATTAAATCTATCCTGATGAAGTTGCATGCCCACAATCCCCATTTCACTGCCTGCAGGTGCTATCCCTGGAGGTTTGAGCATTGGTCCTCCAGGCAAGTCCTCCCTCGATGACTCCTACGGCCGCTATGATCTGATCCAGAACAGCGAGTCTCCTGCCAGCCCACCCGTAGCTGTTCCTCACAGCTGGTCACGTGCCAAATCTGATAGTGATAAGATTTCCAATGGCTCCAGCATCAACTGGCCACCAGGTAACACAATGCACAGCCTGGCTGTTGGACTGATGTCCCTAAAACCTTGTTGGGTGGGTTTGTTGAGTCCTGCTGATGCACGAGAGCTTTGGAGGATTATGACTTCACACACACTTCCCTTTTGATTGTGTTTGGAACAGAGTTTCACCCAGGAGTGCCATGGAAAGGACTGCAGAATATTGATCCTGAAAATGACCCCGATGTCACTCCTGGCAGTGTTCCTACTGGGCCTACCATAAACACCACGATCCAGGATGTGAATCGCTATCTGCTCAAGAGTGGAGGTAAACACACAAGTGCTTCCACATCTGTGCATACTTTCTTTTCCCTTCCAAGAAAAGGTTGACCTCATTTGTTACAGATAGAACTTTTTTTTGCATGTGATCCTAATCTAATAATGCTTCTGCTCGGAACTGTCATTGAATATCCAGAAATAATTGTTTTGAAATAAGGGATTAAGACATTTCTTATTTTCCATGGGAATGTAAATATTTTTATATTGGAAAAGGCTGTGAGATGTAATTTATACTTCTGTGGTCACTGGAAGTTTTTCTGACCTGTATCATATGATTTTGAACAAGGTTTTGCTCTCCACACTGCCCACCCTCCTCCATACACTTTGTGAAACTCTCAGAAGACTCAGTGTAAAATTCCACAGTTGTTGCTGAGACAACAAGCTTCTAGTATACAAATTAATTGTGGCTTTGTTAGAAGATCAATAAGCAAAATAAATTAGAACTGTTTTATCTCCAAAACCATGAAAGAAAAAAAATGGGGAATTGACTAGTAAACTAGTATTTCCCAGTGCTATTTCCATTCCTTTTGTCTTGGCAGTGCTTACTTCAGAATAAAAAGGGAATTCTCTAAAACAAGAAAGCATTGTGACTGTGCTACTTGTTAGCTACATGTGCTGGAAGTTGATCAAGGAAAAGGTGGCTTGGTTAATTGTGATCTGAGTGCCAAAATACCCAATTTATCTGCACTCTGTCAGAGCACTGCAGTTGGCACAGGAATAGCATAATCAGGCTATCCAGAAGAACCTGTCAGGAGTAAAAATGTGGGGTTTGTTATAACTGTTACATCTGTGATACCAGCCCAGATTGTAAATCAGGGCTATCCTTGAAGTGGGAGTCCAGCTCTGGGCTTGTTACCTCAGGCAAGGGATGTGAAACATGAGGGACAGGAGCCCAGTGTTGATTGCCTGCAGTGATTTTGGTTGGCTCTTAGCAGGAAGCAGCCTTTCTTTCAGCTGAAACGTGGAGTATTTGGGTAATGGGTAAGGTTGGATTAACTTCTAAGGACTCCAAAGTGCTTCCAAGGGGATGGGCATGTTTGAAGTCATGAAAAGAAAAGCTGTAAGATGTAATTCGGTGACACTTTAGATACAGTGTACCCCAGAAATACTCCCCAGGTCAGAAACCTAAACCTACAGAGCTGTACCTGTAAAATCAGGTAATATCCACTATAGGTCTTGCTGCTTTAGAAAAGGAATATTAGCTCTATTGGTGCATAATCTGCTTGTGGAATGAAGAAATAACTCCTCTCCTTAGAGAGTGTCAGCAGAGATGGTCCCAAGAGGTCAGACCTTATGAAAAGCAGTGCCTGTGGGGGTCAGTGTGTGTTCTTTTCCTCATTAGTTATTTAGTTTGGTAATAATAGAATTTTAATAAAAAAAATAGTTGCAGAATCTGTTACTTTATGTTTGTATAGCTGCAGCCTGAAGCACAGAGCTTGTGCTGACAGAGCTGCTCCCCAGTTAGAGGGTCAGGCTGTGGGATGTGCTGTCATTGCCCCATGCACTTAAAAACAGGCAAAATTTAAGCTTTTGGATCGATTTTTGCTTTGCCCTGTTTGCTAATGAAGCTTTGGAGGGTCAGCTTCTGTGAGCTGAGAGTTGTAGCCACAAGAAATCAGGATCATTTTCAGCTCTGTGGGCCGTTGAATCTGCTATAATTCCATAGTTCCTGCCTGGGGAATAGATTATTTCCAGACAGGGCCGATACAGAGTTCTGTTGCTTGAAACTGATGTCTGCATTGGTGTCCCTTGGAGCACAGGGAGTGTGGTTAAGTTTGGTTGCTATTCCAGTTGAAAACAAAGCCTGTGTTTTTCATTGAGCTGTGAGGGATGAGATTGTCCTTTACTTCCTCCCTTCTACCTCAACCCAGTGCTCTTTGCTACAGAGCTCACCTATTTTTATGAGTCCGTTAAAGATGTTTCAGTATCACAGCCCATCTCTGTGTGTCAGGAATGATAAGTCACCAGGGATACACACTTGATTCTCTTGGTGGCTAGAGAGAATATTTCCAGCTCTCCTGGTCTTTGCAATGAAGATTTTTGATTTTATGTTCAGTTTCTTTCATTTGCTGCCAGTAAGGAAATTGTACGTATGCTTAGATAGCTGCTCAGATTGTAAGTTATTTACTGAGGTAGTTTTGTGCTATTTCATTTATGTTATCAGTTTGAGAAGAGATTGCTGAAATATATCTTTGCTTTTACTGAAAGTTTGCAAGAATTTAAGGATACTTTTGGGCATTAGGATGTAGGGGAAGTGTAAGAGGTTAGTTTATCACACACATCTCTGCTCATCTACAGTTGCCATTGCCTAAGTCAGCTGGCAGAGGACCTTTATAAATGAAGCCTGTTCCTCTGAGACTAATCACTCTAACACTGATTTTTTGGGTCATGTATCTTAAAGGAAACACAGAATTTACCTTCTGCACTACAATTATTCCTGTGCCAGCTTTCTTCACTTTCCTTCTAAAGACTTCAGCCTCACTTTATCGTGCTTCCAGTAACATTTCATTCCTAGACTTCAGAGAGCAGGCTAATTAAGGAGAATGCCTTGCATGGTTTGTACTTGCACATAATAGATTTGCTTGTGTCACACCAAACATCATTATGCCCATCTTTCTTAGTTGCTTCTCTGCTGGTTCTGCAGGGTCATCCCCAACATCATCTCAGAATGCCACGCTGCCTTCATCGAGTGCCTGGCCGCTTAGTGCCTCCGGCTACAGTAGCTCTTTCAGCAGCATTGCATCTGCACCTAGCATTGCAGGTACGGCCTTTCTGCTTCCACAGCTTGTGCATTCCCAGGAAAAGGCCCTAGGGAGTGCTGTCCCAGTGCTTACAGGAGTGCTGCCCCAGGCAGAAGTGTGTTTGTTGCCCTGAGCTAGGTGGCAGCTCTCCTGGCAGCTCTGCAGTGGGGAGTGGTGGATGTTGTGCCTGGGATTGTGCTGAGGAAAAACGGATTTGTTCCACTTGGTGTCACTCCTGGCATAGAGATTTTTGGGGGAGGAACACTGGCCTCAGCAGGAACAGACCCTTAGGAAGAGCTGATGTGAAATTTATGTTAACTCACTGTTAAAAGTGAAACATCTTCAGCTCAGAAGAAGCTTCAGTAGTACCTCCAGGGGGTACTTTTTGCATGGCTCTGGGAGGTTGGGTTTGGGGCTTTCAGTGTCCTTTAATAGTCAAGCCAAAGCCTGATGCTCCCCTATATGGCTGAGCTTGTAGGTGAGCTAAATAATTACCCCATTTTCTTAACTGAGCTCTAAATTCTGGAGCTTCTTTTTGCATAACATAGAAACTTTGCTTGCAAACTAGCTACCTAAATATGCAGTTTGTCCCATTCAAAAATTGTGTTGGGCTGTATAGATGGATTAGATTAGGAAAATGCTGATCCACTGTAACCTCCCCACTTCTCTGAAGGTGCAGCCTCTGGGTCAGGCTGCAGAATGCAAAAAAAAAGGGCTTGTTTGAGATGTTTTCCTCCAGTGAGAGGAAAAGAAAGGAGTGGCTTGCTTTTCTTTATCTGCCATGCATTTCTGCTTTATTTGCTGCCCTTTTTGTTTGTTTGTTTTTATTTTGCAGTGTCATCTAATGTTTGTGTTACCTTCATGAGAAGTAGTGACATAGCAGCACCTGGCCTGTGGTGCTGTGCCTGTATTGGGTGTCCCATCACAGGCTGGCTGCTCTGAGCTCTCAAATTCAGACTTGCTCCTCTCCTCTCACCATTTTACACTCAATAATGTCCTCATTGTCATTGTCAAATTATTTTTGTTGCTACAATTTACTAGAAGATTGGGAGAGTGATTGCCCTTTTGCTTAAATTTTTATGATTCAATATGAAATAATTGAGTTAAATTATTTAGATAAATTGAGGCAATTTGGGGAATGTGTGTGTATGCAACTGAGTCTGTGATTTTGCAACTGGTAAATTTGGCTTTGGGACTCATACAATTACGCAGTGCCTGCCTGATGTCTTAAAGCACTGATCCAGTATCAACTTAAATCTTCCAGTTCTAGTTTTATAAAAACTCACAACATCATTGAATTTTGGACTTTATCAGACCAAATATTTTCTTGTTCTCTGCAATCAGCATTAAAGCATTAGGGCAGCACAGTCACAGCATCATTTGCTGGGTCATAAGATGCAGGGCTGTGTCCCTTTCAGTCCATTCCAGCCCTCCATGTGCTGCCAGTATTGGTAACAGCAGGACTGTGCTGTGACAGGGAAATTGGGCTCTAATTGCTCAGCACGTGTTGGTATCAGGAGGAAAGGCAGGGATGTGTAAGTCTAAAGGTGAATAAAGATTTGTTTCATTATCCATTATTTAAATAATTCAGTCTGCCCCTCTGAATGCTATACTGTGTCTGCTGTTCTTGGATTTGTGTTATTTTATAAAGCTTTAAATTGGTAGGAACAGCAGTAGGAGTTTGAAAACTGATCAGGGAAAGAACAAGCAAAGACTGACAGGTTGTGGTGTGGTGTTATCTTCTGAAGACTTAGTTTTCTCAAAGATACTTGGAAAAAAGGGTATAGGTTACTTCAAATATTCAGAAATAAAGTTTTTGTTGGTCTTTGATCTTTAGAATTTTAATAATGCATCAGAAGAACATATGGGTATACTGAATTCTTTATATTAGGTAAAATGAGTTGTGCAAGAAAAAGTGTTAATGTCCTACTAAACCTTTGAGAGAGACAATCTTAAAGTGTTTCATTATAATTTCGGTGAAATCAGATTTCACCAAATACCTACATCCATTTTCTGGACTTTTTTCCATGTATCATCTTTTACAAGAAAACAAAGCAATAGATTTTCAAAATGGAATTTGTATGTAGCAGGTAGTGTGAGGTTCACTAAACACAGAAGTACTGGAAATTGTAAACAGTGGTTTAAACAGGTTCAAAGAATATAGGATTTATAGCACTGCATGGTACAGAAAGTTGTTCTTTTCCTCCTGAGAAGCTGGGAGGATGTAGCCCATGATACCCATTCGTGAAGAATACCCAAATGTGCTCTTTTTGTGTTGCAGGTAAACTGTCAGACATCAAGTCCACGTGGTCCTCTGGCCCAATCTCTCACACCCAAGCCTCTCTGTCCCACGAACTCTGGAAGGTTCCCAGAAACACTACAGCTCCGACGAGACCTCCTCCAGGCTTAACCAACACCAAGCCATCCTCCACGTGGGGTGCCAGTCCCCTGGGCTGGACCAGCTCTTACTCCTCTGGTACTCACAGCTCTCTTCTGCCTTCTTCTCACCATTGCTTGCTTCTGCTCTGCATTTCTCCAGAAACCAGAGCTTTAACACAGCTGCAGTGGTTCTGTTCTGGGCATGCATCTCCTGTCTCTTTATTTCACTTGGAATAAGCAGCTAGTCATGTTAATGATTTTACACAGGAGTTGCCCAATTTGTTTAACTCCCAGCTAGGATTTTTTTTCCCCCATGTTCCTTAATTCCTAAAAATGTCTTTCAAACATGTGTCCTGTTCTGTGGTGTGATCTAAGACTTCAAGAGGAGCCCATGGGATTTAATATGGACACGTGGATGTGAAGCATTTAGGACCTGATGGCATTGCAGGGCCCTCAGGGAATACCTGCATTTTTTCATGCAGGCCTCTTTTTTATATGCCTTTGTTTGCTTTAATTTGAATACAAGAAGCCGTGGATCTGGCTGTATATACATATCAATATTTAGATATCTCTATAAATATAGATATATATGCAGGTATTACTCCTATTTATAAAGCTGTTTTAATAATCTGCTTACACTAAGTTGAGACTTAAATGTTCTTCCCTCTTCCTGCCATTTATTTTAGATGTTTCTTCACCAAACCCCTACCTGGAAGGGCAGATAAAGCTGCTCCCAGATTCTCTCTGGAGCACCCACAGGATCCACTGTGATTCTCAAATGGCACTCATAAAAATCAAGCTTGTACAGCTTCTTACTGTAAACCACCAAGCTGTAAAGCACCAGGCTGAGGTTGTTAGAGCAGGTTTTGTTGGTTATGTCCTTGTATCTTCAATCAGGACATTGTCAGTGCAGAAAAACCTGTTTTGAATAAGTCATACACATTAATCTGTCATTGACAAGAGAGCAGAGTGCTGCAGTGCTATAAAAACCTTTATTAGGAAGCAGCAATCTGAGCTTGGACTGCTCAGATCTGCTTTTAAAATGTGTCTTCCAGATTAATTCTAGTGCATCCTGGGGATCCAGTTTGTTGCAGTGCCATACCTGCATCTGTTATTTCTCTAATAGTTACTCTGGGAGTATGAAAAATGTCACAGATCTTTGAAATGTAACAAGAGCAGCTTTTCATTCAGCAACCTTTCCTTCCAAGAGAGGCAGTAAATCAAGCTGTGAAGAAACTGCTGTAGGATTTGTTTTCAGCAGCACTGAAGCTTGTTAGAGTGTTGTGATTCCAGATAAATTTGCCTGTAAGGTGCTCTCCAGAGACCATGGTCAAATGTTTTGTTGTGGAATTTGTGTTGCAGGTTCTGCATGGAGTACTGACAGCTCAGGGAGAACAAGCAGCTGGCTGGTTCTTCGGAACCTCACCCCTCAGGTAACTGGAATTGTACAAAACTGGGCAGGAAAAGACACTTGGATTTAAGAGATGACGAGAACAACGTTTAGTGGCCTTGGCCATTTGATTCATTTGAAAGAAGAATAATCTGCATTTATTACAAGTATCTGTCTTCAACAGGGAATTTGTTAGGTTTCAAAGTGCTGTCAAATCAAGTATGAACTTTCAAGCCTGTAATTAGTCATTCAGTGGGAACCATTTCTGTGTGTGTAAGTTTGGAGGTGAATGATGTAGTAAAACACAGATATGTAAAATCTGATTTTCCTATGGGGTTTTGGGTTCTTCTTATCTGTCTCACATCCTCTACTTGTCCTTCATGGTGTCATTCCAAAGGAAGAACATAAGCCACAAAGCCTTGGATGCAGACATCCAAATTAATCTTGGGGAAAAATTAGTTGCATTTATGTAGTGTGTTTTCCCTTTCACTTACTTCTGGATTTCTGTGGACGTCTAATGTTAAATATAATTTGTATAACCTAAATAGGGAAAATTTGTTCACTGGACAGAAGGGAATTCTTAAATGGATGTCTCCCTCAATGCAGAGAGCAATAAGTGTGTAATTAAGTACTTCTTTTTTCCTTTCACTTGTACTCACTCTCTAGCTTTTAAACACTTGTTAATTAAGCATTTAAGGTAAGATCACAGTACCACAGGTAACCTTTGCTGCCCTTGGCTCCTCCCAGATCGATGGTTCCACACTGCGGACACTGTGTTTGCAGCACGGCCCTCTCATCACATTCCACTTGAACCTGACCCAAGGGAATGCTGTGGTCCGATACAGTTCCAAGGAGGAAGCAGCCAAGGCCCAGAAGTCTCTGCACATGTACGTTTCTGCTCCCTCTTTCTTTTGTTACAAAGCCCAGAAAATGTTTTCTTAGCCATAACTGATCACTAGTTACTTCAGTCTTGATTTTCAGGATTATCTAATGAGAGAGAAAAAAGTAAACTGGGGGTCAATACTGAGCAAGAGGGCATTACAAAACTTTATTCAGCATAAATATCATCCTCAATTAGGACTTGTCACCTGTAAGGCCACAAAGAATTTGTAAGATGTGATAAGGATTCCAAAGGAAGTTCAGGGAGAGCACAGGACAAAGTTTTAGCTTTAGAGAGGAGCAGAGATGGTAAAATAATGCTAAATAAGGAATGTGTTTGTGGTGGTCACCTTTTTTTAGAGAGAGAAGTGTATGAAAACAAAATCTGCTTTTTAGGAGTTTTGAAATCCAAGGGACTAATTGGCATAAAGGCTGGAGAACTGGAGTGGTAAAATCAGGATGAAGAATACAGAGAGTGATGTTTCAGGAGAATTACTTGGGTATTTAGAGTTGGAAAGCAATTCCTTTTATTAACAGGTTATAGCATGAGCATAATGAAAGTACTGAGGCAGTGGGAGCATCATTTGGTTGGAGAGCTTCTGTCCTTATTCCTGAAGAGAATTGAGGTTCCAGGACCTGTCAGTTAGAGGAGGTGATCTCCACATATGTGAAGATGAGCACCAAAAAGAGACACCACCCAAAATCCTCCATCTTGTCCCATACCCATTGCTGTATTACAAAAAATTCAAATTTAAAACCCTTCACCATTTGAAATCACACACCTCTATTTAACTACACACCCGTCACTTTAACTCCATCATTAAAATTTGGAAGCCTTCTCCAAGGCCTCAGGTCAAAAGCAGTGTTCTCCAGGGGGTCAGTGCCAAAAGCACAGAAAGCTCAAAAAATGTTGAGGTTTCTGGGATCCAACACCTTTGCACCTGTAATGATTTTGAAATCAAAACCTGTGAGAGACTCCAAGTCAGAAGTACAATTTAATAGGAGAAAAGGGGAAAAAAAAGAAAAAAAACCACAAAACCACTGGCAGAGTCAGAATACAACCTGACACCTCACTAGTTAGTGTCGTGGTAGCAGTCCAGATGAATTGAT
>JANRGV010000050.1:3926838-3946187 GCA_024734035.1 Alethe castanea
CTTCAGTTCCTTTAGGGCTCCCTCAGTTCCTTTAGAGCTCCTTCAGTTCCTTTAGGGCTCCTTCAGTTCCTTTAGGGCTCCCTCAGTTCCTTTAGAGCTCCTTCAGTTCCTTTAGGGCTCCTTCAGTTCCTTTAGGGTTCTCTCAGTTCCTTTAGAGCTCCTTCATTTCCTTTAGAGCTCCCTCAGTTCCTTCAGAGCTCCCTCAGTTCCTTTAGAGCATTCTTTGCTCGGACACAGTTCCAGGTCCGGGGTTTTGTGTCCCAGGCTGGTGTTGGAGGAGTTCTCTGTGCCGGAGGCTGCTCTGCAGAGCAGGGCACTTCCATGGCGAGCTGAGGAGAGCGGGGCCCACGGCCTGTGCATGGACTCAGTCAGGGAATACCAGGGCTGGAAAACACCTCCAAGGTCACAAAGTCCAAGGTCAACCCAGCACTGCCAAGGCCACCGCTAACCCGTGTCCCCAAGTGCCACATCCATGCATCTTTTAAATTCCCCCAGCAATGGTGACTCCACCACTGCTCTGAGCAGCTGTGCTAGGGCTGGACTGTAAGGGCAGAAATGAGGGACGTGGAACTCCAGGCTCTTTTAAATGCTGTTTATTGTATTTAAAATGGTGCTTATTGTATCCAAATGATGCAGTAATTCACGGGTCGGAGGTGACAAGAGCCCTGCCCGCAGCCTTTTCAGCCACAGCTCTGGGATTGTCTGAACGTTCCTTCTAGTTCCAGTTACAACGCATTATATACTTTTCATTGCAGAGCATCTTAAAACATGACAATCAATCAATACCTTCACTATTCCCTATAGCCTATCATATCATACTAACATTACCATATTCCTGTTACTATTTTCCAGTCACCAAAAGGTTAGTGTGTTACAGTTTAAGCTAGAAGTTGTTTTTCAGTTTTCTTGCAGTGGAAAATTCTGACATCTTTTCTCTACTTGCAACATGGCATTTTTGTTTGTCTGTGAAAATCTTTTTGCTTGGTAAAAACATCTTTTATTTGAGGTGTATCCTTTGCTCTAAGTCACAAAAGCCCCTTCCAACTCACTTGCTCTTTGCCTTCTTAGTTACCCAGTAAAACTCGCTCAGCAATTCTTTTCTTCCACATCAAAACTTGCTATCATTTCTAATCCTTCTTCAGATTCTACATTCAAAGATCTTTCTGTTATACATACACATCTGTGTATATACACCTTCCCGTCAAATCCTAGGTAATAGTGAAGGTATTGATTGGTTGTCATGTTTTAAGATGCTCTGCAATGAAAAGTATACAATGCATTGTAACCAGAGCTAGAAGGAACTTTCAGATGGACCCACAGCTGTGGCTGTCAGGCTGTGGGCTGGGCTCTGTCACCCCCGACCTGTGAATTGCTGCATCATTTGGAAACCATAAACAGCATTTGAAATACAATAAACAGCATTTTAAAGAGCCACCTGGGGTCTGCGTCCCTGATTTCGGCTCTTACACGAGCTCTCATAGGCATTTCCCAGCCTGGAGCAGGAGGGTGCTGCCTGCCTGGGGTGCAGCCCTGAGGATGCTCCTGCTGCTCTCTCCAGCACAGGGAACTCGGTGACCTTCCAGGACCTGTCCAGGCCGAGCAGCTCCAGCATTCTGCGAATCCCAGGCTGCCGGGAGAGCCCTAATGGGGCTCATGTGATGAGCTTTGCTCTCTCCAGAGCACTCAGCGTTTCCCTGGCGCTGCGCCTCGCTGGGCCAGAGCTCCTAAAGACAAACACCCTTAATTACAAACACCCTTAATTACCCCCTCAACGAGCAAGAGCCGCTTTTGGGTTCGAAATGTTTTGCTCCGCTCGGGTGTCCTTGGCGTGGGCGTTGATGCCTCGGCCTGCCATCAATCAGGGCCTGAGCAAAGAGCAGCAGCCAGGCCCAGCCACAGCCCCCGGCTGCTGTGCACACAAATTAGCGCCAGCATCTCAGCCCTGTGCTGGGCTGTGCTCCCTGATGTGGAACAGAGCAGCAGGGATCACACTGAGCTCTCTGCGGGGTGAGCGAGGGGACAGCGCTGGCGACGGCGCTGCAGGCCAGTCTGCAGCTGGGGGAAGGGGAAGCAGAGCTCAACAGAACATGTTCCAGATCTTTCTGGTGTTTTCTGAATGGGAAGAGCAGCCCTCGCTTCTGTGAGTTCACTGCGATGCTTTTTTGTGGAGAAAATAGCACCAGACACCTCAGCACAGCCAGGGCAGCACTGGGGAGCTGGGTGTGTGTTGCTGCTTGCTGTGAGCAGCAAATAATAGCAGCACGCTTTTTGGGTGGAAGGAAAAAAGCACTTTATTAAAACCTGACCTATATTTATAGAACTGTTCGTGAATCTCAAAAGGGACAGCAGTTCTTTGGACAACAGGAGAAAACATCCCATGTCATGCACATCATTGCACTGTCCCACAGTCAACACCAGGTGCTAATCTCATGTTTATTAATTCCTTTCTATTTGCAAGAAAGCTATCACCCTGGGAAAAATGCTGGCCGGAGCTGAGGAAGTGTCACAGCCTGAGAAAAAGTCTCAGAACCTGAGAAAAGGCCTGGCTGAAATTTGCCCAGGCCTTCAGCAGTGTCCACAGGTGTGTCCTGGCACATCCCTCACTGCCTGCAGGGCTGGGATTTCCACAGCACCCGGTGCAGGGAGAGCAGCAGCCACGGCCACCCTGCACAGGCTGTGCCTTCGTCCCGCTGTGCTTTGTCCCCTGCAGAACATCTCCCATCGCAGGCACCAGGCCCCTCCACACATGGATGTAACAACAGCTCCTCTGCAGAAAACCAGCTCCAGTTAAAGCCCAGCTGATCCCCGAGAGCCCAGGCAGTGAAACCCCTCCAGCCCTGGGAATGAGATCAGAGAGCAGCCACTGCAGCCTGGGCAGGACAGCCTGTGCCAGCCTGCACTGAGCTCACTGCAGACAGATTTTCCCTGCATTCTGTGTCCCTGCACCCCATTCCTCCTGCACCCCATTCTCCTGCATCCCTGCCCTCCATCCCTGCACCGCCCGCGCCCGGCCGGGGCAGCGGGGCTGGGGCGGCCCGGGGGGCCCGGGAGCGGGTGGGAGGGGGCTCTACAAGGCTGGCAGGCATTGGGCGAGGGGCAATGGGTGCTGCAGAGCTCCTCCAATGGCTCCGCTCTTTGCTGGATTCCGGCGCGGCAGGGGCAGGGGGTGCGCCCGTGGAGAGGGTGCGGGACCTGCATGCCAAGATCCTGCAGCTCCTGCATCTCCCTGTGCAGCTCCTGTGCCTTCAGCAGCAGCTCCATCACCTCCTCCTGCAGCTCCTGCAGCTCCCTGTGCAGCTCCTGCATCTCCCTGTGCAGCTCCTGCAGCTCCCTGTGCAGCTCCTGCACCTTCAGCAGCAGCTCCATCACCTCCTCCTGCAGCTCCCTGTGCGGCTCCTGCAGCTCCACCGTCTCGGTTGCTGCGTCTGTTGCAGCCGCAGCCTGTCACCCCGCAGGTCTGGGGCTGGGGCTGGCGGGATTTGGGGTCCCGGAGCCCCCGGGGGTTCCTGCTCTGCCCAGGGAAGGCAGAGATGGGCGCAGGGGAGAAGCTCGGGGAGCTCCCCCAGGCCATGGGACCCCCAAGGGGAGCTGTTTCCAGGCCACACCATGGATCTCACAGGAGGGGCTGGCAGCCAGCCTTGCCCATCCCAGCTTCCTCTTTTCACGCTGCAGAGATTTTCCTTCTGCTTTTAGCACAGTGCTGTGAACCAAAGGGCCTGGTGCTCCTGATCCTGCATCACCCAAACCAAAGCTGCCCTTGGAGGTGTGGGACTGCTGCAGGGCTGGCTGGCCAGGGAGGCACTGCGTGATTTGGGCACCCCGGGGCAGGGCTGAGTGTGGCAGGGACAGCCCTGCAGGTGGCTCCTGTGGGCACCTCCCTGTGGCTGCATCCATCACACCCAGCCCTGCTGCAGGTGGGGGGCACCACATCGGGTCAGCTGCCCAAAGTGAGCTGTTCCTGTTCATTCCCTGCAGGCAGGAGCCCCCTTTCCCCAGGGAGGGCTCCGTCCTGAGCAGCTCTGTGCGTCCCCAAGGCACTGGGTAAGGGACAGCCACACACTTGGGTAGAGCATTGTGGTGGCAGCACGAGGGACGTGGCTGTGAGACACAGGTGAGGGCAGCCTGAGCCACCCCAGCAGGTCCTGGTGGCCCCTGCCTGTCCCCTCTGCTGCCTGTCCCCAGCCTCGTCCCACACCAGGCTCTGGCAGGAGGATTTTGCCTGTCTGGAGGTCGCTGTCGTGGCTCCAGTGCTCAGGGGAGAGGTGGCAGCAGGGTGCCCAGCAAGTGATGCCCATGGGGAGGCTGGGCTGTCCCTGCTGGCATCAGCTCCTCTGGGAGAGTGCTGGAATCCCCAGGTGCCTCCCCAGCTGATCAGGGCCGGGCTTCTGAAAGCTGCAGACCCCAAACTGCCCATCTCCCTTGGCTCTGGATCTGGGGGGTGACTCTAATCCATCAGGCTTTGATATCTCTGTTTCTGGTGTGTGTCTGTGGCTGCTGAGCAGGTTAAGGGCTCATTACACCCAGGCTGGGCTGTGTGAGGGGAGAGTAAATCAGTTCGGGGTATGCTCAGCATGGCAAACACAGCTCTTCTGTGCCTCCCCCCGTGCCATTTATTATCTCCTTTTAACATGTTTGTGTTTTTATTTCAGTGGATCAGCTGTCTTTTAATGGCTGGTTGTTATTTTTCGTGCTCAGAGGTAAGAAGGTGTTTTATTGTTGGTCTCTGCTGCTTGGTAAAAACTTCAGTGTGGGTAAATTATTAGAGAAATCGTAACTCTGCATGTCCTGACACTGCCAGGGGAGGCTCCTCCAGTGCCAGGACACTCCACATGAGGCTGGAGCACAGAGGAGGGAAGGCAAAATGCAGTGATAAGAGCCTAAAACATTGATAGTGGGCACTGCAGCACCCGAAATACAGGAGAAAGAAACCAAGACGTTTTCCAGCTCCATTTTGCAACAATTTATTTATTGGGAATGCTTAAAAAAAAAAAAACCAAACAGAAAGAGAGTAGAGAAAACCAAACTGATGCACAGACCATCCTATCACATGCTCTACAGCAGGTACAGACTCAGGACTGCTCGGACACTGGGTGTGCTGGGGGTGCCGGAGCCATGCCAGGAGGTTGGGACAGGTGACACCGGGCCTGGCGCCCTGGGACAGCGGCGCTGGCAGGGCTGATGCAGCTGCAGGTCCCACATCTGCCAGAGCCCTGGCACTGTCCCCCCTGCCCGTGCCTGCCAGCTCTCCACAGCGCCCTGGCTGACCCACGGCTGCTCCCCAGGTGAGCCTCCTGCTTTTTTGGGAACTCCCCCTCTCCCCACACCCATCCAGCAACCAGCAGCCCTTGCAGCTCCTGCCCTCTTGTCACCCTCTCTGCTCCTGTGGCTGGGTGGGGAGAGGAGGGAAGGGGTGGGAGGCAGCAGGGGAGGTTTTGGCCGAGGCAGTGCCTCTCCCCACCCAGCCCACCTGCGTTTCCAGCCGTGCCGTGCCGCGCTCAGCACACGGAGCAGCTGTTGGTCTTGTTCATGGGCGGCCTGAGCGCCTGCTCCTTGGGCAGCGTCTCCCTCCTCTTGCAGAGCGCGGGGCTGAGCCTGCTGGGCAGCTTTGCCTGCTGCAGCAGCTCCCTGAACACCTCCAGCACGTTCTCGTTGTCCCGGGCCGAGGTCTCCACGAAGCGGCTGTTCCAGTCCAGCTCCACCAGCGACAGCGCCTCCTCCACGGGCACCTGCCGCTCGCCGCCGCTCTCCGCCTTGTTGCCCACCACCACGATAGGGGGCACCTTGTCCTCCTTCACCTCCAGGATCTCCTCCCGCAGGCTCTTGACGCTCTCGAAGGACTCGGCGTCGTCCACGGCGTAGACCAGGGCGAAGGCGTCGCTGTTCTGGATGGAGAGCTTCCTCATGGCCGGGAAGGAGTAGCTGCCGCTGGTGTCCAGGATCTCCACCTTGACCGTGGCCCCGCACACCTCGTACTCCTTGCTGTGCAGCTCCTCCACCGTGCGCCGGTGCTTGGGCTCGAAGGTGTCCAGCAGGAAGCGGCGGATGAGCGATGTCTTGCCCACGCCGGCAGCTCCCAGGAAAACCAGCCGGACGTGGTTCTTCTCCTTCCCCACCAGGGACATGGCTGGCATGGAGGGGACGGGATGCTCCGCCGCCGGTGCTCGCCCCACAGGCGTCCCTGGGTGGCTGCAGCCCCGCTGTGTCCGTCTGTCTGTCCTCCCTGCCCTGGGAATGTTGGTGGCACCGCTCCGCAAACTTCTCCCGCCTGCTTTGCCGCGGACTCTACAACCCCCGAGCCCAGCTCATTTTTTTATCCCGGCTCCTCTCTGCCATGTGGCACCGAGCTGTCCAATCTGCGTGGGCTGTGGGTGCCGGAGGAGGGAGGGCAGGGAGGGAGAGCGGGGCCAATCCGCGGAGCTGAGCGCTGGAGAGCGGCTGCATTGCTGCCGGCGGCCACGCAGCAGCACGGGCTGCTGGGCTCGCTCTGGGCAGCGGGGACACTCCGTGGCCAGCCCCACCCGTGGCCTGGCTGGTGGCCAGGGGCTGGCCGGTGGCACCCTGCACGCACCCAGGGCTGGGGACTCGTTTGCAGGCGCGGTGGATGTGAACGTGCCCGAGTCTCCAGTGAAGCGATGAAATATTTGGCTGGAGGGGGAAAATAAGCTCTCCTGTCTGTCATAACCTCCTCATTCATCTGCCAGTTAGCCAGTGATTTTTGTGAAATATTTAACCAGAGGGGGAAATAAAATCTCCATGAGGACGAAGCACGGCGCTCTCCGGGAGCAGATGCCAGCAGCCACGGGGAGGAACAGCCCTGACCCGGGAGTGGGGCTGCTCTAGAGGTGCAGGCTGCCCCATCCAGGTGTGTTTGCTCAGCACTCGCCTTCCATCCCATGCCAGAGCTGTCTCAGAAGCTGATTTATGCAAAGTGCAAACACAAAGGGAGCTTGCACAGAAGTTCAAACAAGTTTCGACCCTAAATTTGTGGATGTGCGGCTTTTTGGAGCTTTAATGCAGGTTTTCTTTCCATAGCCAAGTGCCAGTTCCAGCATCTAGTTCTGGGTGAATCTGTTCTGTTGATTCCAAAACCCTTCTCAGTGGAATTTTTCCTGCCTTTTTATTCTCCAGTTTTTCTTACATTCTATCCGTGTTAGGAGCTTTCCCAGCTGATCTTATTATCTCTTATTACCAAGAGATTGTATCAGGATGAGCAGAGTCCTGTCCTGGTGTCAGCCTGCCCTGGGAGAAGGGAAAGGTTGGGCCCCAGCAGGACTGACAATGGGATTGGTGTCCAGTGCCCCACGGCATCTCCTGTTGATGCACCTTCCCTCACCAACACGAAACTCTTTCTGGGGACACTTCCTGAGCCAAGAGGAGATCCCAAATGTCAAGGGCTGAGCTGTGGGAGGTGGAAGGAGCTGGGGTTGCAGAAGATTTGGTTGAAAACCAGGAGAAGGGGTGGATGAGCAGAGGGTGCATGAAGGAAGAAGCAATGGGGGTTTGATTCCTGGTGTGGCATTGGCACCAGTGGAAATGAGGAACTGAAGACACCAGGGCAGGACAAGTAATCTCAAAACAGCCTTTGGAAGCTATTTAAAGCCAAACCCCTACTTTTTTAAATAGGAAAGGATTTGGTTAATGCCTCTTTGTGTTTGGTTTTCAAGAGAGATGAAAAGGGTTTCCCACAGTCCCTCGCAGCTGCTACAGCAAAAATCTGCAGGCCCTTAGGATGTGCTGGGGGCTGTGGTGTCCTTGCTGCTGCCCATTTTCCCAGCATTTCATTCCACAGGGCCTCAAACCATGGATCTGTTCAATCTCACAACACCTAGCGAGAATGGGTGGGAGAACCCATCAGTTCTCTCTCACAGGTGCAGAAATGATGCCCAGGGTGAAGGAGGAACCTGTGGCAGGAGGGAATGGGAACCCCATGCTTCAAGCACCCCATCCTGGCTCTAAACCATCCCCTTTGTTGCTGGCACCATGGACATGCTGGCAAATGCCATCCATGGAGGGTGTCCAAAGCTGGGCTTGGTGAGGGGACCCTGGTGCTGTGGGAGCCAGGACTGGGTCACATCACAGCCCCTGTCCTGGTCTGGGTCATTTCTGAGAGGTGGAGGTGTCCTGCCAGGTGTGGGCAGGTGCAGGGCCAGCCTGGGCTCTGAGACAAAGATTTGTGGCACTGTGGGCACAGAGTCACACCCACAGTCACACAGAGCCAGGCTCTGCATCCCCAATAATTTTCACATCACTTGTCTCCCCTCAGTTCTCACATCTGTGCTGCTATGGTTACCGAGAGCCCGAGAGGGTTTAAATCTCCCTCAGAGCAATGGAGGATTTCAGGGTAATCTTGTTAGGAGATGAGCAATGAATATTTCCAAAGGCCTTTTGCATGGATAGCTCGTTCCCTATGAGCTTATGGCCCCTGACAGCAGGGAAAGCAAAGCACGGGGGACTGAGCAGGGGACAGGGAAGGATGAACACAGTAACTTGTTTTCCACTGCAGCCCTTTGTGCTCAGGGTAGTGTCCCTAAATTCTGAATTTTTCAAGGCTGGACAGCTTGGATCAGATATTATCCAAAAAAAAAACCAAAAAAACAGTAATTATTTCAGTCTGTGTTTCCCCCAGGGAGAGACTCACAGGACCTTTATGGGCACTTGGAGATGGGGACAGTGCTGGATAAGCCCCACAGAGAAGCCCTGAATCCTGAATCCTGCCCATCGGGATGGGGCTGGGATGGCTCACGGGAGTGACCAGGATCCAGCCCCTGAGGGATTTTGTAATCCAGGTGGAATTTGGATCCTGCAGCCAGGGCACATGCTGCACCCAGGGGAACTGGAGCGTGGCAGGGGCAAAACCTCTGCCAGTGTGAGCCAGAGTGTGCCCTGGGCTGTCCCCACGGGAGAGGGGACCGTGACGCCCCAGGGACAGAGGGAATGAGGGAGGAACCTGCCTGCAAGGGAGCAGGGAGGGAGAGGAGCCCTGAGCAGGGCAGGGAGGAGGGCAGCAGCAGGGGGAAGGTGAAGGCATGACAGCAGTGTTGGGCAGGAGCTGGGATGGAGCAGGAGTGAGATGTGGGGTGGGTTTGGGGCAGGTGGAGTCACAGCCCCAGTGCTCACAGGCAGGGCTGGAGCACGGGGAATGGAGATGTTTGTGATCATCCTCACCCCAGAGCTGCTGGGCCAGCAGTGGGGTACCCATGGAGGTGAGGGATGGTCCCAGGGTCCCAGTCAGTGCCAGGGCTCAGGCAGAGCCATCAGCCCAGCCTGGGATGCTGGATGGTCCCTGGCTGAGCCCCGTGGGCTGGGCAGCCTTTGGCTGTCAGGAGAGGGCAGTTTGGGTCAGAACACTGGAAAATGGTGTGTGGGCTGCTGCTTCCCACCGTGTGCTGCTGGGGGAGAGCACAGGGACAGAGGAAGGGGCAGAGCCCCTGCTCCTGGGAAGAGCCAGTAGCACTCAGGGCAGGAGAAACCCTGGGATCTGCTCCCCTCGCAGGGCTCTTTGCACCCAGAATGTGGAACAATGTGGTGCCTCTTCTGTCCCTGAACCAGCCCACAGAGCTCCACTGCTGGAGGAGCGTGAGTGAAACTCTCCCAAAAACATCCTGATGTTCAAGGTTTGTGACATCTTTTACAAACGTTCATTTTTGTTTCACTTTTAAGCTTATGTCTGGTGCCTAAAATGACTGAGTGAGGGGAAAGCCAGAAGAGCACAGCCCCCTTCCCACTGGCCAAGCACTCCCAGATCTGCTGCTGCTCCCAGATGGGAGACAGACAATGCACACCTTCAGGAGCAGCCTGGGCTGTGCCTGGGTGAGCTCTGGGGAGCCCCTGCCCAGTGCTGGGCTGTCACACTCGGAGGGACAGCGGCTCCCGTGTTCCCAGCGCTGGCGCTGCTGGCGCTGGGCACTGCTCCAGCCCTGGACACGGTGCCCCAGGTGAGCCCTGCTGGTCACACACGGGCTGGCAGGAGCCCTGGGCCTGGCCCATTGCTGCAGGCAGTGACTGTGAATGTGGTGCTGAGCGCTCTGCAGCACCGTGGAGCCTTCCCAGCTCTCAGCTTATCTTAAATATATCATTATAAGTTCTAGATTTTTTTCGCATTTCCGCTCTTTTGGCGTATTTCCCATGCTCCTAGATTACCCCAAAGCTGCTGACCTCAATATAAGAAATCCCAGTCTCTCCCCCAGTCGTGCTGGCTTCTCCCAGCAGTCAACAGGGGCTTTTTCTGGAGCTGCTTTCAGCTGGAGCTGCTGCAGGCTGAGTCCTGCCATGGCACCCAGTGCCTCAGCATCCCAGCAGGGCACGGCAGTGAGCACAGCCTGGGTGGGTGCTCCCAGCCCACCCCACCCATTCCTGCCTCTGCTTCTGCCCATGCACAAATCCATGGGGGACGGGAGGGTGGCAGCGTTTCCAGCTGGGATGGAGGGGGGCAGTGATGAGGATGCCCTGTGCACTGCCCCCAGCAGCAGCCCCTGGGGTGGATCAGCGCTGCTGCCCCCTGGAACGAGCCCTGCACGGGAGCCCGGGTGAGACAGGGCAGGGAGGAGAAGCAGAGCAAGGAGCCAGCCCGGGCTGTGGGACAGAGCCAGGTCAGCGAGGCAGGTCCGAGCTGCACCCGAGAGGGTTAAACCTGCCTCTCGCGGGGATTAAATCCCAATGGCCTTTGATTTAGCGACAGGTGAGAGGAGAAATCCGACCCCTGTATCTCCCACCCCCCCGGATGCATAGATGGATCAGGGTACGTGCTGCTCCTGTCTGGAACAGCCTGGCCAGGGATCCTGTTCCAGCCCCAGCTGGGGCTGCTGGCCCTGCAGAGGCTCCCACCCCTCCCTGGTGACCCCAGGGCCGGCTGGGGCTGAGACAGGAGCTGTGAGAGGAGGGGGCTGCCCACAGCCCCGAGGGGGGGTCACTGGGCTGGGTTTGGGCCGGGTTTGGGGTGCCCCAGTGCACGGAAGGAGCTGTGGGAGGAGATCCCTGCCGGCATCACTCATCACTTCAGGGGAGCTGAATCCTCACGGCACATCCTGCTGGTGCAGCTCACAGCCAGGCTCATGGAAACCCGTGTCACCTGTGCTGCCACCTGTGCTGCCACCAGCCCTGAACCTCAGCCCCAGGTCGTGGCTGTGACACCCAGTTTTAGGCATGGGGCACTGGGAGCTGACCTGGCACGGGTGCTCTCCCCCTCATCCCTCCTCCGGGTGACCCCTTCCATGCCAAAGAGATCCCCTGGGGTCTGCAACCCTCCCCTGACCCCAGGCCCGTTTCCTGCCACCCCCTGTCCCCCAGCACGGACAGCCTGTACTGAGCCAGCTCGGGTAACAAAACCCAGTCTCCCCGTAAACAAACATCTCACCAGGGACTAAAGGGATTTGGTGTAGCTGTTCTGGGGCTCACAGGAGTTTCTATAACATCTCTTATCTTGCTCTGGCTGGATTATTGGCTGCAGCAAAGAGCTCGCCTCTCTTCGGGCCACCAGCACGGCTGCTCCTTGGGTGACATGGGGTGACACAGCAGAGCTCTCAGGCCATCAGGAGATGAAATGTGTGGTGCTGAGGTCTCCTGCAGCCCTGAGGTGCCAAGGGGCAGCAGAGCCCCATCCCATTCTGCAGCAGTGCCTGGCTCTGCCCAGCTTTGCTCACTGCAATGCAGTGACACTGAGGAGAGAATCCCAGACCTGGCAGGTGTCTTAACCTCTCTAGACACAAGATAAGGCTAAATATTAGTACTGGTCTGCTTGGAGGGTCAGTAAAGGCAGTAAAGAGTGATGGGGTGTTACCATGTACGTGGGCAGCCGGTTTTAACTGATTTTCTGCACCCTGCTCTGAGCCAGACTGAGCTTCCTCCATATGGAATTGAACCCTGAGCCTCCTCCATATGGAGTTGAACCCTGAGCCTCTTCCATGTGGGATTGAACCCTGAGCCTCTTCCATGTGGGATTGAACCCTGAGCCTCCTCCATGTGGGATTGAGCCCTGAGCCTCCTCCATGTGGGATTGAGCCCTGAGCCTCCTCCATGTGGGATTGAGCCTCCTCCTCCTCGTGGGGCTGCAGCCCCAAGGCAGTGCTGCACCTCTCCCTTCACCCTTGGCCACTGAGATTAAATGAGTGCAGCAGGGACAGGAGACTCTGGGCTGATGCTGCTGTAGGCATGAAAACCCCAAATCAAGAGCTTGCTGTCCTGGCTTCAGGGTACAAGTGGGGAAAGGGGAGGGAGGGGAGCCAGGAGCAGACAGGGGATCAGGGATGCTGATGGATGGGGGGCTGAATGTGAAAGAGGCATGGAAACAAATGGCACAAAATGTAATAGCATACCCCAAGTGCAGGATGCACCTGGCTGTGCATCTCTGGATGGCTGACACAAGTCCTAAAAGCGAGGGATTTCCAGGAGAAAAAAATGGCAGATTGGGTAAGAACATCCCTGACATACACCATGGGGTCCAAGAAACTAAAATGTGAATTGAAGAGAGGAGAGGAGCTACTTCAAAGCTCAGAGAAGGCCTGGCACCCTCAAGGGATGGCTGGAGGGATTTGAGGGGCCAGGAGTGGGTCTGTGGCTTCTCATGGCAGTGTCAGAAGAAGATGGGATCCTCAGCAGACCCACAGCATTAACACAAGGTACAGAGGGTCTGGTGCTGGCAGGAGATGCCCAACACCCAGATTTGGGGGACAGGAACACTGAAGAGGTTCTTCACCATCCGAGGTGCTCCTGCAGCCCAGACTGAGTCAGGCTCCCTCCCTGCCAGGCTGTCACCGAGGCTGTCAGGACACTGCACCCACCACCCAGCCCAGCTCAGCTCCCAGCAGCCAAACCTCCCCTGGCAGTGTCCTGCTGGGAGCACTGCCCCATGCCATGCAAACCAGGCAGACATGATGCTCTCACCCTGAAAACAAACTGCTGCTTCTTTTTTTTTTCCTTTCCAGAGTGTATGAAAATGTCATTTTGTAAACATGCCCCAGTGCTCTGCCTGCCTGGAGCTGCCTGTCACTGCCCATGGGGCCCTTCCCCACTCCCTGCATGGCCTTGACTCACTGGGTTTTCATGCCACAGTTCCCAACTCTTTCCCCAGTGACTTCTTATCCTTAAATAACCAAATAAACTTCACATGATGGGGCAGAAGTGACCTCAGTATTGCCCTGGGTCTGAGCTGTTTATTGCCTTAAACACATTTATGGTCAGACTGCTACTTCCTTTTCAGGGCATGAGCAAAGGATGGATCTAGCCAAAAGCAAGGTTAAAACAAAATGAGGCTTGCATTCATTTTACAGGAGAGTTGGATGTTCCCTGTGAATGTGCCAGGCCCCACAGTGTGGGCTGCATGACCTGTGAGCCAGGGCATGGGGTGGCAGCCCTGTCTGAGCCTTCAGCTGGGGAGTCAGCATTTTGGTATGGCTGCCCCTAAAACCTCTCATCTTTTGGGTTCAGAGGAGAAAACCTGTGCCCACCCCCATCCCCTGCCAGCGCCTCTCTGGAGCCCCTGTCACCCTAAGAGCTCCTGACAGCCCTGCTGGGGCCAGCCTCCCCTGCCAGCACATCTCATGTTTGTCATCAAATTACCAGGAAATCATCAGAATTCCTGTCGGGAGCAGCAGCAGCAGCAGCAGCCAGGCCTGGCCGTGCCCAGGGCAGCACGTGCTGAGCCCTGCACGCCCAGCTCCCAACTTCTGGCACCCACACAGCTCCTGAGCTTTTGGGCTCCCCAGGTTTTGCTCAGGAGGGATCAGAGTGGTGCTGGTGAGGCCCTGGCTGCATTCTGTCCTGGTGGGGCTCTCCCTGCCCTGAAGGATGAGCTGTGCCATGTCTCAGGTTTGCAGGACACTGCAGTCACCTGTAAAGCTGCTCCAGTCCCCCCTGTGACTGTAACTGGGCAAGGGCGTCCCTCTGTGAGCAGAGGCACTGGGGACTGTCCCCAGCAGGACAGGCTGCCTGCTGAGCCAGGAGCAGTGACCACAGAGCCACAGAACATGGAATCACAGAACCATGGGGCACAGAGTGGGCTGGGTGCGTAGGAACCTCACAGATCATCTCATTCCAAACTCCTGCCATGGCCACGCACCAGGTCAGGTTGTGCAGGGGATGTTCTAGGACTAAAAGATGAAGAATCCAAAGTCACGTTTGCAGGAGGGGATTGGAGGGCAGGGGACACTGCCAGCCTGGGGACATTGCAGGGAATGGGGCTCAGTGTCCCCTCCCTGCAGGGCTGGAGGGAATGGCTGGAGCTGTGCTGGCTCCTGGCATCAGAGCTGTTCCCAGGGGCCTGAGCACAGAAGCCTGAACACTTCTTCCCAAGTGAAGAGCACAGGGGTGGATGTGCATTTCCATCAGCCTTCTCCAGCAATGGAGTGGCACAGAGAAGCTGGCTGGGGTGAGCTGCCCTGTGCAGCTGCTTTGTGCTCAAATTCAGGTCTCATTTCTGTCAAGGCTGAGTGACACCACGAGGGGAGGGTGTGCTGCTCCAGCACAGGACCTGGATACCTCTTCCCATCTCCCATGGCTCAGCCAGGCCCTCCCAGTCCCCCTGCCTGCATTTTCCTCGTGCAGTGAGCCGTGGGCTCTCCCGTGCTCCCCTCCTGTGCCTTCCTGCACTGCTGGGAACAATCAGCTCTATTTACCCAGTGCTGATGGATGTGGCTCTTTGTGCTGGAGCTGGCCAAGTTTCTTCTGCTCTCACAGCAGGGATGTGGGAAAGGAAAAGTTCCAGCCTTGCATGCACAGCTCCAGCCCCTCAGCTCCATCCCTCTGGCTGAGTGCTGCAGGCTGGGCAGGGAGCTGCTGAAAACCTCTGCAGGAGCAAGGACAAACCCCTGCACGGGCAAAGAGCTGAGATTTGTTTTCACAATGTAAACTGAGGCAAGGAGGGCAAAACACTGCTGTGTCCCCCCTCCTGGAGCACCTTCTCTGAAGGTAAAAATAAAAGTGCAAAGCTGTGAAATGCCTGCTGTTCTCTGGGCTGCAGTGGAGAGATGTCCCCAGGAGCTGGACCTCAGTGCCCCTCAGTGCCCCCCAACATCCCTCAGTGCCCCCCAACATCCCTCAGTGCCTTGACCTGCTGGGGGGAGCGGGAGTGACCAGCTGGACCGGCTCTGAACTGGTCCCCTGGTCCACACTCAGCACTGGCACCTCTAGGAAACCTGCTCCAGCTTGGGGAGGATCAGAGAGGCAAATTCCAGGAGTAACCTCTGTGCAAGGTGTCCCTGCCCTGTCAGAGGGCTGGATCTAGATGAACTTCGAGATCCCTTCCCACCCAAACCAGTCTGTGATTCCAGAAACAGGGGCTGTGCTGGGGGCTCTGGAGAAGGCTCATCCTGGTGAAGCGCTTTCTTGGTATGGACAGGGAGAGAGAACCCATGAGCACAACAAATACAGATACAACAGGCAGAAACCCCCAGGATTTCATTTCCCAGAGCTGACTCTGCCATTCCAGCCTCCTCCTTCCAGTATCATCCTGTTTCCCAGGGCGATGTGCTGGGAGTTACTGGAGTGCAGGAGGAGGGCAGGGGGCACCCCGGGGCGTGGAGGGCAGCAGGGATCACCCCGGGAGGGGCAGGATCCCGCCGCTGTGACAGCCCCAGCACGAAGCCGTGCCAGGGATGCTCACAGCCGGTCCCACCACCACGGGCCCTGCCGAGCCACCGGGACTCAGCCCAGCCCAGCTCACGCTGCTTTCCAGCAGGACCATCCAGACGGAGCCGCTCCTCCAAGGATGCTGCTGTTTGTCACTGTGTCACATCCGTGCGGCAGCGCCGTGGAGCAGAAATGACACGTTCTGGCAGCTGACATCTCCAGGAAGGGCTCAGCACGGAGACAAGCCGAGCCTAGGCTGAGCTCACGCTCCCGAGCTGCCAGCCCAGTGCCCAGGAGCAGTGAGTGATGCCCCGAGAGCAGCGAGCAAAGGCGAGGCTTTGTGCCGGGTCCGTGTGACAGCGCCAGCGGTGCGGGGTGACCTGGCACAGCCAGATGGGTTTGGCAATCCTCTGGCTCACGAACGGGGCTGGCTGCCGCCGGGTCAAGCTCCAGATGGCCCGGAATGGTGCCCAGGTGCCTTCACCCCTCCAGGTGAAAGGGTTTCAGGGCTGTGCTCACCTGTGAGGCAGGGGTTTGCACACACCTGTGGCTGTTTGTGCACAGGGTTTGCAGAATAAAACCGTGATGGCAAAGCAAAGGGGCCGACGCTGAGCTCAGGCTGCAGGGATGTCCTCCAGCGAGCTCCAGCCACCTCTCACTGCTGCCTGCTCCCTCCTGCTTTGGTAAAGCCCACTCCCTCAATTTCCCCTCTATAAATGTATTTTTGTACATGGGGCAGATACAGGAACTCTGCAAAGCTCGTGTTTGAAGTCAGGCTGCTGTCCTCCCCTGGGTCAGGGCTGGGGAGGGATCCTGCTCCAAGGCTCCTGGGACCTGGCAACCTGCACTTTAGAGAGCATTAAGTCCTTGCAAAATTCCTTCTAAAGCAGGGCAGGAAAAGCACTCTCACTGTCAAGGGGCCACATTCACCCCAATCAGCCCTGCTGCAGCCTGGCACTGGTTCAGCTCCAGCATCCTCCTGCCCTCAGCTCCAAGCTGAAAACACTTTTATTTTGGAAGCAGTTCCCATGGAGCGGCAGGCTACAGACAGCTGAAATGTGGACTTTGCCCTCCCTGAACCAGGAGACCAAAACGTGTGGGATGAAGGCAGCAGCTTTTCCCCTTGCTCTGAGTTGTCTCCCTCAGCCTCTCGCAGGGATCTCTGGCCCGGCAGCATCTCCAGGCTGCTCTGGGGCTCTCTGGGGCACTGCAGGAGCCAGCAGTCTGTGACATCCCTGCTCTGAGCCCCGAGGCCCTGCCTGCTCCATCCCATCCTCCCTGCCTGCCCCGGGATGCCTGTGCCCCCCTGGCCCTCCTGGGGCAGGTTGGGATGTGGGTGCCAGATGTCACCCCAGGTCCCCACGGCCTTTATCTTCATCCCCAGTGGGCTCCTTGCACTGGTTTCTCATCCTGGCTGCTCATCCCCAGGGCTGGGTTAGTGCTGCTGCTGGGCAGGGCTGCAGGATGGGTGATGGTGTCTCCTGACCTCTCTGCACAGCCCTGGGGTGGCTGCAGGCACCACCAGCTCCCCAACAAGACACAAACTCCAGCAGCTTTCCAAGAACCTGGCACTGTGTGTTTTCCCCTGACCTGCCTCATGCCCACTCTCCCTCTCTAATTAACACCCATCCCCTCCTCAGCTCCACATCAGCTCCTGTGCCAGGCTCTGTGCAAGTCCAAGCTGGCCACTGCTGGCCCTCAGGGCAGACCCCTGCTCCACCAGGAGGGGCCCAGTTCCACTCCCAGGGATGCAATTCCAGACCCACAGCTCGAACTCACTCTAACTCACAGGCACCTCCCTGCCCCCAACCAGGGCAACCTCAGAAGGTGAAGCAAAACAAACCTGGAACAGCACCACACTTGAGCCTGAACAGGTTTGTTCTGCTTGAGGAGGCAAAGCCTCTGCACTGCTGATGCTCACGCTGTGGGATCCAGTGGGATACTCTGGGATCCCTCCCCAGCAGCCCCCTGGGGAATGGCACCCATGGGGGATGGCACAGGGTGTTGTGGGGTTCGAGGCACCTGCTTGCACAGATTGGGGTCACTGCTTCGTGTCCCCCAGGGGAGATGTCACTGCCAAGTCCTGCAGGACAAGTGCCAGGGTGCCAGGAGGGGTGGCTGGGCCAGTCTGGGGCTCACACCAGTGCCCTGCTGGTCCCAGTGTGGGATGGGTCTGGGGTGCCTGCTGCTCTCACTGAGTGCCAGCCACGGGATCACCACCACTGGGGCTTGGGGTGCTCCAGCTCCAGCTCCTGCTGAGTGCTGGGCAGCAGCTCCAGCCACTGCTCACCAAACCCTGCCTCACTCCAGGTGAGCAAAGCTGCTGCTGGCGTCTGGAGAGGTCTCCTTGTCCCAGTGGAGGGATTTCCCATTCCTCCTCTTCCTCAGTTCTCAGCAGCATCCAGGGCCCAGCAGAGCTGGAGAGGCAGGTGGAGAACAGCCCCCTCTTCTCTGAGGCACAGCCCAGCATCAAACATCTTCCAAGAGAATTGCTCAGGCAGCTGCACCCCTCGGATGCTGATGGTTCTGTGGGGCCCCAGGAGCTTCAGCTCTGTTAACAGAGTTACTGGGGGGACTGGAGGGGCCCAGTGACCTTGCCCTGGGGGACATCCCTGGCAGTGCTGGGCAGAGCCAGCTCTCCCCGAGGGGAGCTCACATAATCCTTCCCTGCTTCCTTTCTTTCTCAGCTCTTGTGAAGGATGAGTGAACAGCCGTGGCTGCCCAAGGCTGGCTCAGGCCAGCAGTATCATCGTGCCAGTGTGTCCTGCCTGCTCTGGGGAAGGGATGCAGGCAAGGCTGCTGGGATGGGTGATGGAGGAATGGTCCCCTCCCTTGCTCAGGAAACAGGAATTTTTAGGGGAAAAGGTGTGGAGGCACCTCCACCTGCTGCTGGCTCCTCTGTTGGGTCAGAGCTGCCCTGGGAGCCTTCACCCCCAGAGTGACTCATGTCCAGCAAGAAAAACCCTCAGGCTTTGCTTGGATGTTCATGGGTGCTGGGGTCCTGCAGGGCCCCCCACCCCCAGCTCTGTGGGGGCTGAGCATGGCCTTGGGCTGATGGCAGTGACCAAGGGACATCCCCTGGGCTGGGAGCCTGTCCTGGCAGCCCCAGCCCTGGGGACAGCGAGCTCTGGGGCCAGGCAGGGGCTGCACACACAGCTGGGCTGTGCTGAGCCTGGCAGGGCTCCACTGCCACAAACTGTGATGGGAGAAGGGCTCTGGAGCTGTTGTGGAACATCTGCCAGTGCCTGGAGAGGGATTTCAGGATTTCAGCCTGTTCAGGGGCTGCATTCACAGCAGCCCTGTCCTGCACAGGGGGCAGAGGGGCTCTGCAGGGCCGGTGGGATGTGGCTGGAGCAGCTGGAGCTGTGTGGCCTCTCCAGGCTGGAGGGAGCAGCAGAAACCCCAAGGAGGGATGCACTGAGCTGCCCATGGCTCCCCAGGGCTGCAAAAGCCCCTGGCACCTGGCAGTGACAGTGCCAGCCATGGGGACAGCAGCAGGTCCTGCCCTCCCTGCTCTGCCACACACATTCTGGACCTGAGAGTCCTCCCACCCCTTTGCTGCTGTGTCAGCACCTCCAAGAAGAGCCAGTATGTTACAACAATAAATATTTTATAATAAATAACTATGCAAAGGCAAAAATGCTTGAGATAGATTTTGTTTTGCCAAACAAAGGCTTCAGAAAAGAGCTTCAAAGCTCCTTTTTTCGGAGAGAATTTGTATTTTCAGTTTCCATCTTTTTCACTGGCTGTTCCTCTTCTCATCTCCCTGTCCCTGGTGAAATTCTTCT
>JANRGV010000050.1:3946287-3990122 GCA_024734035.1 Alethe castanea
TGGTTGGAGACCTATGCTGTGCCCCACGCCACTGCTCGAAACACCATCCTGGGCCTGGAAAAACAAGTCCTTTGGAGTAAACAAAGGCTTCAGAAAAGAACTTCAAAGCTCCTTTTTTCAGAGAGAATTTGTATTTTCAGTTTCCATCTTTTTCACTGGGCTGTTCCTCTTCTCATCTCCCTGTCCCTGGTGAAATTCTTCTGATAATTAAAATTCAATGTTTGGATACAGCCCACTGCAGCTTGTGGGCCAATCCACACTGGAGCCAAGAAATAAGCAGAGTATTTATTCACTTCTACAGAGTTCCTCCAAGCAGATCCTCAAGGGTTTTCTCCAGTGGTGATTAAGTTTCTCAGGACTCTTGGGAGATGGTGACTGTTCAGGAAGATTCTCAGCAGTGGGAGGGCAAACCCAGAGCCAGGATGGTGCCTGGAGGCCAGTGGAGCATCCTCTGGGGCGTGCAGGGCACAGGGAGAGGGGCTGGGGTGTCCCAGCCCAGCCACCCCCTGTGCCTGGAGTGGGGGCTGAACATGAACAGTATGCTGTCCTTACTGGGGGTGTCACACGGGGGTCCCCTGCCCTGGATGTGGCTCCCAGTATTGACCAGTGCTCCAGCTCCACGCTGGCACAAGGGACAGGGTAGCAGCGACAGTGTCCCTCCCTTGTACAAGGACCGTGGGGACAGTGTCCATCCCATGTAGCAGGGACAGTGTCCTGGGGGGCAGAGGGACAGTGGGGACAGTGTCCCTGGTGGAGCAGGGGCAGTGGGGACAGTGTCCATCCCTTGTAGCAGGGACATTGGGGACAGTGTCACTCCCCTGCAGCAGGGACAGTGTCCCTGGTGGAGCAGGGGCAGTGGGGACAGTGTCCATCCCTTGTAGCACAGAGGTGTCCCTGGTGGCAGAGGGACAGTGGGGACGGTCCGGGGCCATGTGCGTGCTGCTGGCACCATCTAGTGGGCTTTGTGCCGCGGCCACCCGTGTCCCTGCCCTGTCCCTGGGGCACCAGCACGGCCCCGCAGTGCCCCTCGGGGGTGTCCCCCAGCCCTACACGCCGGGCTGGGGTGGGTGGGTGTGCCCGATGTCCCCCGTGGGTGCCCCGTGGCACCGGAGGTGACAGCCGTGGATTTGGGGGCAGAGCTGGGACCCTCCCCGGCTCAGCACCGCCCTGGCCTCGCCCTGCTCAGCCCATGGGGGTCTCAGGGGGGACACGGGGCTCTGGGGTGATGTCTCGGTGACCCCACACAGTGGATCCAGACCCCGATCCCGGCTGGGCTGTGGATTTTCCCCAGCACAGCCCGGAGTGGGGGCTCACTCAGGGTCCCCCTGCACTGGCTCTTCAACACCCAGTTGGATGTTTCCTGCACGAAATGCCATTAGGAGAAGTGGGAGTGTGCAAACAAGGGGCTGGGGCTGCCCTGCACCTTTCTTGTTGCAAGGTTTGTGACATTAACTCCTTTTCTTTTTTTTTCTTTTTTTTTCTTTTTTTTTTCCGCTTCTTTTTCTCCCCCTTTTCCTTCTTTTTCCTTCTCCTCTTTCTCCTCCTTCCTCTCCTTCACTTCCCCTTTCTCCTGCAAACAGTTCAAAGCACAGTCCCTAGGAGTGGGGCAGTGCTGGGGTCACAACAAATCCCCAGCCCCACCTGAGGGATGTTGGGATCCAGGACTCCCCTCAGGCTGCCCATCTGCTAAGGTCACCCCACAGCACGAGGGAAGGCTCCATCAGCACCAAGAAAAGCTTGAAATTGATTGATTGATTGATTGATTGATTGGTTGATTGATGTGTGGGTTTGTTAGGCCAAGAGGAGGGCTGGGGGAGGCCCAGCTCTGTCTCTCTTAGCCCTTGGTTCCCCTCCTGTGTCCAAATCCGGGATCCCTCCCCTGCTCCCCCCGGCCTGTGGCTGCCAGGGGACCACAGGGGACCCGGGCTGATGGCACAAAGTGGGAGGAGTTCAGCACTGGTCCTAGGGAAGGGAATAAAACAAATTGCAAAATTTTATTTCTCAGCCTCCGAACTCTTACACCAGCATGAGTTAGCAAAATGAAATAAGTGCCTTCCTACCCTTCCAAGAAAACCCAGGATATGGCAATTTTTTTTTCTTTTTTAGAGCCTGAATAACAGAGCTAGCTGCTGCTGACTTTGGAAAGCCACCCAAACCTAACACTTCCCCCAAGGATTTGTCTCTCCCTGTCCTGCTCCCTGTCTTGCTGTTTTAACTTGCCTGCCTACCCCGAGCACAAACCAGCTCACCCTGCCAAGGGAAGGAGAGCAAACAGCCCTGGCTGCTCCTGCAGGGCCTGGCTGCTGCTGTTTGGGCAGGGCCAGCTCCTGCTCCAGGGGAATGGCAGCTCAGGATCCTTCCCTGGGGATTTACAGGCTCGCTGGCACGCCAGGGCTGCAAACGGAGACACCTGAAGAGCAGAGAGCCCTCAGCTTTGTGGGGAGGCAGGGGATGCTGGTGGGGAAAAAAAACCCAGGTGAAATATCTTCCAGGAATTTTGCTTTGTCTCATAAAAATCCACATTAAGAACAAACAAACAAACAAAAAACCCAAAGAAGCCCAAAGCTCACCCTTCAGACTGACACCTCTCCCAGAGGAGCTGTTTGATGCTGCCCTGGCCTGCACCTTCAGCACTGCCCAGCCCAAGCAGGGCCTGAGGCTTGGGTTCATTTAATTGCCATTTCAGAGGGGCACTGGCCACAAAGGCAGCTCCTCCACGTCTCCAGGCACAGCCCAACAAAGCCATCTCCTTGCACACCTTCTCAAGGACTCCTGCACTCAGCAGAGAGCTGGTCCATTGTTATGTGCTGGCACAGAAATATTGACCACATGTTACAGCTTCAAGTAGGTCAGGCAGCCATCTGGTCTTGCTGACAAACCTCCACAACCATGGTTGAAGATTCTCATTTAGAGAAACTTCACAGCTTGGAGTAAATTTGAAAGATCAACCATAAACACGTTGCAGCCTCTGCTCCAGCTCCAGGAGTTAGAAAACCCACAGTGTGATGTTTATTGGCTCCTGTTTTTAAAATAGCTGAAGCTTAGTCTACTTCTACTAATTAAAAACCATCATTTCCTGAGTGTGATTGTCTGGGCCTCCTGCCTGAGGTGTCAGTGGTGGGGGCAGCCAAGGAGCCCCTCCCTTCTCCAGCACTGGCAGACCTGAATCAAGCACATAAAATAACCTGGAAGCTTTGCAGCAGATTAATGAAATAAAGAGACTGCCCCCATTTTTTTTTTCCAAACAGTTCACATTTATTGATAACAATAAAAAAATCTTTTAAAGACTATCTGTATTTTATTACCAAGAATGAGGTATTATGTATACAAAACATTTACAGAATTTGATATGCAGTTCATGAGGAGGAACAGGGAAGTGAAGGACACTGATAACAGGAAAGGTGCCAATAGAAGAGTCACTGGCTGAGAGAAGGAAGAGCAGTATCACACCAAGAAAGACCAGGGTATGGGAAATTAATTAATTAGACTGCAGTGATCAAGTCATATTGCCACAGCACTTGGCTTACAGGAAGATTAACTATTGTTTTTCTGGAATTTTATCTCCCTGGCTGTTTGTGCTATCATGTGCTTTGAGCTCTAAAAGATGTGTTAAGATCAACAGCAGGAAAAACCCAAAGTGCCACTTTTGAGCCAGCTCAAGTGAAAAACGAAAATATAGATCTTCAGACCTGAAAAGGGACTGCAACCCAAAAAGGTCTACAAAGCCAGACACCTGGACAGATGTGGAGTGTTGAATAGAGCAGATTCTTTACAGTTGTCAGCAAAATTGCCATCAGAGAGAAGAGAGGGAGAAAAAGGGACCATCTTCAGCCCTTAGAGCCTGGTGAATGGGAAGAAACGCTGTGAGTGTCAGCAGGTGAAGCTCACTGTGCTCCAGCTGCACTCCCTGTGCTGGGAATCCTGCCTCCTGCTGTCAGGAACCCGGGCAGAGCTCCTGGGAGCAGCCCTGGAGCCCCAGCCTGTGCAGGCTGCTGTGGCAGCTGTGTGACACCAGAGCAGTGACCTGTGTCACTCTGGCAGCCTAAGTAACAGCCTAACCTCCATCTTCAGCTTCTGAGTCCCAAAAGAGCTCCAGAACAGATCAGTCTGGTTCAGTTTAAGGAGGTTGGTCTCTGAGCACCTCTGTTACTGAAATATCTGACAGCTCTGCCACATGCCACAGCCAGGACGGGGCTGCAGCAGAGCTGCTGTCAGGGGTCTGTCACCTGCCTCCCCAGAGCTCTGCAGGCATAAAAATGCTTCACACTGAGTTCAGAACCAGCTTTCCTCAGGCAGAGGATCCAGAATCTCTAGTGAGTTCTGCTTTCCAAGTGCCACACTAAGCTCCTCCACCACTTACCCAAGCCAGACCCTACCCCACTTCCCAGCAGGGACAGCAGTCAGCACAGAAGCTCTCGTGCCTGCATGGACATTTTAGCTCTACCAAGGGCAAGGGAAGATCAAGAAGGGTCTAACTGTGAAAATTCTGCTGCATTTCAGACCAAAATCTTCTCTGCTCCACTGCCAGGTGTGGTCTATCTGTCTGACAGTTCAGTCCTTGGAGCCTTTTGCTGTGCACAGAGAGGGGGCTCGAGAAGGAAGAACACCTGAACAGAGCTCAGCAAGGGTGCAGCGTGGGCCTGGCAAACAGGGACACAATCCCAAATGGCAGATCACCTCTGGCAGTGGCAGTAGTGAAAATGGTGGAGAAAATCCTTAAAGGATCTTCTCCTGTATCACTCAGGGAAGATCCCTGTGCTCCCAGCCCACACCAAGGCTGACCAGAACTGAGGTGCTTCGTTTCTGCCAGGCACAGGGAAAGACAGAAGGCCCCAGGGAGGGAGAAGTGCTCAGGAAGGATGGAAGCCACCACTCCTTCAGACTGGTTTAAGCAGCAAGCTGAAGCTCTACATAAATTCCTGATGAGAATCTCAGTAAAATCCATTAGCTTGGAATGCACTAAGGAAGCAGAGTGAAGCTCCAGCACAGAGCTGGGGACAAAAGCTCCATGCAGCTCTGGATGAGCCCAGTGTGGCACAGTGACAGAGAGCCTGCTCTCTGCCTCTCTCTCCACAGTGCTCCTCACACAAATCCAAGGAAAAAACAAATTGCTTTAACCCAGTAAGACCCAGAGCTCAAATTCCCCAGAAATGTGCTCGTACAAAAGGTATATTCAGTGTTACAGCCTGGCCACAGCTCTGTGGGCATGCTTTGAAAAATTGGACTCACAAAGTCAAGTATCCAGCAACTGCTGTCCTTTGTCTTGGACATCATTAGTGGCAACAGGAGAACAGTTTGCAGCACTGGAAGATCACAGGGGATTTCTCAGGATGGCAAGGAATGTCCTGACAGGAGACTTGCAGTTGATCTCTAATGCACTATGGAGCATTTTTGGTAGGGTTTTTCTTTTTTGCTTTTTAACATCTACACAGTTAAAAAAAAGTCATTCTTAACTGATGCACTGGTTGTTTTTCCATTTCAGTAAGAGCCCTTGTGTTCAGAGTTAGGATTTGTGCAAGCACACTTGCAAAAATATTTATGGCTGAGTTAGGAAAAAGGGTTAAAGTTAAGAGACAAGCTGCTGGATCTAACAAAGACCAAAACCACTAAGTGTAAAATTCAAACAGCTACTTTACTATCTATAAAAGGCTTTTTGGGGTGGGGTTTTTTGCACAATTGCCAGTTGAATATGCTGTATTGCAGTCAGCTGCCATGGGCGAGGGTCCAGCCATCACATCCATTTGCTTTTCAGCTGTTGTTGCACTACCTGGAAATCATGGAGCTGGAATGGGACTGGCTAGAGGAGGTGGTGGCAGCACTGAGCTGGGAAAATCCACTGTGACTTGACTCAAGGCTGGTCATAGATCCCCTGCAGAAAAAAAAAAAAAAAAAAGCATTTTTAAGCTTCAGAACACACAAAGATTTTGATTTAGCTGTGTATCTATACTGTATTTGCCCACTGAATAAAAAGCAAGTAACAGTTTTGGTGCAGACACTCAAAAGCTTTTCTGCCTCACCACATAAAGTAATGAGGACACTGCACCCCCTTCAAAAACCAGATGCTGTTCAAAGAGACAGAGATTTAATTTCAGTCAAGTTTATCCACTGGTAGAAAATGAAATTCAACGACTGGAATTTGAATTGCACTCCCTTCTACAAGACAGCCTGCCAAGCCCAACAAGCTCTCAAAGCAGAGCCAAGTGACCAGTGATATTACCACCAGACAACTAATTAACCCCTTTTATACATTAGTGGCCCTCAGTACAACTTTTTAAGGCCCTCACAATCTACTTGTATTTAAGTGAAATTGCCATTGACTTGATCATCCAAAAAAATCAGAAAGGTTTGACACTGGCTGCCTTTGGCCAGACATACCTGAAATCTTCAGATCCTATCACTTCTGTATAGTACATCACTTTACATTTGTGAGAGGACACCTGCAGAGATGCCAGCACATCATCCACACGAGGCAGGTTGGTTGTAGCACAGGCAGGCATATTGTGGAATTTCCACTGTAAAATGTAGAAGCCAGGCCACCTGGTCACGTGAGAGCCCTGCAAGCAGACACAACAAAAAAAAAAAAAAAATCAGAAATTAATTTGGTTAACAGAGATTTGTAGGCTTGACATTTATTTTTCAAGCTTAGAGGAAGTGCCTACATGCCCAGGATTTTTGCCCAATGCCAATATTTCAGTTCCTCAGCAGTGTTGGGAGATTCTCCCCACACAACATCCTTATCAAATCTGGGATGGAACACCAGCAGCTCCTCCAGCTTTTCCACAGTGTCAAGGGGTTAGGATTTAATATGCTGAAAGGACAAGTTCTGCTTTAAAACAATATTCATTTTTCCTTTTATTTTCATTCACAGCTGTCCTTTGAGACCATGATAAGAGCAGTCAAGGCTTCTGCCTCACAGTTCAAGAGGTCACTGCCCATATTTGCAGTTTAACACTTCCATCTTGGTGGCTTAAAAAGCTGCTTTTTCAGAGGTTGTTTGACTCATTTCAAGTCAACAGGAACAGCAGTGGTAGTGTGTGACTATAAACATGCTGCATGTTATAAAATCTTGAAATTAAAGGACAGGTTGTAAATGGAATAAAAAAACCTTCAGGAGCTTTGGCCACCAGCATCTCTTACACTGCCCATTAGAGGGCAAACACACAGAAGCTCAGACTTGATTTCCTGCTTTCTCTTATTACTGAGGGCAGGCACTGTGGTATTCCCCAAACACAGAATATTTGCTACAGCAAATAACTGTCAGAATTACAGCACAAAGCATGCTTTGTTACTTTCTGCATGTGCATTTTAAGTGGCCTCCCCATGTTCCTTGCTGATCCATCTCAGAGACTAGTGGACTGATGCAACCTCCCCTCCCAGCAGATGCCACATAAATCCCTGTTTCCTGCAGCACCCAGGGACAGCAGCTGAAATGCTGGCCAAAAGCAGCAGCCAGCCCAGCAGTGAGTCCCCACTCAGCTGGCAGTGCTGTGAGTAAGAACAGGCAGCCTGGGCTCCACCTGCCCCCACAGGGGCTCTGGCTGCCTCACCTGCACACTCTCCCCTTCTTTGCAGATCAGGGGAGACTCCACCATGCTGTAGTCACGCCCCAGCTGCCAGACTTTGTCTATCAACTGGACATTGTTCCCACCAGGAGATGTAATACTGTGAGCTCCCAGAGAGTCCTTTTTGGGAGGCTGTGGGGCTCTTTTGGAATGGAAGATGTTAAAAACAATGTCGCCCTTGCACACGTCAAAATCCCATGTGATCACCGACGAGGCGTCCACGATCTGGATGAGAACCTGAGACAGGAAAGACACATTAGACAACAGCAATTTGCTCAGTAAAGGCAAACTCCTAAAGCAAAAAAAGACAAAGAACAGAGCTTTTTTGTTGCTGGGCTTAGTTTCTACTATTAAAAAGGCTTTTTAATAGTCAAAAAAAGGCATTGCAGATTCAAATTCCCCCCCAATGGTGTGCATATCTTAACACACAACTTTCATAAGCTTTCAAGCAGCTTCTGAGAATTTTGCTTGCTTTGCTTAGAAGGATACAGCTTTGAATAGAATGAAAACCAGTGATATTCTCTAATGGCAACAAAATAACAGGAGGAATAATCACCAACTTCAGCTACTAAAGCATCACCACGCACCAGCTCCAGAAGGTGGAAGCACAGGAATTAAATAAACAAGCAATAAACCATTCCCAGGTCAAGAGACCAAGTTCAGAGCGGAGGGCTGAGATGAAAATGAAAGCAAAGGGCAGCTGGAGCTGTACCTCATGTGGAGCTCCTTTGAAGACACTTGCAGACTGGTAGATTGTTTCAGTCCAAAGCTTGATGTCTTCATTTTCTAACTCTTCTGCTGTCCGGTAGAGGGACTTGGGAACCAGCCCACCCTCTGGTACTTCACACTAAAACCAAAAAAACATTAAAAATTATCTAATGATCTCCAGTGACCATCCCATCATGCTCTCTGCCTTCCAGCTTCAGAAACCAACGTTCAGCAATACTCTGGAGAAGGGAACAGTCTGACAGTAATTTTATAGCTTGTACATGACACATATGTAATTCTTTTCACAATTATCTGGGTGAGGTGTTTGCAGAACTGCACACCAAGGGAACAGATCTTGTACACACCCAACAGCCAGCACCCCAGAAAGGGACTGTGCAAAGGTTGTGATTATCATTTACACCACCTTACACTGAAGAAAGATGGGAGGCACTTCAGAATCCTGAGGGAAGTGGCAATTTAAGGATGGATAGTGGGGAGATACAGAAAGTTCCCAAGCAAGTAAAAGGACACTGCAGCCAGGAAAGTCAACAGTTTTGAAGTTACAGCTGTCTGACAGCTCAGTCCTAGAAGTGATTACACAACTTCCCTAAGCAAACTTCTGTTTTAAGAAGCCTGCAGCAATGAAGTTGACAACAGGTTCCACAGAAGTGTCTGGGGAAGTAGAAGTGTTTGGTAACTGAATTACAATAGAGAATTGAAAAGATCTCAGAGAAGTCATTTTTGTTCAAATACCCAGAAGAAAACTGCCACTGCCTGTAACTGGCAGGAAGTATTGTAGCAATTTGCTTTCTGGTAACATTCACTTTTGCTTATTTAAGCAGTGGATTTTGCCAGCTCTAAGCTCCAAATTAGATAAAACTGAAAGCTACAGCTGCAACAAAAACCAGCCCACTGGAGATAAACACATGATCTACTCCAACACATCGAACTGTACTTCATTATCATTTGAGACTCTATTGGAACTGACACAGATGAACTTTCAAGAATGGTACATAAATTCATCTAGAGAGTGTACAGGGGCTGAAAACACACCCAGCCTGTGTTGTCAAAAGCATTACAGGTGAAACAAACCTTACACTCTCAGTGCCAGATCCGACTGACACCCAAGGTCCAGGCAGGAAACAGCTATCAAGGCATGTGACAAGGGACTGGGAAATGGCAGTATCCTGCAGTAGAAGCACTTTTCTGGTTTGTTGGGGGTAACTAACTGCACATTCTGTGTGGGAAGACTGGGCTGTTTGCTGAGCCCCCTTAGCAGATGTGCCACATGTTCCTTGGGCTCCTTATGGGCTCAGTTTTTAGGTGACACAGACTCTCTGGATCAGCTGATACTGACAGCTCTTGCTCAGAGCTCTGCTACCATGTTTGCCTGAACTTTCCAGGGAACAGACTATGGCTTTTAGCTGTGCTTGGCTGTTTTGATAAGCTATTTGATACTCATCCAACAGCACCATTGTAATGGTCTTTCTAAAGTGGATCCAGAAAACAGCACTGAGCCTGAAATCCTACACCATAGCCCCCACCTCCAAACTGCACCAGGAATCACTCTGTGCTTACAGACTTCTTTGTTAAGAGGAGATGAAAAATAACAATTGAAAAAAACACAAAGAAGTTGCTATATGGAATATTTTATATTCTTACCATGCACTCTCCACCGAGGAAATCAGGGATAATTTCTTTATCGATGTAATCCAGCAGTCCTCCTGGACCCTGGTAGTCATTTCCAGCATAAATAAGGAATTTCTTTCTAGTGTTGTCATCAATGAATGGACTAACCTACAAAGAAAGAAAAGCAGAACAGATCAGGCCCTCACATTTTTCTCAAGTCAATTTACATTGTTTTCAAGTCAATTTTGAAGGAATCAGTTTTGATCACACTGAGTGTTACCATCCTAGTTATGCAAAGTCCACACCACCAAGAAGCCAAATTAATCAACTGTGTAATAGGTAGTGTTTTTCAATCAATTCCATATAAAGAACTTATATTAAATATAATATTATATTATAAAATGCTTCCAAATGGCAACATTTGCTGCACATACAGCCTGATCTCTGAATGTTTTTACAAACTGAGAGAACTGAGGAGCACCTTGGATTACACACATACCAGTGTCCAGAGAACTGGGAATACTCGAGGTGCTCTTAGGATAAGCAGACGACCCAAGGTCTCAGGGTAATTAGCTTCAACCACCTCGATGATTCTCAGCAAGGCCTTGACACCAGGTCTCCATAAATGCCTCATGTTCAAGCCTTCCAGATCCACTAGACAGGTCCAAGAGCTGAATTTGAGAGAGACAAAAAGAAAAATCTCAGTAACATCAAAATTCTCCTTGTTTATGCAAGTGCCCAACACACTGAAATGTGGGGACTATCTGAATGTTTTGGTTTCTTCTGTTTCACCTCCTTTCTTTGTGCTGCCTGCAGACACTGGAGTTTAAGGGATGTGCAGTGATCACTCTGCACACTCCCCCACAGATATTTTAGATTCCAGATAAAAGTTCAGTTCATATGAAGCCAAAAAAAAAAAAAAAAAAAAAAATCCTGTCAACAGTCAGCCCAAACATTAAACCACTGCTTTCACTGGGAGATCAATTAAGTGGCCACACTGCTGCACTGAAGCAATTTAACATTCACACTGCAGATTTTCTACTAACACAGAGCACAGTGGTGCCAATACACATCAAAGCTAATTCTCTTGTCAGATCTCAGGGAAGGAAGCTTTTTCTATAGGAAGAGATATGTTCTTAGTACTAACAACTGAGCTGCAGCATGTGTTTCAGTTTCTTTCCAAGTTCAGGTCTCGCCCTGGGCAGGAATTCAAGATTTACAGCTGTGCTGCACCAGCCAGCAGCCATTACATTATGCATAAGGCTTCTATGAAACACCAAACCCTTCTTTGTTTCACTTTAAATGTTTAATATGCAGCCCTTCAGGATTATGGCTCCAAATGAAGATCCAGCAGGCAGCACCATTCAACTGTTAAACACACAAGACCCCTCCCTTGGATCTGACCTCCCTCAGACAGCTGGGGCAGCAAGGTCTGTCACAGGGAAAGGATAAGCAGGCACACCCCACATCCCTGGACCTCACAGATTACAGGAAGGAGGCAGAAACTGGACAGAGTACAAGAAACACGGCATCTTATCAGGGCTGGTTCTGCCTTCATTCGACATCCTTAAATCCATTTTGCAGTTACCACTTTCACAAGTGACCCCTACAACGACTTAAAGATGGGCTAGCAAACCACTTTTGACTGAATTTCACATGAAGTCATGCCAGAACCTGGAAAAGTAAGTCCCAGGTTTCACAGGAGCCTCATGACCTTGCCTTGGATCAACAGCTGAGTAGCCATACAATAAATGGAGAATGCAAATCAGAACTGAGAGTAATGAGCCTTGGAGTGGACTATGGATGAACAAGTGACATGGAAGCCACACCTTGAACTACTGGAAATGTTACTCATGATACTATCATGGCCTGATTGTTTGGCAGCCAGCACCAATGCCCACTGCCTGTAAAATTTCCCCCTCTCCAGACAGATTTGGGAGTTAGGCTGCACTGCTCTGCAGATATCCAGCAGCAGAAGGGAGCAGAAGATAAACAGCCCCAACAGAACCATTATGAGCACAAGATGAAGGCTGCTGGGGCAGGTGCTGTGTGTCCCTCAGGCCTCCTTAATTAACTGTGTGATTGTACCTGCATGTGAGACACAGCTTACCCTCTGCTTGTTCCACTGCCTGACATTCTCCTCACACACCCCATGAAAGCAGCTCATTCCCACACAGCAGACTTTACCTTATTGGCCTGCCAAATACTTTTGTATTCTCCTCACATCGTCTCAGCCCCTCTTCATTTATTGAAAGAACCTGCACAAGAAAGAGCGGGGTTTAGAAAAGACAGTCTCAAACTCAGTAGGTGGAATAAAGAATATATATAAAGAATATAAATATATTCAAAGACTAATTAAAACTACAAGATCAAATCAGCAGAAACTTTTCCCCTGCCAAAGAATGAACTAGAAATCACTACAATTACCCTTAATTACTCAGAAATTAAAGCCCCTTTAGAAATCACAGCAAGTAACCTTGAAACAGAACTAGGGCAAGCAAACAAAAGCTAGTGTCTGCTTGGAAGTGCCATTAGGAGAGAAAAATAAAATCCAGTTCCTGTTCTTAATAGTCACTATGGCTACTCCTGTCATTATTAAGTCACAAAAAGTTAGTGCAAAGCTGGAATTGTGCCAGCTTCCTTCTTGGAAGCTGAGCAGATCCACAATAGCAGTCTGAGCGATGCCTTTAAAGAAGGCAGAACTACAGGCAAGCACTCTTTCTTTAAAAATATATGATTCTTCTCCTTGGAGTACAGGTGTGACAAAATCCTGAGTGTGGCATTTGCTCTTCTGTACAAGAGCAGAGACTGGAGTGTGAAGCCCTGCACAAGTGCAGAAGAATCTGTGCAAATGCCAATCAATAACCACCGGAGCTGCCAGAACTCCACCTTTCCACCAGCCTGCAGAACCAGGAACAGCTGCCAGGAGCTTTCAGACTTATTCCAACCGAAAAGTGGGCCAGAGAGCCCAGCAGAATGGCCGGGGGTGGGTGCAGGGGCAGAGGGGATCTCCACACGAGAAGCTGCTGTCAGGAACACTCACGTAGCGCAGCAGGGCCTCCTCCCCCAGCGCTCGCACCAGCCCCTTGGTGTCCATCTGGCCCAGCCTCAGCACGTACAGCGGGCGCCCGTCTGCACACAACAGACACACAGCAAGAGATGTGAGAGCTGCTGCTAAAGAATTCCAATGGAAACAAACCCTAACAGCAAACCTCCCCTGCAAGAGGAAGAATCAAGAGCAGACGGCAACATAAACGCAACATAAACGCAACATAAACATCATTCGGTGCAGCCACGCCAACAGATTATCAGTAAATGAGCTGCAAAATGGAGATAGCCTGATTCAGAAATAGCTCCCTGACCTTCATGGAAAGTTCAAAGGACTTTGAGCACATCAGTACACTCCAGACAAAGTATACACAATTAATGACACAGGCTATTCTTAGCTCCCAGGACAGCTCAGGTACACCAATGAACTGAAGCTTTTCCTGTAACTGCAGAGCTGCAAGGAAGGCTGTAAGGCTTTTATCACACGTGATGAAACAGTGCTCTGGAGAGTTTACACCAACCTTTCCGGAAAAATAGCCATCCTGACATGTGGGATTTAATGAAACCAAGTGTTAACCCAGAGCCTGCCCTCTGCAGAGTCTGCTGGAGGGAGTCACACTCCAGCTCTGTCACTGCACACTGTGCAGAACTGGCACAACAGCCCTGCTTATGCAGGTTAAGCCTGGTGAGAACAGAGATCAGCTTCAGCTGGACCCTCTGCATTAGAGCCCCACTTTTCCAGTCAGCCAGCACACTGGGGCAGCCTGACACTGGCAGGATACTCAGGCATTAAGGTGAATTACTGTGTTGGCTGAAATTGAGAATCAAAGTGTGCATTTCTGGCTCTTCTTAGTTCCCAGCCTCCTCCTAAAGCTGTGATGCACTTGTTAAGCTTTGTTTCACCTATTCTAATACACAGGCTAAACGATCATCAGCTTATAAAAGTGAATATGTTAGCATACAATATAAAAAGGAAGCTTCCTACATAAAAATCTCCCTCAAGTCTTGTTGTCTATGCAGCCTCACTCCCCTCCAACAGCTGCAAGAAAGGTTATCAAATTATCATTAAGTACTTTGGAGCACAAGGAGAGAAACTGCAAAAAAACACACTATTAATAAAACCAACAACCAACCAAAACTGCAGAGGCAAGGCAAGTTATTAATTTGGCAAAGACACTGCCCCCATGGAAGTTCACAGTGTTTTATGTTTTATCAGGTGGACTAAAAGAAAATGTTATTTTAACATCAGCACATGGTTATCTTGGAATGTACTGTTTAGCTTTGAGACACTAAACAAAAACTGCTATTAAGCTTCATAGCAGGTCTCCCTCCCTCCCTCCCAGACACAGATGCCTCCCTACCCAAACTAACAGCTCAGTAACCCTGGTCCATCCAAATGACACATGAAGGAGAGTCTCAGCTGACAGTGCTTTGTTATCACTGTACAATTTATATTCCATTAGAGCTTTGTGGTTTTAAAGAGACATTAGATTGAAGCACTGCTGTCAAAATAAAAGCCATTCAGATGTATAGAAATCTGTGCTAATTGCAAGCCAAAATAAAAACTACTTAAGCACCGACAGTTCATCGTAGACAACGTGCTTCATTATCACTGCTGCCATTGCTGTAGCACTAAAAGCCACACAGGATTCAGTCAGTTCAAGTTTGGCACATTTAGCATATGTAGGAGGAAAGGAGCAATACTAGAAAAGAGGATTTAAAAAAAGAACCTACCACTGTAAAGTTTTAAATTATAGAGAACTGCTCAGTTCTGAAATAGTGTTTCCATTATTGACAAAGCCATGCTTTACTTGTGGGCATGCTGCAGGGAGATCAAAGGAACTGCAGGGGAAGGGAGGGGGCATGAAGTTCACCACAAGACTGCAGAACTTCTCAGAAGAACATTAAACAAGGCTTTGATGCATTCTGCACCTTTCTGCTCACTGGCAGGACCCAGTTGTGTGCTATTGACAGAGGAAGTCTTTGCAAAGGACAGACAAGGAACAGGCTGAAAGAGAGAACTTATTAACAGGTCTTTTTCCCTACAATCTTTACAAGCACATTCTCATTTTCCATTTTCTCAGTTTGAGGTCTGCCAAACCCAGAGCAGCAGGGAAGAGCCATTCAAGCCCTGTGATTAAACTTCTGCTTCATCCTCCCTGTCTCCTGGCCAGTACTGCTGACAGCATCCTGCCCTGTTTCATATGCTGCTTGAAAAAGGAAGAGCTGAGCAGAAACAATGGTGCCTGGTGGGAAAAGACTCAATCAGAGCACAGATCGTTCACAGCAAGAGATCATTTCCTTATCTAAAGAGCCCAGCTTGCCTCAAGCCACAAATTCCAACGTGTTTCATTTCTATGTATGTATTAGCAATGAGATCAGTGCAGGATAAAGCAGAGGGACAGGGGAGTGTGTCAGCCTGTGGCTCACAGTACAAAGGGAACTCAGCCAAAGCTGCTTCTCTTCTTAAACAAACCTGGTCTATTCAATGTTTTTGCAACATTCCACTTCTCATCATTAAGCTGATTGTAATGCCAAATAAATATTCATTTATGCCATCAGCAGATTTATGCAACATCAGAAATAAATTGATTACAAAGATATACTTATTTACAAACACCTTTTAATCACTGGAAGAGCACACTCAGCATTTGCCTAACACCCTTCTAAGCATCTCAGAGCACTACAGAAATGCAATTAATCACTTTTTTTAAGCTCCTGGCAAAGCAGATTTAAGTACGTCAGTATTAGTCAGAAAGACTCTGATCCAGGACTCTGCCTCCAGCAGCTAAGGCTGCCAAAGACCTTGGAACAGGCTGCCCAGAGAAGCTGTGGATGCCCCTGGAAGTGTTCAAGGCCAGGCTGGACAGAGCTCTGAGCAACCTGGTCTAATGGAAGGTGTCTCTGCCTGTGGCAGGGAGATGGAACAAGATTATTTTAATTTCCCTTTCAATTCAAAACATCCTATCAATTTAAGTGTCTTTACTACATAACAACTGAGAAGTTCTAACCAGCCACCTCTAGCTAACAGAGAAACAACCATCACCTTTGATCCAAAAGGTAAAATGGCTCTTCAATCCATATTTTGTACTGAAACCATACCTTTGTCATGGTGATGCCAGCCTCCTGCATAGTAATCCTGGAGCACTTGGGGAGGATTCCAGGTGTCCAGAATATAATCCACCTGGTGCTGCTTCCGCCACGTCAGGGACTGGCAAAGGATCTCTCTTGCTTTGTCGATGTTGAAGTCCCGGGCACGCAGGAATCTTAAAATGTGTTCATCCTTTGGGATCTATTAACAAAACCAAACCAAATTTTGTATTCAAGGTTTGGAACAAGAACAGAAAGCCCAACAATAGAAGCTGATAAATGTGCAGCCCTGGACCAATGCAAGAGGATGGTATGTAACACTGGGAGTTATTCAAGAAAATCAGCCTTTATTCAAAACAAAACCATGGGCCCTGTCAGGCACTGCAGCTACCTTCAAAAGGAATATAAAAATTTCATAACTCTAATGCAATCATTTCCACCTGTATGACCATACCAAGCCAGTCCAATTTAAATAAATCAGGACAGAACACAGACTGTGTCTTATTGTTAAGTTAGAGGAAGCTGAGACACACATGCAAACCACAAGGCACTGGAAAAGCCCCACCCTTGCTATCAGTGCTCCACTGCTACCAGTGTTTCAGTATTTAAGACTATGAGGTTTAGCCAAAACAAACAAATGGAAAAACAAGGTCACTGTAGAAACCCGGAAGACTTATAAAACTGATGGTATTCCCCTGTGGCAGTTAAACTGACAGTCTGAGTGGCTTTCATGCTAATTATTGAAGCACCTCAGCTGCAAAGTCAGCTGGACAGTCACAATGAACTCCTCCTACTGCCACTGCTTAAATTTAGGACCACGGAGGGCCACTTAGCAGAAGGAGTCAGCCCCAGGGGGTGTGGCAGGACGTTTCCTCAGGCCCATGCTGTGTGTCACACACCCTGAGCAGGGGACACCCCCAGAACTCACTTTGCCTTTGTGCGTTTCCTGGAGCCACTGCCGCAGGCGGATGAGGCAGCTCTCCTGCATCGGGGTCAGGTCCCCCAGGTACCTCTTGATGTAGTCTGCATCCAGCTTATCTAAAAAAAGAGACCACAGGTGATCAGAGTGGTCCTGACCTGACCTACACCAAGCACCAAGTGATCTGTTTTGCTGCTGTCTCAAAGTGGCTGCTGTGTTCAGCGCAGTCAGAACTGAATGAAGTTCCTTCAAATCAACGAAAAGATGGCCAACGTAACAAACACAGTCATCTTCATGAAGAAGATAAAATTCTTCTGCAGCTAAAGAAGGAGCAGAAGCAGATATTTGTAAAAGCATTTTGCCAATATACACAGATTCATCGATCCACAGCACCACTGGGCTTGGTGCTTCTAGAAATAGAGAAGCTTTGATCTCCCAGTGCAAGATTTTTCCCAAATTCCCAGCAGACTCTGTCTAGGGAAGTTTCAGCTGTTTCCTCTCCATGCTTCCTATAGTTATACCCATCCCTGAATTTCAGGGTGAGAGCAGACTGTTCATTTGCAACCTAATGAACAGCAAAGTTTTTCTGCTCATACCTGATCTCCACTCATGAGCTCAGCCCATAACAGCTGCCTGAGCTCTGCCATGTGTCACTGCTTGGTGAGCCCACACTTTAACACTGCACATCAACTCAGGAGCAATGTGGAGCTCCTCACCTACCCAGCAGAAGCTGCCCAGTGCTGAGAGCCTCTCCAGTACAAAGCTTCCCAGTAAAACCCATCAGACCCCCATACCATCGGGTGTTCCTGCCGTGGGCTCCGAGGGGCTGCTGGAGGTGTTGAGGATCTCCTTGTTGCTCAAGCCCTCCTTGGTGACAGACTCTGGGATATTAATGGCAGGTGACACTGGTCTCCTTGGGTGGGATGTGCTGCTCTCTGATTTACATGCAACAGGAGGAGTCCAGCGAGGGACAAAAGTTATTCCTTCCTCCTCCAGCTGCTTCAGGTAATACTCTATTATTTCTTTTCCCTTCAAAAAAGAAAATTTACTTCAGCTACTGAAAAAACCCACACATTTAGACACAGAAAAGATTGGGCTGAAAATTAAGTGATCAGACCTCTGAAGATCTGAAACAGCCCTACACAGACACACTGCCCCAGGGCTTTAGCAAAGCAGCCCAGCTTTCTGAGCAGAGCAGCCTGTTACTTAGCAGCAGCCTCATTGTCTTTTGGTAACTTGGAGCCAGGCACATCCTTCCCAGCTGCAGGCTCACCTTTTTAATATTGCTGGTGTATTGCTTCATGGCAATCTTTTCCACTGTGCTTTCAAAACCAAAAAAAGATTTAATATCCAGACTTGCTGACTGTTCAAAACAGGTCCAATCTTCGTTGTCAGGATGAACCTGCAAGTCAAAAGATCACACAGCTCAGTTATCCATTTGGGTTTTTTTTTCTCCCTCACAGTATTTGAAATGTTTCTTGTTTCACAGGTTCACACAGTCAAAAACATTCAAAAATTTGCAGTATCTTGCTTCACTTGCTTCACAGCTGGGAAGAGGCAACACCAAAGGACTGAGAAGCCCTTCCATGATCCCACAGCCCTTTTTTTTGTCTTAAGAAAGGGGAGGTTGGAGAAACACAAGTGCAGCAGCCAAGAGCCAGAGGACTGCACATTCCTACACTGCCTCAGCCTAGATAAGGGCTGGGGCTGCAAGGTGTGTGTGGAACAGCGTAAAAGCCTCCACAGGGAACTCTGCTGAGGCTGATAGCCCAGGGCCAGCTGAGCTCTGCAGCCAAAACACTGCTCCCTCACTGACCTAGGAGGTACCTTAGAATTCTGTAGAATTAAAACTGCTTTCGTGTGTTCTTCCATAATAATGCCACAGACAGAAGAGCACACTCCTCATTCAGCTGACACCTTCCCTCTTAGCTTATCTCTTGCTTTTCTGACATGATCCTGAAACAGACTTTTAGTTGGACTCGATCTTAAAGGGCTTCTCCAACCCAAACAATTCTACAATTGATGCTGATACTGTTACAAAAAGCTGTTTTTTAAACTCTCTTCAACTACCATAGATTTGTTCAAGCAATTTCTAGGTCAGGCTCTGAATTTGTCATTATAAAAACATCACAAAAGGCTGGATTTCTGAGCATGCAACTGGCCTGATGCCTTAGGGTTCCCCTCCCCCTCAAAACATGCTAAATTTGGCTAAGAACAGGATCAACGCTTTATAAGGAGACATCTACAGAAAAAAATCCTTTTCCCTTCATTTTCTGTTTCTGCTCTAGAGAATGGGAGGTACAAGAATAGCTTGTACAGCCTCAATAAGTACAGCACATAATAACATCATTGAAGAATCTTCCTGTATTTGCATAAATTCCATTATAAGTCACCTTTAATAAAATGAACTTTTAGAAACAATTTATTCTTCCATTAAAAACTTGGTTTTGTATTTACCTAATTTCTTCATTGAGTAGAGCAAATGAGCATAGAGAAGTGCTGTGTTTTGTACATATTTACCACTTGCACTTCTCTGTACAGCATTCCCTCTGCTTAAACAGAGCTTTCATATAAAAACTGCAGCTAAATGGAAGCGTATTCTTTAATTTACCCTGGAAGTTACAGCAGAAATAATTATTAAAATATCAGATAATAGTGTCAAGTGGGTTTGGCACCCAGTGATCTTTTAACCACAGGTTAAACATAACAGAAAATGTTATGACCTAAAAAGAGTCCTATAAAACAGATAAATCAGTCACGTTTGTTAGCTCTGATCTGACCTTTAACATCAATTTGAAGTTCTACTGCTACAGTATGTGCTGTAAGAGCCCATGAGGATGGGCTGAGCCATTCAGGAATAAACCATGGCCAAAGCACAGCAGCAGGCCTGCCACCAGACTCCTCTGCATCAACATTTGCACTGAAGACCAAGAACAACGAAAAAAGATAGCTGACTCAGTGAACTTCTGTCTGAGCTGAGCAGAAGGCAAATCAGCTGAACTTTCCTCTGGCAGTTGTCAGGGTGTCATCAGCCTCACCAAGTCCCACACTGCTGCCACAAAGCACAGATTTGCCTAAACAGAGCTGTCAAACAAAGCAAATTATGTTGTGTTCTGCTCTCTGAGAAGACGCTCAAGCAAGAGGGTGTCAAACATGTCTCAGTTCTTGAGGCAAGCATGTTACATTTAACACTAACAATTATCACTCAGGGCAGCCTGTTGGTTATTTTTTTCTTGCAAGGCAAAAGCCAGGAACAACCCAAGCTCTGTTTGAGTCCTGAGATCTGAGCACTGCCTTGGCTCCCTGTGCAGCCCCACCAAGGGCCTGTTGTTACTCACTGTGTAGGAGCAGTGCTCGTTAATGATGACTCTGTTAGAGAAGGTCTCATTGTAGGCTTCTATGTGCAGAGTCCTTTCTCGCCTATTCAGAGAGTTCTTCTGGACAAAGTAGACATAGTCCACTCCTGCAATCTGGGGAAGAGACACAGATTCTGTTAAGGTACAGTATTCAGGAGAAGGGATATCCAGAAGTACAAAGCAGGCACTTCAGAGCTCATCACCTTTTTCAGCAGCCGTGGTGCATCGATGTCCAGCTTGCAGCGCCGCTCGATCACGTGGATGGCCCCATCCTCACTCTTGTACTCACTTACAGTGTCACTGGCCACAAACATGGGGATCAGAGGGCATGTAGGAAACCTTCTTTCATATGCCTGTCACGATGGAAAGAGAACAAACAATCATCACCATTAATTCCTGAGGGTGCACAGTTCCTTCATTAGCATCACCAGCACTTGGAGGCTCAATGCCCTTCAGAGCTTCCGTGGAATGGGCTGAGCCTTCCTGAATCCACACTACAGCTGAAAGAGTCCCAGTGCATTCCAAACAATCCATATATTAATATGTTCCTTGCCAGTAAGGCAGCTTTTAAACCACACAAAAATAACCCATTCCTCCCCTCCCTCTGAAAAGGAAGTTATTCATTCTGTACCATGACAACCCCCTTGATAACAGGAAAATCAGACCCTCCTGTTCTAAAATACCACAAGACAAAACAATTATGTCTTAGATTAAAAAAACCCACTTGCTAATTACCGGTGTTTCACCAAGCTGTCTAGAGGGATTTCATACAGCTCCCCAAGGTCTAATAAAAACATTTCAAAAGCTATTTCTTAAGCTAATAGAGCTCTCAAGCTCCCTGGGCACATAGTGTTCCTAATGATTTCACTGCAGTTTATCAGCTCCCAGTTTTGTCCAACAACAGTCAGTCTAATACAATGAGCTCATTTCACACTTCCGAAAACGTAGAACTTCTTGCAATAATGCAGAGCCAGCAACAGCTTTGATTTTGGTTAAAGAACACAGTCACATAAATAACTTCATCTCTTAAACACCTGGCACACAGAGATAGTATTAAATCAGACAAAGGATACTTAAGGATTTGGGAACAGTAAAACAAGTAAGAGGGTGTCATTCCCCCAGTAAACTTCCTGGATTTTGATTTTATAACCACTGTGGCTGGAGAATACAAGACAGCTTTTTTTTTTAAATCCTTTTTTTTAGTCTCTAATCTATCTCTGCTTCTCTATGGCTTTTTTTTTTTCCCTCATGGGGTAGCACTGAAGGAACTAAATCTTTAGCCTGCTTTCCATATTGTGAATTCCTTCATTTTTGCTGCTACCAGAACCTCATAGGCTTTGGATTTTCCAAGGTGTCCCAACACAGAAGAAAACTTAGATAAAGTAAATCTGAGAGAACATCACGAAACAACTCTTAAAAAGAGGTAAAATATCCACTCTGTCCTTTCAGATGATTTCAACCACTCTGAAAACAGCTGGGCTGCAGCACCAAGAGGGAGAGGGTGGGGAACAAAACAAGCAGCAGCTGCACAAAGTATGCAATGGTGGGGCTGGAACAGAAAAGGTCTCTTAGTTCTCCCTTTAGAACAATTAAAATACTTCAGTTTATTACCAGTGCTCAAACCTAGTTTGAAGGCAGTGTTACTATGGTGACAGTAGTGCAAGGCACTAAAACAGTGTCAGCTTTTTTCCCCCTTGTGCATATTTTTAAACCATTTTTGCAGCATGACTGTCCCGAGTTCATAAGGCTCCTCTGTAAGGCAGCAGAAGTGCAGTCACAGAAGGGGTCACATAGTCCCTGGCTCCACACCTCATCTGTGCACAGCTGGACGGGCTGGACTGAAGAACAGCAATAATTCCTGGGCTCAGAGATGTGTGCACAATAGCAGGGACAGAGCATTAGTGTTGTAACACAACAGTCAGCACTGGGGGAGAAAACCGTTCACAGCTCCGAGACAAAGGGAGGATGGGTCCTATTGACAAGGAATAAGAAGTTTCTTTTGCCCTATTGGTACAGCAAAGAAGCTCTATTTCTTTTACAAGGCTCTTACTCTGGACAGAAGGCTGTACATTTCAGCTGCTCACGAGTATCTCAGCCCTCTCCCTGAAAAAGCCTCAACATTCTTTTAAAATTAATCTGTATTTTAACTACAATGACTCTAGTTAAACATTGTTAAAGTCAGAAAAAGAAAACACTTCGAGAATAAGCAGAATTTAGAAGTATTTCTGATTTTCAGATTGCTTCATTTAATACTTCTATTTTGAGGACCTTACGCTATGATTATTTTAGAGACAGGAGAGCAGGGGCAGTAGGTTTATAACATTTTTCTCACTTTTTTCAAAGTCTTTTTTTACATTTGGATGACAAGTTTTCCCCATCTGAACACACCCCTTTATGCCAAAGCCTTTGCAAGTCTCCTTCATTGCTCATACTGATGCTTTTCTCATCTTGGTTCTCCATACACTTCATGTTTGCCCTGTGAACATTTGCAATTCAGAGCATTACCTGCTCCCGAGTGTTTGCTGAACTGTGAACAAAAAAGTACCCAAGAAAAATGTGTTGTTTTAAATGGCAAGACTGAATTGAATGTGTTCAGTTTGGAAGAGAATGAAATAATTACCTACCAAAAGCTGGCAAGCTGAATGCTCACAGCAAAGCACTTGAGGGTTTCCAAGAGATTAAGAGCGACTCAGGATTCTTTCTCCCTAAAGAACTTACACACAGAAAACTGTTCACAGTCAATTTTACTGGGCTCTTAAATCAGGCTGGTTTTATTTCTTTATGTCCCACTGCCAGTATATCCTTGTAATGCACCATTTCTCAGCACAGCCCAGTTTGAGTAAAAGGTGACTAGAGCAAACTATGGCCACATCGAAATATTCAATCTGATTCAAGCACAGCTGTGTCTTTTCTAAGGGACAAACTGCTCCCTTTCACAGTGCAGAGTGGGCAGGGGAAAGCTCCTAAAGGCTACAGCACACTGACAGATCTTACACCACAACAAAACCGGCAATTTGTGGTACAACACAGCAAGAGCCACGTGAGGCAGAGCAGCACATGCATGGCCAAGACTGGAGCTATTCAAGGAGCACGGGAAGATTAAAGAAAGATCAAATGCTGCTTTTATTTTCCAGGAGAACTGAAGGGATTTTGCGGTGTTATTGAAGTGTTTTGAACCAGAAATTTTGTCTCAAATCTAGCCTTGCAGACAGGAAATAACTGAGCTGTATTATGCAGTACTTCTCCAGCAGGCTGATAAAGCAGAGTTTATTATAAAATGTTGCCCCTTCCTTGTATGACAGTATTGTAGTCAAACCTGGACAGATAGGTCTCTTTTCACAAATAAAATCAGATATTCCACACCTTGGTGTCAGAGTTCCAATTTCACTGTACAGATACAATCAAAGACAGTTCCTCAAAAGAGAAGCAGCTGCAGAAAATCCTGAAGGGCTCAGTGCAGGAGTGAAATGCTGCTGCTGTAGCACTAAATGCACCCAAGAATGGCGTTTCAAGGACATGACACTGTTGCTGTTTTCCCTCTCACATTTAACACACAGGGTGTGTGGAGACTGACACAGAGCACAAGTCAAAAGCCCAGATGTGCTCATCCTCAAAACTCTGCAGCTGCTGCTGGGCTTGACATGAAATCACAACACTTCTGTGCCTGAGACACCTGAGTACAGATCTTTCAAAAAGTGATTTTGAGCCTGCAATTCTGCAGTTCCTCAATAATGTACTTTTACATTTCCCACCAGCCTCTGGAACATTTGTGTACTCTGATCCATTAGAAGCTGCACTATGCATCAAGAAAAACACAGTCTGGTGAAGCAGCTTGAACTGCAAATTTAACTTTCTTAATGCATGTTAACAGCAAGAGCACTGACAAGCATAATTTCAACCAAAATAGCACTGTAATAAAGCTTCTTTTCCAACTGCTTCCCTTAGCAACTCATGCTCAGAGTAGAGTCAAAATAACAGGATTTATTCCACTTTTATCTTTGCTAGTATTTCAGCTGTGTGAGAAGATATGAAAGCAATTCAGAAGTCAGACTATTTTAAACCCATTGCAGTCATTTTTCATAGCCAAGGGAATTGTACTTTGCTGCTGCATCCCTTAGATTTTAGAATTCTAGTTATCTGGAATAACAAGTTCCTTTCAAAATTCCACCTTTAAAACAGCACTAAGGTATGACCCCCAGCCCAGTTTTCAAAGATTTCTGGCTTTTTGCCTCTCAATGCCTAGGGCTAATAAAATACCTTGATAATAAGCATGTGTTCAGTCCTCAGTAGGGAGAGTCAGTCATTCATGCAAATAAATTACTCATCTTCCCTGGCCAGATTAATATATTCCCAGTCTCCTGCCTTCAAAGTCAGGGATTACTTAGTATTTCCATTAAATGACTCAAAACTTATTTCTACACTTAAAAGAGAAAAAAATATATCCCAAGCAATCTTATGCTGTGCTGTTCTAGTAGGTGAATCCTCCAAACAGAAATTCCAACTCAGTGAAATACGGAGGAATTTCAATTACCATTGAAAAATGAAGCATATTGAGTGCTTTAACAGCTTAATGACATGAATCAAGCTGTTAATATGTTTTATTTCTTTTTGATGTTCTCTGTCTGAAATTGCTGGCAGAGCAGCATTCCAGGAGCAGCACCACATTCTCCAAGGGCACCTCAAGAGAAGCCACAAACAGATTCATCCTGGCAGTCCAATCTCATCTGCAGCACTCAGTTCCAACTTTAATTTCTGCCTGCAGTGCCTGACCATGTGTGGGTACCAAAGTTCACTGTGCTCCCCTATCCACTTGCAGTGTGTAGGATTTCTGAATTATTCATAAACACAAGAAACAAGAAGGGTCACTCAAGCAGGATGCTGCCCTGGCTCCACAGGCTGCATTCCAGCAGTCTGATCATTCCTGCAGAGCACTGTATCTATCCCTTGCTCCCCGTGCATTAGAGCCCGGCAGATCAATAGGAAAAGCAGTGACTCATGGCAGGGCAACCACGAGGTTTCAAATTCTTGGCAGCTGAACTTGGAAAGAAACAATTCTGGATGAACTCTCACAGATCAGCAAATAACTTTTCCTGCCCTATATTCTGCTGTTCAGAGCTCTCTACCACTCCCTTCTCAATCCATACATATGTATAAAAATCATGACACTTGTTCAAAGCAGTATAAAAATCGTGAGACTTGAACAAAGCAGTGTGATCTCAGTGCCAGTGTCTCTGAGGAATGTTAGCTCACATGGGAGTGAGCAGCTCGGGGGCGTGCATGCAAGAGAGCAGATGGTTACAGCGGATACACCTCAAAAAGCTCCAGAAATAGGTTTTCTGGTAAGGTAACACTCCCAGGCACTGGGAATTGGGAACGTGAAGCCAAGCGCACGTTGGGGAAGCACAAACATCTCTAGCAAACAGGTAGCCAGCTCTCTGGGAAGAGCCCCCCTGTGAAGCCAGCTCTGCAAGGACAGGTCCTCGTTCAGGTGCCAGGCAGGCCCTGGCCCTGCAGCACGGCTCCCCTCGGCTCTGGGCAGTGACCTTCCCCTCACAGCACCTCTCCACAGCAGCCCTTGCTCAGGAGGCTCAAGTGGTTTTTCTCTCCGCTGTGTTTTCACTTCATTAAATGTTCTCATTTACAAAGAGAGGAGTTACTCTTACTGCTGTGAAACAAAGGCTGCTTGGCAGGCACTCCGTTCTAGAACTCTCTCTGGAAAAGATGGAGAAGGTTAAAGTTACACAAGCTACAGCTGAGGCTTGTGGGGACTACAGAGAACCCAGCAGGAGAGGCAGGGGCAGACCTGGCAGTGAATGGCTGTGCATCATCTAAACAAAAATTTCCTTTCTGTACCATTTCTGGTCCTCAACAAATATGAGGTTGTTTAACAGTCCTTTGACTTCTCTGTAAATATTAGCACAGCCTATGCCATCAAGATATGACTAGTCAGAGAGTAAAGAATACTATGACTTACTTTAAAAGGAAAAAAAAAAAGTTTAAGCCTTCCATTTCAATTTCTACTTTAAAAAAGTGTTTTAAAGTGTTCAAATAGAACTAGAACAAATACAGTATAGCTTTTCCAGCAAGATTCACTGATGGTGAACCTGCTGGCTATCACAACAAGATCAACAAACAAAATGTTTGCTTAACAATTTATCACTGAACTAGATTAACCAATTAGAAAGTACATCAGGAAATACCATGTGGAAGTAATTTGAAGTAAAAATTATAACTCTCTACCTGAAAGAGAGCTACTGCAGAGACTTTAAGAATTAAGACAAATGAAGTGGGCCGCAAGCATTCATTAAAAAGGAAGGCTCTGTTCCATCTTGGTTTGTTCAAAAAAACTAGATTACAATGTCCCACATTCAAATACACCTTTGTTTTAATACATTCATTTTGCAACAGGAAAGGCTCTTCCACTCCATGCAGAGCAGAATTCCAGAGAAGAGAGGAAAATCCTCCCTTTCCAAGCAGAGCTGTACTTGGGCAGGGTACAGGAGAGGAGCAGAGCTGGCTCCACCCAAGAGCATGGCTGCACCGTGTGCTGGAGTGTATTTGGAAGGATTCCCAAAATGAGAGCTGACATTCACCTGGCAAAAGTGACTGGCCCCTTAAACTAACATACAGGAAAAAAAATTGCACTATTCTCCTTCCTCCCCATCACACTTTCCTACAACTGCATCCTGACCTTATATTCCTTTGTCCCTCTTGTATCCTCCCTCCATTACAGTCCAACAAAGCATTTTACCCTGGAGTGGCATGAGTCATTCAAAAACACAATAGATTGTCTTCACCTTTTGTTCCCTGGTACAACAAAATTTGGCCATTTAAGTATTAATGATGGCTATTAAGTGTATCCAAGATAAAATAAATAACCCTTCTGTAAGTTACACCAAAAAAATCAATAGGACAAATCAATATCAGTAAGACAAACATTCTGCTCCATTTTAGAGGCTAAAGAGTTCCTGTTTACTACAGGAGTATAAGAAGTGACCTGGAACTTTCTAATTAAATGATCTTTAGTGCATTAAGAGTGTAAGTTTACAGCACTTTTCATATCCAGTCTTCCAAAGCAAAGCATTCCCAAGTAATTGCCCAAAATGGCCCAACTCCTCCTACTTGGCAGAAGTACATTCCCGCCTTAAAGTTCATAAAAAATGGAGTTAGTCTAAAATTTTCATAAAGGAGGCTGTGAAAGTTTTATATAATTATGCATCAAATCCTTGGACTACAGTTACAGTGGCTTTTTTTGTTTTTGAAGTTCTGGGGTTTGTCTTTTTTTTTAATAGACCACACAAACACATTATTATACAAATCAGACAAGTACTAACAAGAATCTACTTTTGCACAGAAGTTGTTCATGAGTTGTAATTGAAGGTTAATTATTCCTCAAACAGCAAGAGAAGCAATCTTGAAAAACAACCTTGGATGTTCTCCAAGGCAGAGATCAGAGCTTTCAGGTACAGTATCTGGGAAGAGAAATTGTCAGCGGTTCAAAAACTTACTGCAGCATGATACTCAGATTCTTCAAATGCTGTATTTATGACACTGCACTGAAATGCTCAAATTTACAGCCCAGGTCTACATCTCTTCTTCTCAGAAGATCCAGGAGAGACTTCCCACACTGAATTAAGTCCTGACCTCCCAGATATAACAGGATCTTGCACAGTCTCTAAGCACTCTCCGGGCTTCCAATACCCACAGCTGTTAAATAACCCCTGCTCTAAGCTGTCCTTACACACCACAAACACTGAAGGTCACTGCAGAAACCTTTTCATCAACACCACCAGGGCTTCCCTGGGCCTTGTTCAATCATGAAGTGCTATAAGGACTTGTTCTTTTCAGTATCCTTGTCTCAAGAAAGCATCTGAAAGCCTAACTGGCATAGCAGCCAGCAAATTGAGCTTGCTCAGATCACCTCTCCTTCTGTGGAATGGAAATGAAATTCCTGAGAAATCTCCATGAAAGCAGGAGTTGAGGAAAATGAAGCCATCTGTAAAGCAGAGGTGGATAAGAAAACATTTCTTTTCCTGGCATTTACCAAAGCCATTAATTCCTGCTCTCAACAGCTCCTCTGTCACTCAAGAGTCCTGCATGGAAGAAAAGGTTTTATTAAGTGTACAGAAGAGCTTAATCTCTACTCATCTTCTCTTGGTGCCTATACTTGTTTAAGGGGTTCTCTTGATTTATTCAGGTTTCACTGAAAAGGATTTCAGACTCTATACTGCTATGAACAACCCACTTGTGCCTTGCAAACATCCATAAAGAAAGAGGAAGAAAGGATGAGCAGATTTATTCCAATACATTTAAATTCACCCCAGCTTAACTATATAAATTCAGATTTCATTACTTCCTATAAAAAGAAGAGGGCAAGACTGCTCTGTCCATTTTTACATTTAGCTGTATTAGAAACCCACAGTACTTTCAAGTTAAGTAAATATCTAGTTAAGTTTCTTGTACATTTTAAATAGACTGTACCTGTTAAAGTGATCTTGTCTTCAGTGGATGTCACCACTGACCAAACAATACCCATTTGTTCTACCAAATAGGTTAACAGCCCTGCCACATGCCAAGCAGGCAATTTGCTGCTCAAATCCTAGAAACACAGCAAGAAACCTCTGAGCTTCACATCCATTGTGCAAATTCCTGAAAACAATGAGGACACTGCCCATAACCACTACAAAATAACCCAGTATACAGACTCAAATTCACTAACTGCTTTGTGATCTTGTATGAAGGGCTTTGATTCAGTAAATTAAAAATCTCTATGGAGACAGGAAATAGCAGAGAAGTTATTCTTGTGCTTTGGCTCCACTAAGTTACTCTGAGACCATAAAAATTCAAAGACAATTTTTTCTTGGTTCCTGGCTTCAAACAGCACTTACCACCACTCATCCAAAACAGGAGGCATGTGCATGGGGAAGCTAAACAACCTTTCAGAACAGAGACAGAACAGAGTTTTATCTCCACACAGCACTGCAGACACAATCCAGGCTACTTCACACCTATTTAATCTCTTCCAAGTCTTCTGCAGTGCAAAAGGAACAGCTTCATGTTAAATTTCAGGCCTAACCATAGTTGATACACACAGCCAATCACAAAAATCATGAAACACCACTGAAACGGTGCTATAAAGGAAACTGCAGCTCGACAGCTCAGAGTGCAGCTTACACAGCACATCACACACCACCTTGGACTTCTGATAGCAGGACCTTTCATGTGTTGAAGTGCTACCAAGCACTTCCAACTGCACCAACACACAAACACTGGCATTTCTGCTCCCCTCTGTGGTTCAGGCAGCATTTCCATGGTTACAGTGTTGATCACTTATTAGCTTTAATTGCATTCCAAATCCAGACTAAATGCATCGCTTGGCATTTTAAACAGCCCTAAAGGCAACCCTGCAGGCCAGTTCTTGTAACCTGGCTTTGAGTCCCGTGAGGTGGAATGCACTTGGAATCATAAACTCATTCTGGCTGGAAAAAACTGTTAAGAACATTGAGTCCAACCATTAACCCAGCACTGCCCAGTCCACCCTGAAAATACCACACTGTTCATTACACCCTCCAGGTCACTGCAAAATGTCACTGAAACTGGACAGATCTCCAAGAAAACTCAGCACAGCAGCCACACCACCTTCCCAAACCATTTTAGTTTGACTTGCTTGTATTTAAACCTCTTTCCTTTGAGGTCACAACATAGAAAAAGCATCAGGAGCCCTACTGAAACCAAAACATTCTTACTGCACAAAACATGACCCCAAACCACAAGGACTTTTGGGACATCATCTCAGTTGTCAATCACAGGACACCACAACAAATTCACTTCTGGTAGCTGCTGCACAGAATGTTTTGGAGAAATTCAGGCTAAGAATCAACTAGATAGGATTATGCATATTAGTATCACTTTCATGAGCAGGATTTAGAACTAATTTTCTACATCAAATCCTCCTTACTATCAAAAATATAGTAACAATTTCAGGGGGGAAGTACGTGTCCTTGCAGTGATTTAAAAAAGTTTACACACGTCTGAGTTTTAGATTACATTCTCTGCAAAGTAAATGCAAAGCAAAGAAGTGCTTCTTTTTCTACCAGCACACAAGCCAGAAATCAAAAGGATTTCACAGGCAGCTAATTGAAGGAATGCTCCATTTAGACAGCACCTGCAACAAAATATCAGTAAAACTCCCAGCTTATCCAAGGAAATACCTGACAATATATGTTCATTAAGCATTCTTGACAAATTTGAGTTGTACTAAAAAAAACCAAACATAGATTCACTTAAGACTGCCCAAAACCAAAAGCAAGGAAGAGGATAGAAGGAAAACAAGGAGCAAAAAACTCGAGTTTCTGGGGGACAGGAAGGTCTGCACAAACTTCCTCTGAATGGCAGCATAAATGTGTTGGCTACAGAGCTAAGGAATCTCGGCCTCTGCATTGAGGCACAAAGTTACTTTAATACTTTAATATTTCATTAAAATAATTTAGGCCTTATAAATAAAGCAGGAGATTCAGAACAGGTTATGAAGCAATCTTCTAGGTAAGTGGAATTTTACTGGCAGTTCAGTGTGGTCACCAACTTACCAAGGCAAGCAAAGAGCCTCTTTCTGCACCAGAAAGAAACAGCCAGACACAGAAACTTCACTTCTCATCAGGGCTGTGACCAGACAAGTCACCCAGGCAGGCTCTTTCTACACAGATCACTACTCTATCCCCCTCAGCTCCCATTCAACATTTGGGCATTTTCATTTCAAAAAGTGCTCAGAGAAGTTTTACCAGCAAAACTGCCGTGGCCTGATGTTGCATGGAATGACACTGGAAGGGAACTGGCTCATAACTACTTAAGAATCACTCTGCTACACACAGAGATTTCATCTTCATCCAGATAAAAAATTAAATCTTTAATGATTTAATGCAATTTTATTCAAAGTTGTGATGGCAAAAGGTACACCAATTCAGCAGGTAGAACAAACTGGGGATAAAGGACAGGACCTGAACACAAGGACTAACATTCCATCTTCTATCTGTAAAAGATCATCTTCAATAATCACAGACATGCCTCAACATGACTTTAATTTGAAGAGTGGTTACTTTAAAACAGATCTGAGTCATCCGTGGTTTGCTTAAATAAGTTTGCACAGGTGGAATTGTGTAATTGATTCTTGTATGGGAACCTAAATGTCCATCTTCAGAGGACACCTTAATAAGAGGGCAGGACAGAGGAGAAAGTGGACAGCCTGTGTAGGAGTTTGAGTTACACCTGCTCTGCCTTCCAGGCACACACAAGAGAATCACTGATTCTTTTCCTCCCTCTGGGAAACCTAGAGAGGCCAAAGTGTCCAAGTGCCACTCCACTAAGGAGTGAGCAAAACAAACTTCAACTACAGCCTCTGCACAATCTTGAGACACAAATCTCTAAAATGAGAAGTTGGAATAGAGAAGTTGGGCAAGTACCACTCCTTCCTCAAGAAAAACAAAAGGTTAGGGACAGAAAACCCAACAACCATGCTGAATGCAAATAAAATAATTTTAATCTTCCTTTCCTTTGGAGTAAGCTGGGAAAGTCTGATCATTCAGGTTAGGCTGGCTTATGACTGAGAGACCAGGATCAAATTGCTGGTTAGAAAACAACTGACATTGTTTTGGTCTAGACTGGAGGTGGAACACTGAGGACAGACTTTCCAGCTATGCAGCTCCAAGCTGCTCTCCAACATCCACAGACCTTACCTGGCCTCGTGGGGGCAACAGCAGTATCAGGTGGACTCGCAATGTCACTGTAACTTGTTTATATCAAACACATTTGCAACACTATTCTATATTCAGAGAAAAATGCCTGCCCTGCCCGTGTTCCAAGCTAGACAGATGGAAATCAGTCTGACCCAGAAGCCACGTAGCTCGGGGCACAACACTTTGTTTGACAGAATGTGCCCTGCAATTAGAGTCAACTTCAGTAGTTCCTACAAGAGGAAACTTGGCTTCTGACCCCAATTGCACAGGACACAACTCTTGTGGCTCAAGGTTAAAGTACTCTGGAGAAGAGGCTGACCTCCAAAAGAGCATCACAGCAAAGGCTGGCGACAGGCCAGGGAAAGCTTAAATGCCTGGAGACCGCCATGTGATTACAGAGGAATGTGAGCTATTCCCAAGCACTTCCTATTTCTCTGCAAAACCGGCAGTACACGGCCCTTTTCATAACACAGGAACATATCTTCCTGTGAATTTTCTGAGAGAGACACATAAAACCAACTGCAAATCATTAAGCTTGTCCTACCGTTTCTTCTAATTACCATTCCTTGTCTTCCAGCAGCTGAACAATCACAAGCACGCTCTGTGTTGCCAACAGGCATTTCACGGGCACGGGGTATTGTCACACTGAAAGCAGAATTTGGGGCTTGGCTTCCCCTTTCCTTTTCCAGTTAACAAATTTCATGTCTGGCTCCTCTGCAGTCACTTTTTTAAAATTCAGCTGCAATCCCAATGTGTCCACTGAGGATCTATTTTTAGAACAGTCAAATATTCCTTGCTGCTCTATTGTACCACGCTTAAGTCCCACTTTTATGAGCCCTATAATTAGCATTCGTCACTTGTTTGGTCTTAGAATCACAGACACTTTCAATAAGAAGGTCTGTTACAACATGTTGAACATCTGGAATATGTTAGGCTATTTTAAATAAAATTATTACTGTGCAGACAAAATCTAATTTATGAGTGGAGGAGGACAGGATGACTACAGCAGTGCTACAGTGTGGGCTCAGAAATCCTCATTAAACATTGCCTGAGAGGTTAAAGACTTGTACAAGTAATTTTTCCACAAGGAAAAATGTCTCCAGACTTTCCCCCCCTCCATGAAGGTTCAGTGGAACAGGTTTGACTTCATTGCCTCAGATTTCACCCACTAGGTTTTCATTTGGCCCAGAGGCAATTGGCCTCTAAGCACTGCACCAGTGATTTCACTCATCCAAGACTATCATTACTACAGAGAGCTTCACCAGAACACAAAATTCAAGATATATAGCAAGGCCTTGGTATGGCTTTTGGACCAGCAAAATATCAACTTCCAGGTAGACAACAGCCATATTCTGTTAATCAAACCAATTTAAAAGTTTTAAGTACATCATTTTAAGTCTCAACCATTCACTAATGTCAATGGAATGTCATCAAAATGCAGCATGATAGGGTCTGGAGCCTGCACATTATTTATCTCAAGCTAGAAAGTGTAATCAAAACAAACCCTTACACGTCTGATGTGTCAGGACATCCTCAAAAAGGTAAAAAAATGATGGTGGAAAATCAAGAGTACAGAGTAGCAGTTCCTCATGTGAAATCACAAACTACTGAACTAAGGCCACCACGATGAAAATGAGTCATTTAAGACCCGAGGGGGGACCTGGCAGATCTAAGAGGGCAGACAGCACAGAGAGCCTGAGCCAGGCTGTGCTGCCTCTTCTGACACAAGGAGCAGGAGGTGAGAGGCTGAGCAAGCTCTGCCAGGCCCAAGGGAAAGGATCCATCTCAACAGAGTTTGTCATAAAGCACCAGCTCCTGCTGGAGGGTGTCAGCGCAGAGCTCACCGGGCTCCAGAAAGGAATTGGGAGCACAAGAAATCAAGCACATGAGATGTTATTCCTGACAACGGCACATTCGGGACCAGAAGGGCTGTCAAGACACATTGCTGGAGGATGAGAGAGTATCCTAAGAGTGTTACCATATGTTTATCTCGTTCCTATCCTCTCCCCTAGAGGCAGATACTGCCCTTGGCCACTGCCTGAAAGGCAGCACTAGCTAGAGAGGCCTCGTGGTGCAATCCCGTTCTGTGCTTCTCATTAAGAGACAGAATAAAAATCCAGACCTCAATAACCAGGTAATACCAGTGCAAGATCCATTACTGGCTGGTACAATTCCTGCACCCCTGCATCTGCTCCCCAATAAAACAGACAGAAAACATCACCTAGCTTCAAAAAGTAAGCCAATAAAAAAAATAGGACAGTCAAAAGTAACTTGATTCTTTTCTAAAACGAAATTAAAATCACAGATTATAGACAATCACTTCTTTGTTCTTCACCCTCCTTTACAGCAAAGAAATGCAAACAAAAGCATGAATCAGTTTAGTCAACACAGAATAAACAAGTTCAAGTGAAATTGCTTTAAATCCTTTTCATTACAACTTCAGTGGCTGCACCACGCATACCATGAAACACTTCAATAGAAAGAAGTAATTTCATAGAGCCTTGAATTCAGTAATGAAGAACTTATCTACCAGCCAATGAACTGCACAGCAAAGAGTTTTGCAAATTACACTGTATAATTTACACATTGAATGAAACAGCCTGAAAAAACCACCCTCTGGAAAGGCTTCTGCTGCCTGGTACGTCTGAACTGGACCGAATGTCTGTGGCATTTGAATTTTACACTAAATGAAGGGACACAATGCACACAAGAAAGGAAGTGCTCTCATCAGGAAGCTGCTCCCCTCTGCTGTGGCATAAACAACTCGAAATGGCATGTTGCCACCCTGACCATCACCAGGGAAATACTCATTCTCACCAAATGAGATCTATTATTGTCACTGAGATATGATCTAATATTACAGCAGCAGTAGGCACGGCAGAAACTTACCATACAGGCTGAGATGGTGAGGTTTGCAGCGTGGCTTTCAACTCCTGCACAAATTGATCTGCATATACTCCAAAAAGCTTCCGTACTCAAGTTACGAGAGCATAAATACCAACAAAATGAAAACTGTTGTAATTATCCAGTAACCCATAACCCCACAGATTGAGATATTTAACTTCATCAATCTGACCATGACAAAACCTTGAAACAGTAATTTAAGAGAGCCCAAACATGTATAATAAAGAATTAAAACAGTTTCAATAAAAATTCATCTTTAATGCAAAAGAGTAACTTCTCTTTGCTTCCTCCTACGATCGCTCTGCTGTCGCCAGAGTTAAAGCTGGTAGCCTAGTGATATTTTTATTTTCAAATTTGCTGATACATAGGACCCAAAACAAGAGAAGTCCAAGATGGAAAATGCTCAAATGTGAAGTTTTACACAAAGCAAGACAGTCAGCCAGTCCATTCACATGTGATCATGTTCCAGCATACAACATCGAGATTTTTAATTTCATTTTTCTGAAGCAAGGACAGAGCCCCCTTTATGCCAAAGCAACTCACACAATCCACAACTCCAATCCATTAAGTGCAATTTGCAAGTACTTTGCACTGCTAAATAATACCTGAAGACTGCTGAATCAGGTTTCTAATGGGCCCTTCATTTAGTGTTACAGCAAGCAGCTTCTGCATTTTTCAAACTGCAGATCCCTAATTATTCCCCAACGGAATCAGGGCTCCCAGAGTGCAACCCTAGTCACAGATGCCCTGCTGACTCCTCTTGCTTGCAGCCAGCTGCCAGCAGCTCACCCACAGCACGGGGGGGACGAGCACCTGCTCCTACAGGGGTGCTCAGCAGCCTTGAGGGAGCCCAGCGAGGAAATTGGGCTGACAAGGAATTTATCTTCCTTTTTTCCAAGACAGCTCTGGAAAAGCGTGTGCTCCTAGGCTGGCTGGCTGATGAATGTGTCTTTGCAAGAAAGCAAGAGCAGCAGCCTGGTGCATCAGCTTAGCTACAATGGGAAAGCACTTTTTGGTGGTATTTCTCTGACCCTCAGAACATAGAGGCCGTGAACCACAAGCTGAAAACCTCTGTGGACTGGGCTGAAATCAGCATGACTTGGGCAAAAGCTATGCAGAGAAAAGCCAAGAACTTGAGAGCTGATCTCAGATTGTGATGGCTCACTGCTGGCTTGTAGTCCCTTGGCAGTGCTGCCCCACGCTGCAGCAGAGCCCAGAGGATGGCAGGCAGTCCTTCCAGCCATGCTGCCACCAGCTCTGCCACCAGCGTGGCAGGGGTCTGATCTCAAACACCACTGACTGACTGCTGATGGCTGAAACCAGCTGCAGTTCAACTGTGACAAAGTAAAATCATTAAACTACCTGCAACAGGCCTTACTTAACATTTTACATGAGTTGCTACCCTGACCTGTCTTAACTCTACCACAAAAATGAAATAAAGTGTTAAATAATTCAGTTTAACATCCTAGTTCTTCATTTAGAATACAAGCATAGTATTTTAAAACTACATGAAAAAACTGGAAGACAAATTCACTTGGGAGAAAAAGAAATAGACCATTTAAGACTAACCTGTAATTAATTTCAACTTGTGCTAATTAACAGCTTTCCTTGCATATTCTCAGAAGATTCATTTTAAATTCAGCTTAAAGATTCCATCACTGGCCTCCCTCCAGGAACATACTGACTCCAAAGAAAGTTCAAAGCAAAAGTTCAATCCTGGCTACAACAAATATCCCCTCAATTCTGGGCTCCAGATTCTGGACTCTGACTGAAGGTGCTTTATGGGAAGTCCTTGGGCAGCACAGACTGCTCAAGCAATATGGAAACACCTCATTCTGATCTCTAAGGAACCTCTGGCTTCTCACTGGATATGTTTTTTTAATCAATCCCCCCCAAAAAATCACCTTATTTCTTTCCCACAAAGCTTTTACACATGCTTCTTAACTGTCTAACCACACATCAGACCATGAGCAGGAAGTTAAATCTTCTCCAGACTGTAACTGTAGATCCCTGAGTGCCGCCAGATTCCCACATATTTAAGAGTTTTAACTCAAAGGCATCATCACTTGGCTGGATCAACAGATCCTGGAGCAGCACTTCACACCAGAGCTAAAACACCTGCAAAGGGTGAAAAGCTTGGAGTGCTTAGAGAACAAAACACAAGAACTGTTTTGATACATATTTTCCTTCTTCTGACACCTTTCAGAGTGTGACAGTGGTGGTGGCTTGGCTTTTAAAGTGTAAAAGACTTGTTAAAAACTGACTCAAAGCTTTGGTGAACAAGGGAGCTGCAGCTGTCAGCTACACTCAGGTCATGTGCTTGCCCAAAAGAAAGGAAAAAACCAAACGAAACAGCAAACCAAAAACACCCCAGTAAACCAAGCATGGAAATAGCTCAGCAGGTCACAAAATAACACATAAATTGTACTATTAGCAGGCTGCTAAGTCAATATTTTTTCCTAGTGCATAAGTGAACTCTCCCTTTGTTACCTACAGCTCATTCCAAACAAGTGGCCAAATAATCATTTGCTCGTGTGCTAACATAGAAACCACCACCACCATCAACCAGCAGTGAAACTACCCGCATTTAATAGAAATTCAGAAATTCCACACAAGGCTCTGCTCCACCACAGCTTTACCAATGCATTTCCAACAGCAAACAAGGCTGAGTTTTCAACAAAGACAGGAAGCAAAGCAGATGAGACTCTGGGAGTTCTACAACAGAAGGGAAACAGCTCAGATTTTTGGGAGCAGACACTCAAGTTTATTCCCTTCCCCACGATTTAAGTATCCAAGACAAATTCTCAGCAAAGTGCACTGCATCAGGGGAATAAAATACTTCTCTATATATTTTAAGCCTACTTTGTGCTTTCAAAAGCACTTGCAGAAGAGTTTCCTTTTTCTCACCAATCTCTCAGCCCCTCTTCACATGATGTGTGAAATACATTTTTTCCAGGAAAACAAAAAGAGACTGGAAGGAATAAAAATGGTAAGTGTTTATGAGCAGGTGTGGCACTTACCTTAACACAGTTTGCATTTTTTTAAAATGACTTCTTAAAGTAATAACTTTTATAGTGAAATAATAATGTACTGCTGATCAGGAAGCCCATTACAATCTAGATCAAGGAATTATACTTTGATTTGTCAATCTGAAAAACAGATAATTTTTTTTCTAATCTACTCTTATCACTGGAGTGTATTTATTCCATTTACAATCTTATTACTCACCTGCAATTTAAGGATACTTTAGTTCATGAGATAAACCTTAAGAACTATTTTTTAAATCTAAAAAGCCAAAGAGAACCAGTCAGCATGATGTTCAAAAGCAGCAAATTTGAACCATTAAAATGATAATATAATCAAAGGCACTACACATCATACTTACTGGGAAGGATTAATGTTTGAGATACTTCAGCTATTCCGTCAGAACAGTGACAAAATGGGAGATCGATTTTTAAAATTCACATTATTTCTGAAACTAAGTAATTTGTGACTGTAAATAGGACATTTTCTAAATGGGCTGAAGAGCAATACATTTTCCATAGAGCTTGCAGAAACTTAAAAAGAAAAATCCTACTGGTCAATGGTTCAATCCAATGTGTGCTTTTTCAAACATCTTATTTCTTTTCCATTTGCATAAATTCCATCCTTGAAAAGCCATTGCAACTGATTATTCATTATTTAAATTTACTTTGGAAATTAAACTCAAGGGGAATTATCTAAAGTATGTCAGACTGAAAACGAGCTGCGAATCTCCAAAGTTAATTTTAGCCTCGTGTGTTAAGGAAGATTCAAGTTCTTAACTGCCTTTTAATACTAAGAACTGCTTATTCAGCAAAGTCCCTGGATTACTTTAAATGTAAACCTCTTTAAGCTAATAGAAAAAAATTGAATCTGTAATCTTTGGAAGTTTTCTAAAAGCAGCTTCTCAGTTTTTCTGCAGTATATTTAACCTTGGTAACTTGACAAGTGAGTCTAAGTAAACAGCCATTTTTCCACATCTCAGCTGCTTCCAGCATTACGTAAACTGAACAGGAGGAGAAGTGAGATTCTATTCAGTCTCCTGAACAGCTGTGCAAGCTGCTGCTCTGGGTGCTTTGTAAAATACATATCCACTAACACACAGAGATTCCAAGAAGTTAATTATGACAGATATTCCACAGAGCAGCCACAAATCATCATGTCAGCTTCGGAAACTATTTGGTGAAATCATCTGGCCTGTGTTAGGTGTGTCAGACACATGGTAATTTCTAGCCTATGATTCTAGAATCTTTTCAAGTTTAGGAAATAGTTTCATTAAACGATTTGCATCTTAAATATTATCTGGAACCACACAATTTGCCAGTAGAAGGAAATCTTCAAGGGAAGTAGCTTACATTAGATTTTACACAGCTGGACTTGAATGATGAGGGAAGGTTGGAAACTTTGAAGCAGCAAGGGATGTCCCCACTCTCTCCCAGCCTCAGCCTCACCAATTCCCAGCTGGGAGATAAGGGGCCATGCCTTAAGGATACTGTCATAGAGAAATATTAGGGTTCAACACATGAGTTTTGGATTTCAGTGCAGGAAACATAAGAGAAACTTATTTTTAATGCAAATTTAACTTAGGAAAAGAATTTTGACTCTTGTCTATTTTAGAACTCTTTATATCATAATTGCCTGCAAAACACTTTTGTCTTGACAATCTTGGCTCAGATCAAAGTGGAATTAAATCCAGTTTTTTGTCTTAATATAGAGCTGCAGTCACCCTTCCCAGAGACCAAAGCTCCCTGGGAACACACTAGAGCTGCATGAATGGAATGCTGATTGTGCTTCATTCTCCCTCAAGTACCTCTTGGAAACCCAGGAAGGGGAAAGTGGGAAAATCGGAAGTTTGCACTGTAAATGACTCACTCTGCAAGTGGCATTCACTCAGTGGCTTCCAGAAAAGAAAAATTAATGCTGATTTCTCTATCTGAAGGCTAAATATTAGTTTGTCTTAATGAGTTCCAATTTGCAATTGCAACATGTATCATCCAGGGAATCTTCCCAGTGCACATGGGCTTCACTGACACTGGTGAACTTCATCATTATTCCAGAGACAGAATTACCTCTGGAGTTCCACAAAATGCCCAGGGAAGGGAGGACAACTGGCCAAACAGAATTTTTAAAAGTACTCAGCACCTGAACATAAAGATGAGATCTCACACAAGAGCCAGGCTAGAAACTGATTTAAGACAACTCAGCACACAGAGCCCTGCTGCCACATTGACCTAAAGTTTTCTTGAGAGATTTTTTATTGACAGATTTCTGGGTGTGGGTTCAAACCTCTGTTTGAGGACACATTTTGTCAAAGGCTGGGTGCAAATAAGAGAAGGACAGAAGAAAATGAAACAACTCATAAGTCATTTCTTGGGCGATTTAAATTCAAGCTTGGTATACACCAGGCTGTCCCTCCTTTCAGAAGAGCTGCTGGCACTGTCAAAATAACATTATGGCACTTTTTTTGTTGAGAATATGCAACATAGTACTTCCACTTTGCTGAGCACAGAATTTGTCACAAGTATTCTTTCCAGAAATACTTCATCAACTTATGCAATCACTGTTCAACCAAGGAGAAACAGTAACAAAACAGCAACAAAAAGCATCACACTTGTATATACTGTTTATATTCTTCCCAGAATTTGGCTCCTCTACACACTTCAGAAATGCATGGACAGTTTTGATGGATCACCAGCAGGAATTTTACAAGTTTTAAAAATCAGTAACAGCAGCAACATGGCAGGGGGAGGATGTTCATCCAGTGCTCACATTCTGAACAAGTACAAGTGATAACCCACTGTTCTGACACAGACTAAATAAACCAGATGTACTATTGCTCTGCTAAACTTCCAGTCTCAGAAAGGATCCTGTCTGGCTGTTTCTTTTTACAAGCATTCTTCTCCTCTTAGTTCACTTTTAATTTTTAACTATTATTTTATCCTAGTTGCACACCTACAACGGCCTCTTGCTTTCTAAAGAAAAGCTTTAATGTAAGGAAGACTTTATATTTGTTAAACATTATTCTTCAGATATTATCTCCAAGACACAGAACAGTTGGAGAACTCTCAGTTAATACTAACAGTCAAAAGTGTTTCTAATTACACCCAGCAAAGTGTTGTGGACAGTTCTGATGTCAGCATTTTGACTCAAAATATCCTTGAAGAAATAACTCAAGGGAAGCATTTTTGCCTTCAATTCAGCTGTAAGGTAAAGACTCATCAGTTTAGCAAACAGTCAGGGAATTTCATTTAAGAAACTAATTTTGGCTCATTGATCTGCTGCAGGCTAAAGTTACAGACACCATCAAATTTCACTGAGAGACCACCTGAAGCCCAGCTGTCAGAGTTACTGAAGTCATAGAAGACCTTACACATATCACAGTTGGCTTCTTCACTGCTCAGCAAAATAACTCCCTGCCTTGAAGTGTCTGCAAGAGCAAGACCTACATTTGTAACACTGGAGGCAGCCTAAGGAATAAGATAAAATGAAATACAAGTATTCCCTGTAGAGTGAGCTGATCCTCTTTCTGCCCTGTGACTGCAAAGGATTACTTCTGTAAGGAACCCTGCACTCCAAACCATGTGATTTATCTAAATATTTACACTACGAGCATTATTAAAACTCTCCTCTGAAGCCATTAAACATAGTACTTTCAGCAAGTGAAATCAAACAGTTATTATTTAGATTACGGTTCACTTTTAACTGTTTTTATCAGTTAAAAGCTCCTCAAATGCTCTTTGTAACTCATAAGAGCTCCACAGCTGTGGTTTCAACTGAATATACGTTAAGATGTCAAATACCTACTTCTGCTCTGTTTTCTAAAAGAAGAGAAAAGGGAGGGAGAGAAGTGAGAGGAAAAAAAAGGGCAACCTAATTAAATTCCTTTCTTTTCATTACTATTTGTACCACTATCACACCAATTAGCAACACGCACCCAAAAGGCTTTTTGTTCATCTCTCTGGCCTCCCTACCAAGCTTTTTCTTCTCTTCCCTCAAAATGTTCCCAGTGTCCTTTCTCCCTTTTCATTCAGGCATATCCTTCCTTTCACAGCTTTCTCTGTGCTCTCTAATCCTGTAAATACCACACTGATGAAGACATAACCATGATAATGTTTTAATCAGTGTACATGACATTTCCTCCTGTTCTAAAAGAGTCTGCCCCCAGTAATCAGCTTCAATCTTACTTTTGCTCCAACTTTCAAATACATCCGTAAACATTATCTAAACTCTGGCAGAAAAGGAAAGCATGTTAAGAAAAGACCCTGGGCAGAGAAGAAACCATTGACACACACATATCTCATAGCTCACATTTTGTTTTCAGCTTTGAATGTTCTATAGCATCTATCAAACAAAGCTCAGCAAGTACTCAGCAACACAAGGAACTGTCAAGAAGGAAATTACAGCAAAAATTAATACTTACAGCCATAATTAACTCAAAAGGGTGTTTATACACCCGTACGGGTGACTGGTACTTCTGCACCATGGCTGCAGTTTAGTGAGATCAACTCAAACCTGAAAAAGAAATTTTTAAAACCATCTGTCAGACGTAGGAAGCCATTTTCAATTTTCTCTTACAATTAGTCTGTGCGTGGTACCACGCTAGCAATTCCACAGGAAATCCTTCACAATTCCCTGACAACCTTTTTTTAAGGCCCAACAGGGGCCCTGAAAAGCTATATATATATATTTCTGTCAGAAATGACTTATCATTTCTTCCAAAGACTACATAAAATTAGCACATTTTTAGTCCACTTTTAGTAACAAATCTTCAACATATTTTATGACTCTTTGTCAGGATGGTGACACTTCCTGTGCTGCTGCTGCTGAGAACCAAACACTGACACATCCCAGCGACAGGCACAAAAGCATTTCCCAGTACCCCAGCACAGTATGTGGGCTGCCCTGCTCAGACCAGGGACTGGGAAGAAAAAAAAAAACAAGAAAGAAACACAGAAAGCACAAAAAGAGGTCAAAAAAAAAAAGTGTTAAAAATGCTTCTTTGCAGAAAGAAGGAAAAAAAATAGATTACTAAAGCACACTGATGGATCAAAGGCATTCCTCGATCATCTCCAAAAAAACTGAAACTTTTGAGAGAGAAACTTATGAGATAATTGGGGAAATAAACTTCGAGAAAAATTCCACTATGCGTCCAGGAAAGATTCACTGGCAACACGGAGAGGAATTACTCCAAAGGCTTCGTGCCTGCTTCTACCCAGCAAAGTGCTTGACCCGAACTCTCTCGACTGCAATTACGTTTATTGAATAATTCTGGCAGTAGCTCTCGCCTATGAATCGCGGGCTGCGAGCCAGCCTCATTTTAGCGAGAGATGGGTTTGCTACAGCAAGTTCGCTTCACTTTTCTGTCCGTGAGGGGCTGCGGGAGCGCTCCCGGCCCCGGAGCCAAGAACAACCCCCCGAGCTACAGGAAAGTTCTCCGACATCCCAGCCCCGAGAAGAATTTACCCATGACTACCCCGCTTTAAAAAAAAAATAAAAAAATAACGAACCCACCTGAATCAGCACAAACCCTCTCTAATCCCCGGACAAAACGAGTTACACAACAAAGAAACCCCGCGTTCCTCCCGGCGCGGCGGAGCCGGGACAGCCCGGGAAGGGACGGGATGGGGGGACACCCGTGACAGCGCTGAGCTCCGCCGAGGGACCCGGGACAGCCCGCGAGGGGACGGGACAACTGTGACAGCCCCGCAGCGACCGCGACCGCCCGCGAGGGGAAGGAAGGGACACCTGTGACAGCTCCGCGCTGCTCCGGAGGGATCCGGGACAGCCCGCGAGGGGACGGCATGGAGGGACAGCGGTGACAGCCCCGCGCTGCCCCCGAGGGACCCGGGGCGGGACGGGACACCTGTGA
>JANRGV010000050.1:3991456-4005174 GCA_024734035.1 Alethe castanea
TGAGCTCAAGGAGCATCTGGACAATGCTCTCACATGGTGGGATTCTTGGGCTGTCCTGTGCAGGGCCAGGAGTTGGACTCAATGACCCTGGTGGGTCCCTTCCGACTCAGCAGATTCTGTGTTTCTGTACTGGAAAGCTGCAATTAGGTCATCCCCAAGTCTTCTCCCGGCTGAACAATCCCAATTCTCCCAGCCTTTCCTCATATCAGAACTATTCCAACCCTTCAATCATCTCGGTTCCTCCTCTGTGCTCGCTCCAACGGGTCCATGTCCTGTGCAGGAGTCCCAGAGTATTCCAGGGGTCTCACCTGAGTGGGGCAGAGGGGCAAAGTCCCCCCCCAAACACACAGAGTCATGTACACACACACACAGGTGCAGGAGGGCATGGACAGCAGGACATGGCACCTTCTGCAGGTACCTCCCACCCCCTCAGCCCCCTGAGCATCCTTTGGTCACACCCCTCGTGGCTCCCTCGGCTCTGTGGGGCTCTGGGTGGATTTCAGGCACCATCAGGGGCAAGGTCAGCTTAGGGCAATGGCACAGCACGATGCTCCAGGGCCATGGTGCCATGGGAGCACAGGGACCCACCTGGGTCACTGCTGGGGCATCTTTCTGCTTCTTCTCTGTCTCTGTAATCAGCCAGCGTTCACCCAGCTCAGGGTATTTGCAGTCTGGGATGCCTCTAAGAGCTCTGTCTCACACCTTGTGTGGTTTAACTGTGATGCACTAAAAGCACTAAAAGCACTAAAAGCAAGAAGCACAATGGTTGTTTTTATAGTACCAGAGTGTCACAAACCGTGTTAAAATAAGGACTTGAAAGTTAGGAACCCAGGTCTCTGCTCCCTTCAGCAGCACTATTGAGACATTTTGTTTACCCACAATATATTTTATTAATGACTCTCTCTCAGAATATAAATCTACTAAAATTCAGAGTCATGTCCTGACATTTTGATGCAATTCTTTCCCTAGGAAAGCTGAATTTGGGGTTACCACTAATGAGGGATTAAGCTACATTCTTTCTTATACATACCTTGTGTCTTTTAAAGTTAGTCAAGCATAGCCTCTTGTCTGATCTGAACTAGTCCTTGCAAGAAGTTGATTAATGTGTTGAGAAATTGCTCCTCTGAATCTCATTTCTGTTGTGGCACTTGGCCAGTTGCCTTCGTGTTGCTGGAGTTAACTAGTTAAATGCAATTAGATTTAATTATCTGATTGATAGTTCATGCCATTATGCCTGCAACATCCTTTTCCTGCTCTGAAAGTCTGAGATATAATCCTACCGGCATAGCAGGGTGAGGAATTTACGCCCACTCAGATTCCTCTTTGTTCATAACATTTCCCTCTGTAGATTCTGGGAAATGTTTTAATTCTTACTGACTGCCTCTATTCTACTTCACCAAATGGCCAGGTAACCAGAAAAGCTTTATTTGGACTTATAAACGTATTTGGAGTTTATTGATAAAGTGAAAAATCCATAATTTAATGTCTAAATCAGCTGTAGTCTCAGCTGTTTACTGCAGAAAAAATCTTAGCAAGATAGACAAAGAAGAGGAAAGTAATATGGGTTTCAATTTTTCTACTGTTGTTTGTTTTCCTGTTATTACATCTTCTCTTATAGAAGCTCCAGCCACGCATCATTTGGAGAAATATAATGAATAAATGTGTGGGTGAAATGTTTCAGGAAAGCTGTGAGGCATGCTGGAGACTGAAGCCCAGAAGACACAGGCTGCAAGTGCAAACCGTTCCATATTTTTGGAAAATTAGGAACACAGCCTGCTAGATATGAAGGGAAGTTTGGCCTTAGGGAGGTTATGCAAGGTCGGTCACTTCCCTCCATCTGAGCACTTTCCCTGGATTGCATTCCTTCACGTTCTGAACTTTAGTTACGCAACTCGAAGCAACTGTTACCTTGATTCAGGCAATATTGCCATGGAAATTAATGACAACTATTGGTAGTCAATCCATTACTATTAATAATAACTAACTGAAAGTGCAGTTGCTTGGGAGCAGTATGGCTGATGCCTATGAGAAAAGATTCAAAACTCCTCTTAACCGTGCTGGAATGCTGCTCAAGATCCTGGAATTTCAGCAGGCAGGAACTTGCTTTGGTTTCTTTTGTTTGCATCCCGGGCAGTGAAGAAAAGTGAAGCGATCCTGATTTCTTACAGTCCATCAAGTCTCATCTTCAGAGCTGTTGTGCTAAAGAGGGGAGATTGTCAGCAGTTCATGACAAGAGAGAAGGAGCTCCCTCAAGGTCTTGCTGCTAAGCCATACATTTATTAAAATATGTGGAAAAGGGATGAGAGTTTGGGTTCAGACACACTGAAGTGCTTCAAGAGCTGTTCCCTAACAAATCAGTCCTGTCTGAGTCAGTGGAATTTTTTATGTACTACTGGCTGCATTGAAATAAATACCTGCTTCCTAAACCTTGAAAGCCATGGAAATGGTCCCAAATGATAACACTGCCAGCATGATGGAAATAACAATAAGCATGATGAGTGACAAACAGTTACTGGAACAGAGTTGTGCCCTGGGGACATTGATTCTGGTTTACACGGAGTTTTTACTTAATGCATCACAGGTATTTCACTAGGTGTCACCATTTTTGCTTTCCCTTGTCAGTCTAGGGAGAGACAAACTGGTAAAGCTGGGTGTGAGGATGTGTGAACTCCTTCACCCCCTTTCTCTTAAAAGTAGCTGTGATCCCCCAAATTCAGTCCTCCAGACACAGACCTGAACGTGCCCATCCATTACATTTGTACATATTTTTGTAAGCTCCCTGCACAGCCTGTACTGGGGAAACAGCAAACAGGAGTTAAAATTTCTCCATATATCTCTGGAGATCTTAAAACCCTTCATAATGGCAGGGAAGACATTAACAATCCAAATAAGCAGTATAAATACTGAGGCTTACAAAATGCTACGGGAAAAGTCACAAAGTAAGTCAGTATGAGAAAGGAGATGAGAGCTCCTCACTTCCTGGGTGGTTCCCTTATTTCCAAGTATTCCTGCCTTTTAGCTCTGTAGTAGTTTTCCACTATTCACAAGATTGGGATGAAGGTAAAATATCTCCAGACTGGCCTGGGTGGGGGGATATTAGTGTACAATACCTAGAGATGTTACACTCTGTGATGGGATTTTTATTCAGGATTAAACCAGCCTTAGTTTACTGTAGTTTATTGCGCCATAAGTGAAGGCATATTAACTTCACACCACTATTTGATTTATCTGAGATTTCCCGTAGAAAAGCCTTAAATGACCTTGTAGACTGGAGCCCTTTATGTCTTGATGCCACAAACAGGCAGAAACATGTTTTTTCCTGTCTTCTCAAGTGACTGGTAGGAAAATTGAATTGTAGGCTGGGAGCTGGCCAGGGACACCAGCTGCCAGTGCTCAGAGTCCAGCAGCTGACATCAGAGCACCGGCCCCATTGACAGCAAAGGTTACGCAGACAAACATTAGCAAATAGGACCAAGTCCTGATTCATAAAATAGATGAGTGGGGATGAGCGTGTGGCACATGTCCCAGCCCTCATTCCCATGCTCTCCCTGCAGAGCCTGTACCCATCCAAGGCTCCCTGCCTCGAGTTCCGTGTCACTGCTCAGGAGCTGTGCGATGCTAAAACAAAAGTGAGCAGGTGGTGCAGGGGGGGCTGCTCGTACAGAGATAATTAAATGTGAGGAGCTGGTGGAGTGGATATTCTGGACAGAGAATTGGATCCAACATTTATTCCAATACCTGTGTTGGATGTTTGTGACACTTAAAAGCCTGATAGCACTGTTTTCTCGAGGAGCTGTGAGGAGCAGGGGACACCCTCTGGGGCTCCCACTGGGTTATTTTATCCCTGAGACATCAGAAGGCGGCACGGTCAAAGAGAACTCACCCTCCTGACCTTTTTCCAGCAAAGGGAATAAGGGGAAAACACTTGGATAATGACTAATTTGCTGAGGCGTTTTATTGATGCTGAAGATGTCAAGCTCATAATGCAGGGTGTTGGAGTTGTGAATGAGGAAAGGTTCACTGGGCTGTTGGAATACCCAGCTTTTCTACTTGCCTTTGCAAACAGCCCTTGTGTCCGTGTGCCACTGCCTGGGAGCTGCCCGGTACCTGCCTCCCAGGGAACAGCCTGTTGCCAGTTGTCTCTTTAAATGACTTAAAGCACTGCCAGGATCTGATCACTCATTTCTTAGAAAAATAGGAGTCTCAGCCAAAGGCTCAGCAGAAATGATGAGTAAATTTCCTATAAAAATAAAAACAAAGGCTGTTTACCATCCCTCCTTTTAATGAGTCTGACAGTACAAATACTCTCAGCTGCTTCAAAAAGTACTGAATCAAACTGCTGGATTACTCACTGGGTAGAGACTTTGTCCCTGTTTGCCTCTAATATGTTGATAATTATTTTTCTTTTTTAATACAAGAGGAGTAGTAAGAAACAATTACTATTAAAAGTATTGCACAAATCATCTCCTTCTAAAGGACACACTGGAGCTGGGTCTGCAGCCTGTGGGTAAACACAGCACCTTTCAGTGGAGCTCTGTCAGGACAAGTTGCCTTTGTGACTGCTGCTCCTCCTGCATCACAGTGCCTGTGTCTGTACAGCTTATTCCTGTGCCTGGAGGAAAACGAGGCATTATGAGGCACTTGCACACCAAAATAACTACCAGTATTGCTATTTTAGAGTTTGTTTTTTAACTTGCAGTCTGTGGATCAGGCCGGTGCTGGCAGCCTTCGTCCATGCGTGTCTCAGACTCGAGAAACGCAAGTTTCGTGACGCTGTGTGCAGACCCCAGAGATGCCGCTTTTCGTCTCCGATTAGCATCATGCTTTGCATGAATTCCGGTCCTGTATCCAAGGCAATCTCATTATTTGCTGTACACGCTCGATCTGCTGGCTAATTTCTTTCTCCTTCTCACGGGAGAGGAACCTTCCTGTGCTCCACAGGCGTGCCTGTGTTTAGGAGATTAAAGAAAGCAGGCAAGACACATGAAAAATGTCACCCCGTCGCGGCGGCGGCAGCCTGAATGGGAGCACGGTTCCGAGACAGATGTTCCTTCCAATTGAATTGTCTGTGTGAGTGGTTGCAGGGTTCAGCGCTGCGGAGAGGTGTGAGGCGGAGGGCACGGCTGAGCAGAGGGCTGGCCGCAGCCGGGGAGCTGGCACAGTGCAAGCAGCAGCTCTGCTGATTCTGACACGGCTGCAGCATTAATCTGTCTCGGCCTCGAGCACCGCTGGCTGGCTGTCCTGGAATTAATTTGCCTAATGTAGCACGTGATGGAAAGCCACGTCTGCAATCCTTTGCCAGGCAGGGCTGGACGGATTGATAGCATCCTCTGTTCCTGGTTAAGAGAACTCATAGCAGAGCTTCACTGAAGGGACACTCTGAGAGTGTGGCTCCATCCCCCAAGGGCTGAGAGGGAAGATGTTTAACACCTCCTGGCTCCGGCGATTGTCAGGGGGAGCCCAAGGAGACAGGGAAGAGGTGACATTGTCACAGGGGAGGCTCTGCACCCCCTGTGCAAATGGGAGGTGTCAGAGATATTTCTGGGGTCAGGTTTCAGGATCAGTCTCCAAACAACTTGTTTTGACAAAGGGGATGGTCCTCCTGCACAGGAAGCTTGTTTGCAGTCATGGCTTCAGCTGGTGGCTAAGACTAATGTGTGGCCACTAAGTAAGTTATCTAATGAACAGCTGTTTGATTTGCTTTTAGTCACAGTCAGCATGCGTCTGAATTAAGCAAGACCCCAGTGATGGAAAGGACTGAAATGGTCCCAGACACCTCTCTGGACAGAGACTGGAAACAAGCCCAATGCTTTCCTTGTGCCCCATGCCCAAAACCCCACACACACCTGGGCCGTTGTGACTGCACCACTTCTATGGGGAACAAGAAAAGTGTTCTGGAGCACCCAGGAGGAGGCAAGAGGCAGGTGAATATGGCAATGCAGGGGTTGAGGCAGAACCAGCCCAGCAGAGGCTCCAGAGAAGCAGTGGATAAATCTGCCCAGCAGTTCACCCAGACATGGTATCCAGCTTGGAAAGCAGATGAAGGTACACAATAGACAGGATGATATGAGAGGGAGACCGTCACATTAATTTTGTGTCACAGTCAGCAGGAAAGGACTTTCTGAGGGAGGCTGAGCACCCCTTTACCACCAAGCACCCAGTGAGATGCCCTGGGGGAGCAGCTGTGTGCCTCCCTTCCCCACCACTGCACTGGCACATTCAGGAGCACAGAGAGAACTGGAGCTGATTGCAATAAACCCAGTTGGCACATGGACGTGAGCCACAACACGGCACTGTGCAAACTAACCCAGAAGGAGGTTTGCAATGTAGGCACATTAATTGCCAAAAATAACCCCCAACCCACCCTGGCTGCTGCGCTTTGCCATGGGAACAATATTATGCATGTGATCACATTCAGCAGGACACAAGCAGCCTGAGGGTCTTTTTACATTTGGCTTGAAAAGGCTAAAAATAGACCCCAAACCACATTCCTTTTTTGCACTGCCATCTCCTCTGCCACTTCCTATTCACTGGCACTTTTACATGCAAAGCAGGATTTGGGATCCAAGGCCCCATAATTAGACTCCAGCCTGGCAGCTGCAAGTGGAACAGCTGGAGATGTTATTTTTACGGGTTATTAATTGACTCCATGAAAGCCCAGCAAACAGAGTGCCAGCAAGCTGCAGTCCACAGCCACATGACAAGGTCTTAGTGACAGGAAAAGATAAAATAAAAGAGAGAATGCAGAATCCTAAAGCCGATTAGTTACAGCAATTTCTCCAAAGCTAAATATAGGGAAAAAATCCTCTCCCATCTTCAGCTCCGTTGGCGGAGATGAGAAAGCACAAGGAAGGAGATAGACAGAAATTTCATTTTGCACATAAGCCCCCATAGAATGCAGAGAGAAACTGCTGCTTTGGTGACACTCCCAACACTTAAAACCAACTGTCCCTGGTGGCTCCCTCCTGACCAGCCCATTGCTCAGCACTCACAAGTGCAACTGCACTTGCTCTGTTCTCACTGCACTGGACAGGGGAATGACACAGGGAAGCTCCTGGTGCCATCCCAGAATCCAGTCGTGGCCAGGCTGGCACAGTCCTAGTGCCCCTCTGCCAGGCATGGATGGGTGAGCCTGCAGAGCCCCCCCTCAAAGGGGCTGAACCACCCACACTGCCCCAAAACAAAGCAGGACAGAGCCAGGAGACTTCTTGCCTCTCCTTCCTCCCTGCCTTTTCTGCAGCTGGGGACAGATGAGGCTTGGGGACAGCTGAAGCCACCTGGGGCCACAAGAGAAACCCCTCATCAAGAGCTGGAATAAAGAAAGGCTCTGGGTGCCGACAGCACAAGGGGATGGGATTGGGTCTTCACCTCTGCAAAACCTATTGTACATCTTAAACCTCAGGGAAATAAATAACAGGCAACTCCAGCAGAGATGCTGAGAAGCTGGGAAACTGGCAGAGCATTTCAGATTTATGAGAAATTAATTTAGCCCTAGTCTGGATGCTGAAAGTCAGGAAGGCCCTCTCCCCAGGACAGCCCATATTGCTGGCCCAAGCTGTGGGGTCCTGAGCTGGTAGCCAAAGGGAAAGGGAGGGTAGTGGAAAGGCTGCTGCTGCTTAGAGGCCAAAACTGAGCCCAAGAAAGCCCCTTCCTCATCAGGAGGCAGGACAGCTCCATGTTCCACAGCCCCAAGACAGGAGTTTCTTCCCACTTTCATCACCCAAACAGCAAGAGAAGCACCAGCCCCCCCTCCAGATGTGTCTTCACAATGTTCAGTCATAGACTGAAGAAGAGGGGGATATTTCTCTCCAACCTTCATCCTTGACACTTGACACTGCTCTGGGTGGGTTTGGGGTATTTCCAGTCCCTCCCATATTCCCAGCTGCACAGGCTCTGTATCTGGAGACAGCTGAAGGAATGTTTTGTAATCTCACCCTTTGAAGACCATTTCTGTGATAACCAATCCCCTTAGAGATCCCTTCAACATGAGTGTGTCCTCCTGGCCCAAACCCACCCCTGGGCTTGCTGCCAGAGCTGTTTTCCACGCCAGCCTGGCTGTGCTGGGACTGTCCTCAGGCAGAAAGGCTCCTCTTCAAAAGCCAGCTCTGCCTTGTGCTGTGAACTGGGAAGGGCTGTCAGAGCTCCTGCTGGGTGCCAGCACTTCATTCGTTCTGAATGGGGCTGTGGGTTAGGCCTTTATTTCCAGCACAGTCTGCCTGCTCCACACACAGTGCTCAGGCTGCCCAACCCCACAGAAGGACCATGGGGCTTCCAAAACTTGGGTTTCATGCTGTCATAGAGCCTTTCCCCTGGCTGGAGGTCCCCACAGGAGCAGAAGTGTCAGGGGCAGAGGAACAGCCCCAGAACAGGGTTCCCATGGGGCAGGCAGGGCTGAGTATCCAACCTCAGGGCTCCAGGGACACACCACCTTCCCCTCACCCAGTAATTCAGCCCAGCCAGGCAATTGCTCCGTGTCTGACAACAGAGGAGCTGAACTCCTCACTGCAGGAGAGAAACCAAACATGGAACAGAGGCAGCTGTGCTTCTGCCCCAGCCCCATGTCCCTGTGGTGCTGCACAGACCCCTCTCCACTCCCTTTAACCCTGGCAGGTGGGCTGCAAACACACTGCCACAGGAAGGGAGCTCAGCATCCCTGTGTGACCCTGCTCTGGCCTGGGGAGGCACATGTTGCTCCTGCATCCACAGGTGTGGCAGTCCCACCCCTCCCCAGGCTATTTTCCCTGGTAAGGCTCAGTCTGTGCCATCTGTGCTACCATCACACCTCTCCACAAGATCCAAAGCCGTGGCTGCACAGCACTTTGGGGACAGCAGGAGGGGAGGAGGCTTTTTCCAGGGGGTGTCAGAACCACAGGTGACAGTGCTGGAGAGCAGAGAGCTGCTGGCAGCTCCCAGGGGTGTGAAAGTCTTTGGCCTTCATGGTGTGGGATGGGGATTTGGGAGCAAAGCACCTCAAGCAAGCTGAAGAGAGTGACATTTTCCTTCCCAGCTGCTCCATCCGTGCCCACGCAGCCAGTGGGACGACTCCGTGCAACTAATGATGCAACGTGATTAGTAAACAAATGATGTGTTTGCACCAGGAAACAAAAAAAAAAAAAAACCACAAAAAAAAAAAAAAAACAGAGGAAGAGGAGAGAAAAGAAAGAAAACGAGTCACATTCTGGGCTGGCAGCATGCAGCAGTGAGCTCTTTAAAAATCTGCTGAGGAAGGCACTTGCACAGCACATGGTTTGGGCAGATCAATGAAGCTGCAAAGCACCCTGGCAGGCACACAAATCCACTTTCTAATGAAATTTACAGCAAGTGGAATTTAGGTCACTACTCGGAAGCATTCAGTTTATTCCAGGCAGCTTTTAAAATATTTAAGAAATAGCTGTCAAATTAAGCCTGCCCATCTCTGACTGCAAGGTCCAGCTTGGAGCCATGGCAGATTTCTTATCTGTGGCTTAAAGATAATTTTTTTTTCAAGCTTTCTTTGATTGCTTCCTCCCTTCATCACCACAGTGCAGTGATTGGCATCAACTCCTGCTGTGCAATCCTGGCTCTGGTGGGAGCTGAGAGTTCCCAGCACAGCCTCATCCTTCCCCAGGGTCAGGGCAGTGAGACACCAGACGTGTCTTTCCTGCAGCCTATGCCCAAAGGACTTCAGCTGCTGCTGAAGGATGAGCAGTGCTACAGCCAGACCTAAAAACAGCTCTTGAGGGAGCAGCTAAAAGCAGCCTCTTAGCAGAGGTGAGCCTTCACCAAGGCTGAGTGATGCCAAGCGGAAGGAAGGGTCTGGGCTGCACTATTCCCAGATGTCACACTCCAGAAGAGCTGCCAGAGCACCTTCAGAGGGTGGTGGAGGGAGAGGGAAGTGGCAAACAGGCAGCTCTCTGGCTGTTTACCCAGCAGAAGTGGCCACAGCCCCCAGTCTCCACGCTCGCAATTCCTGCAGAGATCAGAGCAGGCCAGACAGTTCCGCTTCCAACAAGGCAAAGTTCAAACTCTTACATAACACAGACAGTGTGAGCTGATTGCTGCCCCAGCTCAAGGTCCAGCCAGGCACAGAGCTCAAAGTTTTCCCAGCCTCAGCACAAACCAGGAGCAGAGCAGGGGAGAGCAGAAAGCTGCCCTGGAGCGGGGCCAGGCTTAGTGTGAGGGGAGACACCACGGGCACAGCCAGGCTCTCTCTGAGCTGTGCTTTGGAGGACAAAGAGGTTTCCCCATTGCTCACCAACCTGCCCCACCTTGGCACCTGCCCTCAGCTTGTTCCCCACAGCCTGGGCATCTCCCCTGCCCACACAGGACCTGCTCCCCTTCCACAGGGTCTGACCAGACCCCAGCACAGCCCCAGTGCTCGGGATTTGGCCTGGCTGCAGTTGAGGTATAACACAGGTGCCTGTGCAAACACCTCTGCCTCCTTCCTCATTGTACACAGAAATACCCATTTCACACTCAGCTGATGGAGGATTTGTTTGGCTGGGGTATGATCCTGGCTGCTGCTCCACAGCTGGCTCTGTACCAGCATCTGGCACCAGGGTTCAGTGTCTGACCTCTCTCCCATCAGCACTCCTGCCTGTGGATGAGCACACCAGAGCACACTCGGACACCATCCCTGTGTTCATCCTGGGGGGCCTGGCCCTTCTTCCACCTCACTGTCTCTCCTGACAGAGTTCCATGTCCACCCCTGCAGCTCTCCTGCCCCTTTTGTTCCATTCCTTGCCCATAGGGATGTTACTGAGCCTGGAAGAAGTGATCCTTGGGTATTTATTACCCAGCTCTCTGAGATCCCTCTTCCCTCTAGGGTATTTTCCCATAGGATTTCTCCAAGAAGGTCCCTGGAGAGGCCAGTTAGCTCTTGCCATGCCCAGGGCTCTGACTGTCCCTGGCAGCACACAGAGGCCTCAGACCCTCCTGACCCCACAGAGCTGCACATCCCACCCACCTGTGGAGCTGCTCCCCTCCCAGATGGATCCAACCCCAAAAAGTCTGCAGACCCACACAGTACCAGCAGCAGGAGAGGACCCTGTGTTCCCCCACATCCCCAGCCACAGCATTGCCTACTCAGACACCCAGCTCTCCTCTGGTGCTCCCTCAGGCACTGAGTGCTGGAGCAAAGGCACTGCTGGGCCCAGTTCTGCTCAGGATTTCATTCTTAACCACACCTGGAGGCAGAATTTAGCAAGGACGAAATCCTGTACCTGGCCAAGGAGCCAACGTGGCCCCCTCAAGCTGAGCAGCACATCCTACAAGCACAGGGAGCACACAAAGCCCAGCAAGCATTGGGCTTATGGAATTTCACAGCACACTGGTGCTGGGCTTGGCTTGGGAACCTTGCAGACCAAGTGGAAATTCCCTCTAGGAAGGGAAATCTAGGAGCCAGGCTTTGTGCAAGTGCAACATTTGCCCTGCTGTTTAGATACATTTTGCTCCCCAAGCGGAACTTGGAATTTGCAAGTTACCCCTCCAGGAAAGCTCATCCAGGAGCTGGGCAGGACCTGCTCCAATCCACCTCCCCTGCACACTCCAGCTGATCTTCCTGCCTGCAGGCTGGCAGGGACATCCCATGGAACGCTCCAAGCCCGGCTGGCAGTTGTGTAATGCACAAGCAGCCTGGGCTGCTGCCAGGGCACAGAGCAGGGATCTCCCGAGGGATGTAATCCTGCCATGGCCTCGCTGCCTGTGCAGCGAGAACAGAACGGCTCCCAGCTCTCCCATTTCCCTGAAAACAAAGGATTCTGCGGAGCTCCACACCCTCTAGTGGAGGTGGGAGCTCGGCACACCGACGTGCTCCCAAATCCCACAGCACTGCTGAGCTCAATTCGGGATCTGACTGCCCAAGCAGGCTCCCCAAGCAGGGCTGGGGCACTCACATCTGCAGGGTGTGACAGCCCCGGGTCAGTGCAGCAGTCAGTTCTCTGCCTGCCCACACAGCCACCTGCAGCAGCTAAACACCTACCTGTGTTCAGGCACAAAGGTATTAAATAAGAAGAAAGAACATCAGCTTTGAAAAATGGATTTTATTCATGTTCACCATCCAAATAGGCAGAACAGCTTTCTATAACCTACAGGAAAGCTGGAGGGGGACTTTTTACAAGAGCATGGAGTGCCAGGACAAGAGGTGGTGCTTTCAACAAGCACAGGGGAGGGTTAGACGGGGTATCAGGGAATTAGTGAGGGTGGGGAGGCTCTGCCACAGACAAGCTGTGGCTGGAACCCTGGACATGTTCAAGGCCAGGATGGACAGGGCTTGGGGCAACCTGGGACAGTGGAAGGTTCCCTGCCCATGGCAGGGGCTGGAAGGACATGGTCTTTATGGTCCCTTCCAGCCCAAACCCTCCTATGATTCTGTGATAACTCAAAAAGACCACACGAGTATTACCAAACTGCAAGAGCAGCTCTCACCATCCTGCAGAATCAGCTCTTGGTCTAGCCACCTGAAAATAAATAACCAGGATGTTCAGCCAGGAATGCAGCTAAAGCCAGAGCCCCCCGTCCTACACAGACCCATCTCCTCTGGATCAGTGTTAACTGAAGCACCATCCCATCCCAGCTCTCCCTAAAATCCTTCCCAAAAGCACACCAGAGCCAGATCACCCATCCCACAGCAACAACAAACAGGAGAAGCACTTCTTATTTTGCCAAGGAATTTTTGCCAGGAGCTGGGATCACTGGTGCCAGGTTCCCAGCACAGGCCTTTCCCTCTCCCTTCCCACACCTGCCAGGGCACACAGTTCCCTGAGCTGTCCTGAGGTGAACCCCAAGCTGCAGGAGAGAAACCAAACATGTAACAAGAGAGCAAAGTACACAACTTCCAACAAAGCTTTACTTTTGCTCAAGTGCAGAAGCCACTTTACCACTATTCCCTACTACGTGGGGAACAAAGTTGCAACTCAAACAGTATCTAGTGATAAATCAAGTATCCAAGTTCTCATTTCCATACCTGAGAGCACCAGCTTGATTTTGCAGAACATTTTCAAAAGAAGATTCAGTATGCATTGAAAAACCCCAATCTAACCCGTTTTTCCTTGGATTAGGGGTGCAGCTGTTGTATGCAGTATCATACATGACCATCAAAATGCTTCATGAATGTTCACACCTGTTACTGCACAGGTGAGGCCCAGCATGGAGCCCACCTGGGAGCTGCTCTCGGGCACGGGTGAGGCTGGCTGGTACCACCCAGCAGCCCTTCCCCAGCCCACAGACCCCACACCTTGCCCAGGAGGGGCACATGGGGCTCCCACGACTCACCTGGTGCCCCCTCACCTCAGGAATGGAAGCACCAAGTCCCACTCGTGTCACCATCTGGAGCTGTGGCTTCTCTGGGGCTGAGCCCTGGCAGGAAATCCTGTGACACACAAAGTCCTGGTCTGGCTGTTGGCCCTGCAGCCCCCTCCTCACACCCCACGGGCCCCCACTCAGCTCTCCCCCTGCTGTGGGCCCAACACCTCCCCAGGGAGCAGCCACATCCCAGGATTGTCCTTGCACAGCACCCCAGCCCTCCTACGACCTCCTCACAGTCCCAAAGCCCCCTCAGAGACCCCAAACCATGCGGCCCCCAATGTTACAGCCCCTCAAACCCTGCCTCCTCCAGCCCCCCACAGAACTCTGCCCTCCAGGCCCTCACTACCCCCACTTCACCCCAACATTCCACAAATACCCCACAGCTGCCTCCCCCAGCCCACCGCAGAACCCCACACCCTGCCCCCAGGCCCTCA
>JANRGV010000050.1:4042704-4061055 GCA_024734035.1 Alethe castanea
ATGATTGCCCCAGCTGGTTTAAAGCTGGCCCATTAGCAGATAATGTGTGCCATGGAGATCAGGGTCACTGCCCCACCTGGCTTCAACAGATGGTGACAGAATTCACATTGCTGGCCACATCAACCCAACACATGGAGATACAGGCACAGGGATCTGTGACATCCAGCTGTGGCCCTGCTGGGCTGGTCACTCTGTTTGTGCTCCAAGTGAAACACCTCACACAAACCCACTCCCTCCAAACAGGCAGCTCTGCCACAGAAAGCTGCTCCTGCAAATCCTACTGCCTTCAACCTGCTGATAGACACCGAGGCCTCTCCTTTCATTTACTGACGTTATTCTCTTTTAATTCTTTATTAATCAATTCCCACATCAGCCACTCCATCAGTTTGCCCGGGATCGAAGTGGAGCTGACAGGCCTGTAATTATCCAGGTCGTCTCATTTATCCTTTTTAAACATTGGCAGAGATCTCACCTGGGAAATCAGCAGAGCAGATTCAGTTCTTGCTTTTGACACACACATGATTTTGTTTTTCCTCCTGTGATGGGTCCCAGCCCTCAAGCTGGGGATCCTGTGGGAGCTGCCAAACCAGCACTTTGCACACTGCCATGGGCACCATCACTGCCTCCTGCAGCATCCCAGCTTTCATTTAAAACTGGGAGAACAGCAGGGAAGGTTCCCCATCCTCTCTGCAGCACAGGGGCTGGTCCCTCTGCTGCTCACAGAGAGGAGCTGAGCTCCAGGGAAGGCAGCTCTCAGCTTTCACCACATTACACAGAACATTTCCTGAGCACTCCCTGCCCAGGGAAAGCTCAGGATGCTTTCCCTCATATTCCAGTTCGAAAAGGCAGGTCGAAAATGAATCCAATTTTAACAAGTGGGGCAAATTGGATTATTTCCTTCTGGAAATAAGTCAAGGGGGGCTTTGTTGGGATTGTCCCAGTCCCAGATTTCCCCACTCTGGGTGGACCTGACCTGGTGGCCTCACGTGGCACAGGGTGACAGCACACAGGAACATCCCCACAGCTGTGAACTGTGGGCTCAGCCCCAAGGGGAAGATGATGGGCAGGACCCCCGTTTGTCCCTTTCCTTCTAGGGCAGTGACATTGGGACCAGCAGCCACCCCACAAGGATTCACGCCTGCTGAGCTTTCCCTGATTCACCAAAATCCTGTGAAGCTGCAATCGCCTCCAGGAAAATAAGTAAAACAGCTCTTGCAGGCAGCAAACACCCGTGCTAGGGCTCCTGCAGCAGGTAACTTACAGCACCTATAAATCTCTGTGCAGCATCCTCTGAGGCCAGGCTGCTTTTAACACCCATCAAAAGACATTGGAAAAAGGGAAAGGAGATGGAGAAGAGAGGCAATCCTCTGGAGATGAGCCCTGGCTGCATGCAGGGGAGGCAGCACGTTCACACACCCCCATTACCTCTGATCCAGCTCCCCTTTGCTTCCAATTTTACACTTAGAAAGGATGCTGCCTGTTCAGGCAGAGCCTTGAGCAACTGGCCCAGCCCCTGGGCTCGTGCTGCAGATGGTGAAAGCACTGGAGAGAGGTTTGGGAAAAGCTCCCCCTCCTCTGCAGCCGTGCAGTCATGTCCCAGTGGCACAGAGAAGGGCAGAACAGCCTCTGCCCGCTGCCATCTGGCAGCCAGAGCTGGGGAGCCAGGGCTGCAGGTGAAGGGAAAAGAGTTTCTCTGTTTGCAGGGAGGAGGAGGAGGCTAAACTGGGAGCAAGAGCCCGTTTGCCAGCCTGGCAGGGAGCACTGAGGCACACTGGTGACCTCTGCTCACCCCTGCCAGAGCTGCTCCCTGAGGGCAGATGAAAACACAGGGTTCTTTGGAGCTGGGATGCACTGGGAGCGAGGGCAGGCATCACCAGACTCCATCCAATGTTTGCTAAACCCCCTCTGGGAAGCAGCTTTATACCAAAGGATTTGTGTGGGATTGCTGCTGAGCAGCAGAAGGGTTTGTTCTGAGCAGGGGGATACCAGGGGATGAGAAAACACAGCATTTTAAAGCCCAAGGCTGCCCGGGGCTCCCTGGCATTTCCCTCTTGCTGCTGCTTTGTGCCTCCCAGCAGGCCCCAAAAGCACAGAGCCAAAGGGCAGCTGGATGTGATCCCTCTGTGGGGATGTTCTGCAGGGACTGCTCAGCACTGCTGCAGGGAGGAAGCAGCAAAAACAGCAGAGTTTTCCAGCCAGGAAAGCTTGGAAAAGGCAACAGGAACCCCCAAGGAAGGGGTCATGTGCATGGCCTCACAGAGGAAGCTCAGCACTGCTCAGAGGCTGGAATTTGGGTCAAATAGGAGATCAAGGCTGCCTGCCTTCCCCCAATCTGAGGGCAGATTTGGAGGGTCCCTGGGCATGGGAAGGGATCCTTTTTCCAGGGCAGCTTGGGGGACATCATGGGATGGTGCCATCCAACCCACTGAGCCCCAGGTGTGCAGAGCGGGAGAGCTCACAGCGAGCTGGCAGGGGAGTCAAAGCAACAGGGACACCTCCCACTGGGATTTCTGAACGTGACATTCCTGCCTGTGCTCAGGCTACTTCATTTTTCACCTCTCCTGGCTCTGAGCTGCTTTCCAGCTGACCCTGGGGGCTCCTCTCCCTGTTTCCTGCCTTCCCTGTCCTTTCACCACAGTGCTGGAGTGCTTTCTCTCCAGCAACACGAGGGGATGGCGGAGGCAGCACGGACACCAGAGGGGAAGGAATCCCACCAGGATCCTCCTTGCAGAGCCCTTGGGAGTGCAGGACACAGCCATAGCCCAGGCTCCCACTGCAGTCTGCAGAACCACCCTGGGCACAGCGAGACCAAACCCCAAACAGGCTCTGAGCACGGCACTTCCCTGTCCCCAGCACAGCAAACCCATCCCATCACACAGAGGGAGCCCACTGCCCCCTGAAAGGCCCTTCAGAAGCTGTGCTCAATACCTGTGTGGTTGTTAAAAAGCCTGGCATCGATTCTCTTTGCACATCCCTGCCAGCCCATCCCTCCCCGACCTCCCAAACCCCAGCACTGGGATCCCTTTGTGTGGCAGCATTTATGTAACACACTCTGTGCATCAAAACTGTGCAGAGGCCCTTGCAGAAAGGCCTTCTGAGCACACCTAAAGCTGCTTGCTCCCCAGATGGCAGACACAGGGCACAAAGTGCTCACAGGGATATTGCAGTGTGTGCTCTTTGCTCACAGGTCTTGGCACTACCCAGCAAACTTCCCTGGAATTCAGGAGTGCCGAGGATTTAATAGCTGCAGGGATGAGGCTGTGAAAAATAAATGGGCTTTGTTTGGTAGCTTCCTGCCACTTGTGGGAAACAAAGTGGTTTCAAACACCAGGGCTTTTAAAGCTGGGTATTTTTGAAATAAAGAGGTGAAGGAGTTTTCCAGCTGACATCTCAGCGTCAGGATGAGCCTGGGAAGAGCTGGGGAGGGAGATGGAGGCTTTGGAAATGCTCAGCCCTTCTTCCCTCCCACAGCAGCACTGCAAGAGAGTGAAAGAGCCTTCAGCCTTCAGCCTCACAGGGTCTGCATCACAGCTCTGTGCTGGCTTTGGGTGGGATGTGACCCCACCTCCTGAGGTTTTTGTGCAGGAGCAGAGGGGTCTGTGGGGTGAGCATCACCCCGCTCACCTCAGGCTGGGATTTGGGGCAGGATGAAGAGCCTGAGCGCCTAGCTGCTCACCTGTGCATGCACAGCCCAGCAGCTGGAGGAGGCATTTCCCTTATTTACAGCAACTTCCCAGGACCCCAGGTCAGAACTGAAAGTTGTTGCTTTCTGAGAAATTGTTTAGACCTCTACAGAGGAACAGACACCATCTCCATAATTCCAGCTATGTCGAGGGCAGCAGGATCAGAGAAAATGTCCTGACCATGAATCCATCAATCTCTTCAGGAAAGAATCAATTTTTATGTGCTCATAGCTGTGGGGATTATTGTTGACCTTGTGCGATCATAAATAGAAGGTACTTTTGGCACAGTCCCTGCTTTCATCTGGCTCCTCTTTATCTTCCTCTCTCTCTCCACTTCCCTGTTTTTGGAAGGTAGCTGCCTACTTTGCACCTGCCTACAGCAATCTCCTTTGGAAACATCCATGCATGTTTATCTGCTAAAGGCAGAATCCTTTCAGAGAGTCACGGAGTGGTTTGGGTTGGAAGGGAGCCTAAAGCTCACCCCCTTGCCATGGGCAGGGACAACTTCCACTGTCCCAGGCTGCTCCAAGCCCTGTCCAACTGGGCTTTGACTCTTCCAGAGATGGAAGCTTCTTTGGGCACCCTGTGCCAGGGCCTGCCCACCCTCCAGGGAACAATTCCTGCCCAATATCCCATCCCTCCCTGCCCTCTGGAACTGAAGCCATTCCCCCTTGTCCTGTCACTCCATGGCATTGTCAAAAGTCCCCCCAGTGCTCCTGGGCTCCATCTGCATTAGGGAGGCAGTGCTTGGATTCACAGAGCAGGACACAGCCCAGGTGGGGAGTGGGGCACAGAGCAGCCTGGGACATGCCCCAGCCCTTCACCATTCCCACATACAGCTCCCCACAGCTCTCCCCTCCTGCACCCCACAGCTGCAGGAGCCCAGAATGCTCACCCAGACCATCCACAACCATCATTAACTTGTGAAAACTGGCACAACTGTGGCCAGCACAGAGCCAGCCCTGCTTGCTCTCTGCATACTCAGCCCAGGGCTGCCTTTTCCTCCTTCTGCAGCACCCAAGCAATCAAGTGAATAAACAAGGCAGCAGCAATTAACACAGCTCTCCATCAGCCTGCTAACCAGCCCCTCCCAAATGGGAGCTCACAGCCCTCCCTGCTACTCCAGAGCACAAGATCACCAATTATTGTTCATCCCCTGCTCATTCCACCCACACCTGAGCCAGCCTGAGCTTCCCTAAACCAAGGAAAGGCTCTTCCACAAGGCAGCTGGGGCAGGGCATTGCTGGCACACCCAGCCATGGCCTGGGGTTTTCCATCCTCCCCACACATGAGGACACTCTGCAGCCTCTCCCCAGAGCATCTCACCTCATTGCTGGGAGCATCACAGCAGCTTTCAGCCCTGGGATCCCACAGGAATGAGGCAAGGCACAGGTTCTGTGAAATTACTGATGGGGAAAGAAAAAAATATATTTTACAGACCCATCTCCTGCACAGGCAGGCAGGTCTTTGAAATTTGGAGTGCCTTGTAAAATCTGGGTCAGTTTTGTGAGATTATTTTGAAGGAGTTGAAAATCATTCTGACAACATCAAACTACCCCATTTTGGCATTTTTTTTTTCCCTCTGAATGAAGTGCCTTGGAATGACTTTTAGTTCTTTATAATCTAGTGAAGTTAAATCAAAGTTAGACCTGAATAAAACGCCCCAAGTGATGGGTGACAGAGCTGTGAACTCTCTCTGTGGAGCTGGCAGGGAGCAGCCAGGTCTCTCACCAGGCCAGCACTGCCACAACTCATCAAGTGAGACAGATAAATCAGCCCTTCCCTCTCCCCTGCTCCTCCTTTAAACCCAATTCCCTTCTCTTTCCAGGCCAGCAGACATCACCCTGAGAAACAGAGACCAGGGAGTCGTGCTCCCATCTGGGAGCCACTCATGGCCTCTTTATGGGATGGGAATGAGAAAGTATTTGAATTATGGAACAGCAGCAGCCCCAGCTCGGGGAGGGAGCTGGATACACCCTGTCCCTGGCAGGAGGCACTGCCCTGTGCCCCAGGGGAAGGTTCTGCTGCCCCACCATGGGCAGAAGCCCCCCACATTCCCAGCACATGCCAAAGCCACCATCCCACGGCATGAGACCCACTTGGGGACATGAATCTGTGTGACAGCACAGTGTGAGAGCCCTGGGCAGCACCAGGATTCACTGCTTCAGTGGAGATCCCACCTGGAGCAGCACCATCTCCTCCCCTCACCCAGCACCCCTTTCCCAGGAGTGAGTGACCCCCATTCACTGCTGTGACCTCCCCTAAATACAGCCTGAGCAGGGCAAGGTGAGGCAAAGGGGACAACAAGGCCACCCCATGGGCAGGGGGTCACCCCAGACCCCTCAGGGAGCTACAGGGGATCACCCCAGACCCCTCAGGGTGGGCAGGGATCGCCCCAGACCCCTCAGGGTGCTGCAGGGGATCGCCCCAGACCCCTCAGGGAGCTGCAGGGGATTGCCCCAGACCCCTCGTGGGGCTGCAGCTGCCCCATCTGTGCGAGGCTTTGCTCCTGCAGAGAGAGCCCCCACCCCAGGGTGCTCTCATGGCCACCCCCTCCCTGCACAGCTCATCAGGCTCTGTGCTGTGAGGACAGCAGACAGAGCAGGTGATAATTTCATTTCCCTTGCAAATGAGCCCACGTTCCTTCCCCATCCCCAGCACCTCATCAGCAAAGCCATCATCCCCACCCCACTCACTCCAACTCATCCCCAAAATGACAAAGCCATTCCCACCTCAGAGGAGCCCTGGCTCTCCTCTCACCCCCTCACTGCAGACAGGTTTGCTCACCAATGAAGTTATTACAGTTAACTATTAATATTAACAAGAACATTTTGCTTTTCCAGCAGACATGGTTCCCTAAATCATCACCCAACACCAGCTCCTGAAGTCCATTGCCATGGCTTGGGATGGGATGATACAAAAGGTGCCTTATACAGAAAAGGGGCTTTGTGGATGTGGGAAAAGGGCTCAGGTGGGAGATGTGGGTGCAAGAAACTGGAGAACCCCAAGGAGTCCTATCCCAGCACAAGGACCCCCCCCAAATCCCCACCACTCCTATATTTTAGGATATTTTATCCCAGTTTTCCCAGCCCCACTGCTACCCCATGAAGGGTGGGGGTCCAATTCCACAGGCTCTGGCAAAGCTCCAGCTGCTCTGCTGTATTCCAGCATCCCTGGGAGCTCTCCTGGTCTCCACAAACCATTCCCCCATCACAGGTGCTTTAAACTACACCCTGCTGGGGCAGAGTCATTAAAAGCAAGCCTGGAACCTTCCCAGTGAACTCAGAGCAAAACCCAGGCTGCAGAAAACTGCAGAAAACAAGGACTGGGAGCTCCTGAGTCCCCTCCTGGCCCGGGGATGGGTGCAGGCACGGGATGGGGGTCACAAGGGGCAGCCACTGGGTGATGGTGTCACCTCCTGAGCTGTCACCTGCCCTGGGATCCCCACTGGGGTTAATGCACAGACCCCAATGGCATCAACCTCCCCAGAGAGCTGTGATCCTGCAAATCCTTGGCTGGAAATCCTGCAGCGAATAGAGAAGGAGCCATTTAAGGGGGGATTCCTTCAGCCCCCCTGAGCTCTCCTCACCCTGACCCAGCCCAGCCCATTGGTGCCCCCCTACACCTCTGCCCTGGATTTTTAAGGCACTGGGGAGCCCTGGGGCAGCAGAGATGGGCTCTGTCCTGCCCCCAGCCCTCCTCCCTGCAGAACAGATGGGAACCAGGAGAAGCCAAGAGAGCCAGCAGGATCCAGCCCCACTTTCCTTGATTTCTGTTGAATAATTAAACCCTGGGAAGTTAATACTTTCTGCTCAAAAAACACCAATTCCAGTGTTTGTAATTACTGTTTTATTGAAGCATTAAAAATTAAAGGGCATCCTGAGGTTACAGTGAACATGAGAGCTGTGTTTGACTCCAGCAAGGGCAAGCTGAGCTCTTGGGCACCAGCCCCCCAGTCTACCTGGGGACAAACTTGGGGTTCTGGGCCACGAGCCAGCCCTGCCTCCCTGAGGAGAGAGCCCCCAGACCATCACCCTGTGGCTGTCAACACCCCCCAAGCCTCCTCTCAGGGCACAGGGGTGGGGATATCAACTCCCAGAGGAGCCTCAGGCCCCAAAACCATCCCTGCTCCTGCAGCCAGGGTCACCCCAAAACCCCCACTTGCAGCAGCACAGCCCAAATCTCACCTCTGACAACACCCTATAGGCTTCAGGTGCTCCCACCCTTCCTGCACCATGGAATGGGCTCACTGGGGGCCAGGCTGGCCCCATCCTACAGTGTCCAGACCCCTGGGAATAGGGAACAGGGACAGAAAGGTGGTTTTAGTACCCAGCTGTGAGGAAATCTCCTCTCCTCCCCTAGATCTCATGAGCTCCCATCCCTTTGCCATCAATTCATCTCATCCCAAGGGGAGATAGTTTTGGGATTTGCAGCCAGAACATCTGCTGGCCCTACAGGGCATGTCTGGAGTGGGAGGATGCCCTGATGTGGGGCAATTCCCCCACCCCAGAGCAAGGGGACAGAGCCAGTGCTGTGTCTGAGCAGGCAGGGTCACAGCAGGGTATAAAGGGCTGGGAATTATAGGTGTTTCCATGGCCCTGGGGAGGTGCTCAAACCTGCATGTGTTGGATCCCTCTGCCAGCTGCTGGCAGGGAGGCACAGCTGGATGTGGGGAAAAAGGGGGCAAGGGACACAGAGCTGCTTCTCCTGGGCTGGGGGTGCTGGGCAGGTGACCCCAACAGGGGACTCAGACCCCACCACCCCACCTGTGCCAGCCAGGAGCAAAGCTGGAAGGGCCAGAGGCGTCCTGGAGTGCTTGGAACTGCGTGGCACAGGGAGCATGGCCCGTGGGAAGGGTGGCAAAAGCCACCTCTTGAAAAGCAGAGACTCAGCTTGGGAGTGTCGTGGCCTCTCCTGGTCTCCCAAAGTTCTCTTTCAGGAAGCAAAACAAACACAAAACCCAAACAGGAGATGCTTTGCTGGTTTTGCGTGGGGAGGAAGAGCAGCTCAGAGCTGTTGCCATCACCTCAGTGCTGCCAGGAGCATCCTCCATCCCTCCTGCTGCTCCTGCTGACCCTCATCCCAGCCCTGTCCTTCCCTCCCAGCCTCCTCTGACCCTCATCCCAGCCCTGTCCTTCCATCTCAGCCTCCTCTGACCCTCATCCCAGCCCCTTCTGACCCTCATCCCAGCTCTGTCCTTCCCTCCCATTCCCTTCTGATCCTCATCCCAGTCCTGTCCTTCCCTTCCAGCCCCTTCTGACCCTCATCCCAGCCCTGTCCTTCCCTTCCAGCCCCTTCTGACCCTCATCCCAGCTCTGTCCGTCCCTCCCAGCCCCCTCTGACCCTCATCCCAGCCCTGTCCTTCCATCTCAGCCTCCTCTGACCCTCATCCCAGCCCTGTCCTTCCCTCCCAGCCTCCTCTCAGGAGATGCCTCGTGCTGCAATTCCCCCCTGGGTTGTTTCAGTGTTCCTGTGCAATTCCCAGGCCTGCCTGCTGGCAGCTTGTGTGGCTGAGAGCCCAGAAATATCCAGCAGCTCTGTCCCCACCACACTGCTCCAGTTTGGGCTGCTCTGTTCCCCAGTTTGGGGACTTGTTGCTCCAGTTTGGCCCCTGATAACCCATGTGGGGGGATGCAGTGGGGCTCAGCCCTGCTCTGAAGCATTGGGCTGTCCCAGCCATCCCATGGATCACTGTGGAGACCCAGAAAGGCATGTCCAATTAGGGAAAATGAGAGGCCTTTCTCAGCTGCCTTCTTTTGATGGCAAATCCTGTTTTACCTAGCCAAAGCAAGCCCTGTGCCCTTTCCCTGTCCGTCAGCCTTTTGGTCACTCCCACCTGGTTTCCCTATCCCCTAGTAATTGGTCCCTGAGGCTTTCCCCACCCTGCTTCCCATGTAACAAACCTAAACAGCCACAAGCCCTTTTGCCTTTGTTCACTGAACCCTGGACAATGCATGATGCGTGGCTGAAATAAACATCTTTGTAAAACCCCTGCAAAGGCCTGTCCTGCTCCTTTACTTGCTATCACCCAGAGCAACAACTAAATGCAACAGATCACCATCCAGTGGGATCCCCCATAAACTCCCAAACTGGGTTCCATGACAGTGTGCAACACTCATCAGTTCCATGGCAATAACTCTTCTTGCTCCCCATGCTGGGTGCCAGGTGCTCTCCCCCAGTTTCCCCCAGCCAGCAAACCAGTCCAACCCAGTGCCTGTGGGGTACCTGAGCAGCGGGATGAGGCAGAACGTTCCATGAGAATCCACTTTCCTTCCCTCTGCCCACCCCTCACCCCCATCCCTGCTGCTCCCCCACTGCTGCCTGCTGTTCTGGGGCTGCCTGGCAGCTCCTTGGCGCTCTCCCAAGCCGAGGGCTGCAAACCATCCCTGCAGCAGCAGAAGGAGAAGAGCTTTGTAAAAGTGACGCATGGCAGATGCAGATTAATTTTATTTTACAGTCCTGCTGAGGCTCTTGAGCGAGTCACCGATATGGGGCTAAAAATACCACCAGGGGCCTCGAGTTTTTATTTTTCCTGTTCAGCAACACTTACAACAAAAACACCCAGCCAAAATAGCAGCTACAAAACTGGCTGAGCCCCTGGTGGGCGATGGAGGAGCTGGGAGTGGGCAGGTGAGAAGGCTCTGCCTGTTCTGGGGTGGCCAGAGGAGGAGGAGGAGGAGGAGGAGGAGGAGCATTGCCCTTCCTCTGCAGCAGAACAGGCTTCCAAGGAACATAACCCTGGGATCTGTGGTGCACAATTCTCTGCAGCTTTGGATGATGCTGAGCCAAATGTAAGGAGCATAATCCTCTATTTTCTGTGCTGCTGAATGCTGGCAGTGTGATTTTGTCAGTGAATTTGTCCTTTCTGGGGTATTTAATGGAGCTTTGTGTGACTGCTTTGATGCATCCAGGACACTGGGCATCCAAAATTCCCTTGTGGCCATGCTGGGAGCCAGCCTTTGGGGAGAAGCCTCTCCAGGAGTTCATCTTTCAGCCTCCTGGCCAATTTTCAATAGAGCATTGGCAGCATTTCTCCCAGTGCCTGGGAAGGAGTCAGGCAGGTGTGGGGATTTTACATCCCATGGTTCTGGAAGCAAATTCCTCAAGGTAACAGCAAAAGCTGGGATGCTCCCACAGGAGCTCCATGAGCAGGAGAGGGGTGCAGGGAAGAGATTTAGGGAGCAGGAGTGAAGCAAGCAGGGTTGGAAGCAGGGCTGGACACAATCCTGAGCTGGCCCTGGGATCTGAGGGGTCCAGAGTCCCTCCAGTGATCCAGAACAATGCAGGAGGAAAGAGCTGCTCCATATTCCTGCTGAGACTAACCTGGCACAGCTTGGTTAACACGTCCAGAAAAAGAAGGACAAGCAGATGTTTTCAGTCAGGAACTTAGCAGCACAAAGCAGCAGTGGGGAAGTCCCTGAAATGTCCCTGCACTTTGGTTTTTTGGTAGGAACCTGCTCAAACAGCAGCATGAGCAGCCGAATTTCCGGTGTTCTTGGAAAAGTGGTGATGATGAAATTCATCAGGGGGACACTGGGTCACACAGTGGTGTCCCCTCACCTGTCCCCCACCCTGGCAGCAGCAGGTGGAGGGGCCCAGACCCCATCCCCAGCCTCAGGGGATGCCTGGGTGGCAGCTCTGGTGCCATGGACACAGCACTGCACTGTCCCCTTTATAATGCACTTAATAGAGATAGTGCAGTCGTGGCTTGGGGGGAAAGATGATTAACCATTATAACCCCAATTACAGCTCCTAATTGGGATTAATCTGGTGAGTTAATTAAGTATGGAAATCTGTTGCATGCCAGGTTTTTTTTACAAACATTTTTTACGAGCTCCCAAGCCCAGTCCCAGCCTGGCCACACCTGGGCACAGCTGGAAGGGCAGAGGACTGGCACTGCTGTGTGGTGACACAGAGATTGTGGTGACACAGAGATTGTGGTGCCACTGGCACTGCTGGTGACAGCCAGAGGGGCTCCACTTCAGCACCCAGCCACTGCTACTGTCTGACCCAAGGCAGAGATGGCAAAGGGTGAGGACGGGAACCAAGGGGGCTCAGACCTCAGTGCCAAACCTGAACGAGCCTTTGCAGAGGGACAAAAATGTCACAGGAGCCTGGGGACAGCCAAGGAACATCTTCCTGCTGATGCCCTGAGGGCATCAAGGCTGAGGAACCTTGCAGGTGAATCTGGTGGAACATCCTCCTCTGTTTCCAGGGCAATCCATGCAAGGAAATCCTGCTCCGACTTGGTGAGAGCGAGGGACACAGGGCAAAGCACAGCCAGGGGCTCCATGGGCAGGACTGGGAATGCCAGGAAAGGGAGCAGCAGCAGCTCCAAAGCAGCAGTTCCAGTGCCCAGGCTCTGTGCAGCAGCCAGGGCAGCCCAGGGTGCCTTTCCCTGAGGAAAGCTTTGCTGGAAGGACAGACCAGGATCTCCCCACCTAGAGCTTCTGTAGAAGGACATGGGTGGGTTCCTGTTGGTCCAGAGGAGATCATGGAGATGCTCCAGGGGCTGGAGCCCCTCTGCTCTGGAGCCAGGCTGGCAGAGCTGGGGGTGCTGGAGAGGAGAAGGCTCCAGGGAGAGCTCAGAGCCCTTCCAGGGCCTAAAAGGAGCTGATAGGAAAGATGGGTATAGACTTTTTAGCAGGGGCGGTTGTGATAAGACAAGGGATGATGGTTTGAAACTAAAACAGGGTCATTTCAGACTGAACAGAAGGAAAAATTATTTATAGTGAGGGTAGGGAGGCCCTGGCACAGGTTCCCAGAGAAGCTGTGGCTGCCCCACCCCTGGAAGTGCTCAAGGCCAGGTTGGACAAGGTTTGGAGCAAACTAGGATAGTGAAAGGTGTCCTGCCCATAGCAGAGGTTGGAATGAGATGAGCTTTAAAGGTCCCTTCCAGCCCAAACCATTCCATGATTGTGTGGTTCCCATCTGCCCAGCACTGCCCAGGCTGCTGTGCTCCCTGTTCCTGTGTAGATCCTGCCCTGCTCCCACTGCTGCACACAGCCAGACAGCTGGCAGAGCTCCCCATTTTTTTTCTCAGCACTCTCCTGAAAATTAATTAATTCAATTAATTCATTAAATAAACACTCCTCCACGCTCTGTGGCTCTGAGCCAGCTGTGCACGGTGTCAAGCTGCAGGAACATCACTCATTCCCAGGCTGAATTTCCAGGTCCCAGTGATGGCAAACTGGGGGAATTTGGGGAGGAATTGGGGCTGGAGAGTGAGGGGTTGCAATGCAACATTCAGCAAAAAGCTGCACACAAAGCTCTGGAGTGGCTGCATTTCCATGCAGGTTGTGAAGTCTTCCCTTATTTCTTAGTGATGCTGTCAGATGCTTTGAATCCTTAGATGAAAGGCACTAAATTAGGACAGATCGTTATTTCCTGTTTTCTGCTTTATATTTAGAGAGAAGCTGATACCTCTGGCAGCTCTTTCTAACACTAAAAACAAACTTCTCTCCTGTTTCTAACTGGGCTGAACTGGAACCTCAGTTCCAGAGGGTGAAGGGTGGTGGGAGCCCTCAGAGATTGAGAGGATGGGCTGAACCCCCACAGCCCCTTTCCTCTGGCATTCCAGAGCCAGCAGCCAGGGCTTGGCAGTGGACACTTCATTCATTTATTTATTTTTGCCCTCCTGATGCCCTTTGCAGGCAGCAGTGGCACAGGAGCCCTGGATGGATGCCAAGCTCCACAGAGCCACCAAATCCCCCCAAACATTCCCCTCTCTCCCCATCCTCCCCAAATTTAATTTCCCCCTCTCCAGAGGACGTGGATGCTGGGTCCTTGCTCAGCTTCCACATTCCCTGGGCTGGGGGATGTCCCATCCTGTCCCCTCCCCAGGCTCTGGCAGGACAAAGTGCTCCCTCAGCATTTCTGCTCTGCTCTGGGCATGGCTCTTGGTATTTCTCTGCCTCCCTCGGGGAATAATATTGAATGGGCCTTATCTCTCCCGAGAAAAATATCGATCCCGAGTTTTAATGGCTTTCCACTAACGAGCCACAATGAGTGTCACTGGGCACCACTGCTGGAGCTGATAAAAACGGGAATGCTCAGCCCCAGAGCTCCATCCCTTCTACAAGATAAAATAAAATAAAGAATAAAAAAGAAAGAGAAAGAAAGAAGAAGAAAAAAAAAGGCAGAAGGTTTTGCTGCTCTTTTCACCCAGCAAATCTGAGGACAGATTTTCAATTTGTTCACCTTCTTTACAGTTCTGGATTTGCCATAGGGAGGGAGAGATGAGGGAAGGGGACAGGAGATTAAATGCATTCGTTTATTTTGGGAAAGTCATCCTAAAGGGGGAAAAATAATATTAAAAAAGAAAAATAAAAAATAAAAGAAGGAAAAATCCCTGACATCAGGGAGACGGGACTCAATTAAAGCAAGACCTTGAAATACATGAGGCAGCAGCGCCGAGCACGGGTCCATCAGCCATCCCTGCCAGGCCCCGGGGCTGTGTGGCAGCAAGATCCATCACCTGGGGAAATAACCGCGCTGCTTACATCTTCAGCAGCTCCCTGATCTGCTGATAAACCCCTTAGGGGAAATAAATGGGTTTCTCCTGCCCGGACCGTCCACATCAGGGATGCGATTTGCCGTTTTACCCAGCCGCTGATAAGCAGAGGATCAGGAGAGAAAAGCTCCTTTCACATTCGCTAATAAAGATAAGAGATAAGAGCAGAGCAGCACCGTGAGCTGCCCCGGCTGGGATTTCCAGCCCTGATCGCTGCTCCGGGCTGGCTCCGCAGGGCAGGGAGGGATGCTCGGGATGCTGAGAGGGGACACCAGGGCAGGGACCACCCAACCTGCCCCACAGCCCCCCCTGCACCGGCAGGGAAAGGGTTTGATAGCAGCAACATTAAAAATGCGGGGAAAAAAAACCCAAATCAGCTCCATAAAGAAAGTTCTGGGTGGAATTGCTTAGAAGAAGAGTGAGGCTCAGAAACATAAACCGCCCCTGGCTCCATTTCTAGGTAAGGAAAATGGATTTCCAGAACAATATCATTCTTTTGACACGCCTGTCCTGGTTTCACAGCTGCCAGAAACCAGGTTAGGGAAAAAATCCAAGACATTTCAGGAGGCTGTGCTGGCTGGATGCCACCAGAGATGGCATCAAACGTCCAACCCCACCCTGAGGGGACCCCAGGGGCTCCCCATGTGCTCACTCTGGCTGTTAAACAAACTATCCCATCCAGCAGCACCGGAGACTGCAGCTGACAACTCCTCGTTTCATTTTGTTGGGGTTTATTCATAGTTTTGACACCATTTCCCCTTCTTTTCCCCCTCCCGACTGGGGATTTATTCTTTGCAATTAGCTGTGGGAATTAGAACCTCTTTCATATGGCAGTGGCTCTGCTTCCCTTCAAATCTCTTTCATGCTCCTGCTTAATAAATTGTGAATTTGATGTTTGTGTCCTCAGATCTCCCTTCCAAATGGAAATGTGTCCTGGCCAGGGAGACCAGGCTCGAGACCTGCTGTGCCCCTGGCACACACACTCCCCCCACATAACAAATATTTTGATGCTGATTCTGCACCCAAAAGTGATGTTAACACCCAGCACTGGCATTCCCAAAATGCCCAGCCCCCAGCTTGCCCCAACACAGGATTTTACAGACCAAGGCAAGTGGGATGAGGCAGCAGGGGCTGCCCCAGCACCCACACTCTGGTCCCTGTTACATCCAACACCCACGAGTGATGCTCCATCCCCAACAGGCCAAGGGAGAAGCTTTTTCCCCTGGCAGCCCCTGAGCAGGACTCAGTGCCCACTAATGGGGCAGAGACACGACAGGCAATAGCAGAGCCTCAGTCAGCCCCATCACCCAAATTTACAGGCTGACTTGAGATCCAGCAAGGTTCCAGACAGATCATTATTCCCCATGACAGCAGCAAGGGTGAGCCAGCCACCTTTTATTTCAGCCTGGAGAAAAATGCTCCTGCCAGGGGATAATTGGGGCTCTCTGCAGTGGGAGGCAGCGCTGCACTGCTGAAAGGTGAAGGCTATTTTAAAAGCAGCTGAGCAGAAACAGTGGAAAAAGCTGCCCAGGGAGCTGATGTGTAACAAGCACTGCCTCACGAGGCATCCCGAGCCTCTTGGTCTTTAAAATTTGCTTAGATCTCCTATAAAATCCGGTTTTATTTGGTTTTTACAACCCTGGGAAGTGAACTGCTGGTGGTTCCTGCTGGCAGACCTCCCTGCCTCTCCCAGGCCAGCTCCTGCCCACCCAGCCCTGGCAGCAGTCTGTGCCAGGGGATGCTCTGAGGCTGAGACGAAAGGTGCTGTGGAGAGGTGCTGCTGCTCAGCTCTGCACAGAGGGGCTCGTGCTGCTTTTATTTAGACACACGCTGGTTGCAAGACACAAAAATTACTTAATCAATCCTTCCCCTGGGCTGGCGTCACAGGCAGGATGGAGGCTGCCCACGCAGTTTGGAGCTGAAGATGATGAATTGCTCTGGGATAATGGCAGTGTCTCCAGCTCTCCAGGGCAGGATGTGGCCAGGGGGTGCCATGGGGCTGCCCAGAGGACACAGCACCCTGTGGTGACACAGCAGGGACATGGTGAGGGCAGCACAGCTGAAGGAATGGGAGTTTCTCCCAAAAGCTGGCCTGGGGAGGACAGGCTGGAGGTGCCAGGGGGTGGCACAGCTTCAGTGAGTGGCTGGGTCACAGGGCAGACCTCATGCACTCACCCTGCCACTGCTCTCCATCAGTCACTGTGAGCCAGAGGGGACAATCCTGCCAGGGATCCTGCAGTGACAGTGCCAGCTCAGGCTGCTGCCCCACAGCCCCCCTCACCAGCCAGGCCAGGGGCAATTCCACACAGGGAAGGGCTGAGAAGGAGTTTCCAGCCCCTGATTTTCCAGCCACACATTTCGTGGCATGCAGGAATCTCCCCATTCAACCTTGCAAACAGCAGCAGGGCTGAGCACCAACCTTACAGCAACATCTTGCCCTGGTGAGCAACCCTAGAAAAACAAACCAGGCCACCCCAGCCAGCACCAGCCCAGCCAGGAGACATGTCAGGAGGGGGGAAACCATCCCCAAAGCAAGAGGAACAGCACTAGGGAAAAGAAGCAAAAGGTTGTATGGAAGATGGTTGCTTGGAGCTCAGCTCTTGCTGTGTTGGCACACCTGGGGCACACCTGGGGCACACAGAGTCAGGATGCTGCTCTTCAGCTGCTCTGCCCTCAGTCAGTGCCCACCAGGAATTCCTTTTGGGTGCTGCAGCTCATCCTCCCCTCTGCCCACTCACCTGAATCCCCAGCAGCCCCTGTGCCCTCACCACCACCTCCAGCCATCCCTGGGGGATGTTCAGCTCTGTGCATGGCCCAGCAGGGTGAAGAGCAGCCTGGGGGCTGGGGGGATCACTTTGGGCAGCTCTGCCCTGCCCAGGGAGCAGCAGCTTTCCCAGGAGCCCACCCCAGCCCCATCCCACCCTTCACTGTCCAGCCCACACTGGCCCTTCCTGGGGGTACCAGGGGTGAAACCCCCAATGTGTCCATCTCACCCAGACACTCTCCTTGTGCTTTGTCCTCGCCCAGCTCCACATCCACAACAGCCACCAGCATCACCCCTGTCCCCCCAGTGCAGCTCTGCCCAAGAACTCCCACAGAAGGGCTGGGTGTGGATTCCCCTTTAATTTACCACTTGTCAGGGTGAGGGTTAAAAAAAAAAAAATCAATAAATAAAACAACTTAGGATGCTTGAAGAAGATGAAAACCCTGAAACTGCAGTCTGCTGGTGGCTTGTCCCATTGGCAGAGGAGGGGAAGGGTGTCCCCAGCCCCTCTCTCCCCACCACCCCATCCCAGCGCCACCAGGTCCAGGCGGGTTCGGACACGGTCGGACGATGCTCCTCGGGAAGAAAATGACCCCAAAGCTCAGGACACGCTCATTCACAGTTGGCTGGTGGACAAAACAACCCCCAGAGTCTGCCAGCGCCGGCTCCCCCGCCGGGAGGGACCTGTCCCCGCTCCTGGAGTTCAGAGGAGAAGCCACCCGTGGTGGGCACGGCGTGTCACAAGCAGTCCCTGCACAGAGCCACCTGTCCCGGGCGGAAGTCGCGGCAGGGGCAGAGGCGCCGGTACTTGCTGTTGTAGCCGGCACAGCTGAAGAGCAGCGGCTCCTTCTGGAGGTAGCACTCGCGCACGTTCTGCGCCACCGCGGGGTACAGGTGGTTCATCTCGAACTCGGTGCTGTCGCACGCCACGCTGAGCCTGGGGGACAAGGAAAGGTGGCCACCTTTCATTTTTATGCGTGTATTTGTTATACGTTTTTTTATAAATGCATGGCATGTTGTTGGCTCTTTGCAAGTATCAGGATAAATGCTATATGTATAATGTTAAAATAGCATTTCTATACGGATATAGTCTTTGTCAATAGTAAAAGTTAGACGTAAGTTTTTTAGAGATAGTATGCTTAAACTGCCTAGTCAAGATAACAGCCCGTGAACAGGTGATGGGGACCCCGCAGCTGACACAACAATTATCAACTCTCAGCTGACTGCAAAAGGCCTGGACCACCACCCAAATTAAAAACAATAAGCAGAAGACTAAAACCACAAGCCAAGAAACATGCATGCTCTAAAAAGGCACACCCAAGGAGTGGCCATGCTAAACAGTTCCCAGAAACAGTTGACTATGCATGAAGGTCTATGAATATGTAACAAAT
>JANRGV010000050.1:4065388-4080245 GCA_024734035.1 Alethe castanea
AGGAACAGGCAGGAGCAGCCAGGAACAGGCAGGAGCAGCCAGGAACAGCCAGGAATGGCTAGGAGCAGGCAAGAGTAGGCAGAAAGAGCCAGGAGCAGGCAGGAGCAGGCAGGAACAGGCATCCAGGCTCCCTGCCCTCAGCAGGACCAATATCTGACCACTGCCCCCACGTCTGTAGTGATTTTCCCCATGGGAAGAGCACTGCCACAAGGGCTGTGATTGATGCCTCTCTTCCCTCTGGAACAAATTATTCTTTAAGGAACCTTCTGCCCTGGGAAGACATATTTTTCCACACTCCCTTATTTTTCCAGAGAGATGTCACATGAGGTGCAGGGTTGGTGCATGGAAGGGGCCAGTCCTGGGACCTCCTTTCCCCTTGTGTATCTCTGCAGAGCTTTATTCAGAAGGATTATAAGCAAAACCCCCCAAAGATAATTAATCCAGAAAACACTGCTGCTTCTATTTTCTGAGCTCTGCACCTCCAAAATAGCTATTTCCTTTTGAAGTACCTGTCAAAACCAAGCTCAAAGGCTCAGTCTGCTGAAAGCCCTCTAAGCATCTCCCTGCCATAAATATCCCACCTGAAATCTCAACCAGGCTGGAGATCACAGCTGCTTCATCTAATTACAGATGTGCACACTAATCAGGGCTGACACAGTGACAGGCACCAATCCTGCCTCTGAATTCCTGATGGGCTCTCAGTTAACTGGGGCAGAGCCTCTCAAAGCAAAATTGCCTGTCTTGGTTTCAGAGCCAGGCTGGGGCTGCCTGGCTCCAGTTTGGAGGAGACAAACCTTGCTCAGCATCAGCAGTGCTCAGCCTCATCTCACCACTGCTCTCATGGGGGGCTTCTCCGAGGACCCCTTTTTGCCAGGCATGGTGCAGATGTAATTCCAGAAACAGACTTATCCCCTAAAACGCTGCAGCACATTACACAAACCCTCCTTGTGCTGCTCTGTATCCAGAGGTGAGGCTCCAGCTGCAATCCCACCTCTGCACAGGCTCCCAGAGGTCCTGTGGGATCCCTGGGCATCAGGAATGGGCTGGAGCCCCTGCTGCTCCAGCCCCTCTCCCTCTCACTTCCCTCTGCTCCCCTCTCCAGGTTTTGTTAGGATTCAGCTCGTTCACTCAGGACTGAGAAAATCCAGTTTCGAGAAGATAATTGTTTAATTAAAATCTGACAGGCTCGGCCTCTTCTCAACAGCCACGTTGTTAATGGCACTCCTCATATCAGGAGCTCAGGGTGTCCCCAGAGCTCTGGGGAGGAGGAGGAGGAGGAGGAAGAGGAGGAAGAGGAGGAGGAGGAGGGCTGTTCTGAGGTGGGGATCACTGCATCCCACTGCAGAATGATGCACAGGATGGCATGGGAGGCAATGGAGGGGCTGGTAAATGGACTTTGCCATCCTTTCCTTCCTCCTCCAGAGCTTCCCAGCCCCAGTGCTGTCTCCATCAGCCAAGTAGGGAGTTTCTGGTGTCCCCTGGGGATGTCACCACAACAGTCCTGAGTTTAGAGTCTCCAGCTGGAAAGGAGAATGAAGTCTCCTTCATTCAAAAGGAAAAGAGAGTGGGGCAGAAAAAAATCTGAACGTCATCAGACAAATAAGTAGAAAAATAATGCAATTCTGTGCTGGCACGTAACAGCAGGCTGGAACATTTTAACCAGCTATTTTCACTGTGATGTTTAATGTGCCGCTCTTTCAGGCATAGTCTGAAATGTATAATTTTCCATTATAGTCCTGTATGTTTGACTTTAATATAATGAAGCCTTCTCCCTTCACTACACCAGAATATTGGGTCTATTAAATTGCTTGGGTGAGGACTGGCTTTGACAATGGAAAAAGCTGAAGGCCCAGAAAATGGTGGTGCTTGCAAACCTCTCTCCTTTTCCGGCCTCTAACCCCAGGAGAAGAGAGAGAATCCATCCCTGGGACAAGCCTCCAGCATCACCTTTCCCAAGGGACACCACTTGTCTCTCTGCCCCCTGTCCCTGTGCTGAGATTTGATCTCTGAGGTACAGAGGTTTGGTGCTTCCCTGGTTTTAATTTTCCTTATAAATAGGTCAGGGATGCAAACCATCAGGGAAACCCAGAAGCGCTCCAAATGAGACGAATGGCAGAGACACAGCCTGCCAAAAACCTTGCCCAGCAGCTGGGGGGTGACCTGGAAGGGGTGTCACCTCCAAAAAAGATGAGAGAGGGCAGCACAAGGGCTGTTCTTGGGGGAGAAAACACAGATTGCAAACCCAAGCCACGTCCCAGGCATGATTCAGCTCTGCCTGCAGAAGGAAGAAGTTTCTTTGAGGCAGAACTAGGTTGGGAGGGACGAGGGCTGCATCCCAACTGCTCTGCTTGCACAAAGCCAGCAGCCAGCCCTGTGCCTGGGGAGCTCTGCCAGCCCAGCAGGAGCTGTGGGATGGCACAGCCTGCCCCAGGCTGCAGCCCTGGGCTCAGCAGGAGAAACTGGGGTGCTGCAGAGACACTGAAATATTGGTGAGAATCAGCAAATCCCCCTCGGACCAAAGCAGGGCGAGCTTGTTGTCAGCTTGTCCACACCAGAATTACTGCCAAGTAATGAACCAGCTCCCAAATTCCCTGCCAGGCTCCTCAGCCCCTGGTCCCCAGCACAGCTTCCCCCCAATGGCAGAGCCAGTCTTCCCACCAGATCCCATATCCCCAAAAATGTCTTACTGAGTTCTGGCCTAGAAGATGTAAAACATCTGTGGGATATGTGATTTTTCAGTCATATGACAACAAAAAAATCCCTCAATAGAATGAATTTCAGGTCAGTTTTCAATTTCCAATGTTTTCACCCATCAGGGAGGGGGAAAATGTTGTGTTTCAGGTTCAATCTGTCTGAGTTGGTGAATCAAAAGGAAATGCATCATTTCAGATCCAGCATTCCTTTCAATAAATTGGCAGGGTATTTCCAAACAAAGGCAGGCAGATGGGAAACAAAACCATAGTATTTCATTCCAGTAATTCTGAAATGAAATGTTTTGACAGAGAAAAAATAAATTGATGGTGGTTATTCTGAAACACAGACAAATTTATTAGATATGCCAATAACGGAACACCCCATTTTGCCTCCAGGGGAAAAAAAAAAAATCAGTAAAATAATTTCTCCAAACTCCAGTAACTGGCTGGGAACAGGAGCACTAAATTGCCCAGCTACCATCTTTCTGCTGCTCCTCCTGCTAATGCCCTTGTTTTCAATTCCTGCTGTAACAAACAGTATTTTAAAGACAAGATACCCATGGACTCCTGGAGCCAAAGCCCATAATAAGGCTTTTAAACCTGTAAGGTAGGTCAATTTTTGGGCTTAATTGCCTTGACAGCATCTCTAATAAAGCAGACCTTTCTATTTAAAAGATAAAAAGGAAGCAGGGGGACAGGCTGCTGTAAGTTATTCACACTCACTCCCTGCTCTGCTCTGGGAGGATTTATACATCTTTAAACCCCAGAGAGGTGAATTGTGGATTAACTCCTTGGTGGGAAGGGATCCCTCCTCTCCAGAGCAACCTCGTGTCACAATGCAAACCTCAGTGAGTGGGGTTGTTCATCTGAGGCAAATTCAGGACTTCCAGCAGATGAGGGTGATCCCAGAGGCTGGGATGCTTTGTGGGAGGGCACTGCAGAGTGGGATCCTGATCCCAGAGTGGGAATGAGGAGAAGAGCTGAGACAGGAGCTTGGTTTGGGGCAAAACAGGGATGGGCACAGCAGCAGCACACTCCAGTGAGTGCCCAGTCCTGGACACCAGGCCCATCACGCCACCAAACCCTTCCTTAAAACCCTTTCATTTTTAACCAGACCATTAAACACCTAAATGACCTGGTGCACATCCAGTCAACACTGCAGCAGCACAGCACAGCTGCCCAGGAACCAGCACAGCCCTTCCTTCCATCCTCAATCTCACCCTTCTTTAATTATTTTAGCAGCACAGCAGCACTATTCTTCATATAGGCTTCACTACTTTCTTTCTTCTCTTCTGGAAAAACTGAAAATTTCCTTCTCTCTCTCCCAAAAGAAGCTCCCAGCCTCCTACCCACAGCAATTCCTTCACTTCAGGGCTGTCTCCAGCCCAGATGGTGGACGGTCAAGCTCTGACAGCTGGCCTGGCAGCACAGCAGCAGGGATGTCATTATTTTTAATTTAATTCCAATTGAGATACAGGAATGAATGTGCAAAACAACAACTGTTTTCTTAAGTCAGGCTTGATCAGTATTTACAAACTCACAGAGAAAATGAGTGTGAGGTGAAGAGCCGCAGTGATCACCCTCAAGGAGGTGACACACAGGGTGACAGCATTACCTGAATCAGGTCCCCAGGTGGCCACAGGCACCACCAGTGCAGCCTCTAATGCAGGAAAAAGCAAGGGTGACCCTTCTCTGACCAGCACCACACCCAGCACCCTGAGCCTGGGTTCCACAGCACATCCCCATCCTCCAGAGGGGATGGCTCACCCCAGCTGAAGCAAATTGCCAGCAAAATGGCTATCAGCACTTTCCTCCCCTCCAGGAAAACTGGCTTTAATAATTTGGATAACTTGAAAAGCTCCTGCCACAGGGTGGGAGGTAAATATTCATGAGGGAGCATTTCCAGAGTGGGCACAGCAGGAGTGCTGCCTTTCCTGGGGCTCTCCTCTTCCTCACATCCTTCACAGAGGCAGCTCCTGAAGTTATTCCCATTGATTTGCTCCATCCAAAGGTAATGAGCAGTGAAATGGGGGAAAGGGCTGCAGAGGGCTGTGGCTGTCTGGGTTCATCTTTGTTATCACAGCTCCCAGAACTGCTCTACACCTCCAGCAACCTCAGCCTCGGGCTCCCAAACCTTACCCCAGCCTCTCCTTGCTCCAGGATCCCTCAAAGGCACAGCTCTGCCCTGAGGAAACACCTACACTGCTCAGTGCCAAAGCAAGGTGTGCCCCTGGGGCTGCAGGAAGAAAATCCAAAGGAGAAAGGAAAAGAAATTAATGTCTGTAAAAGAGAGCCAGGCTCCAACACCTGCTGCTGCTGCTTGTCCAAACGCAGGGAGGTGACCCCAAAACTGCTCCAAGCTGTACCTGTGTCCTCATGATGGTTTTGATGGCAGCTTCGAACTCCTCGGAGTTGTTGTAGTCAACAGTCCACACGTGGGGCTTCCCAATGAAGTCCTCAGCATATGGGTGCTGGGAGGACACCTGAAACACAGCAGTGCCAGCTGGATTCTGCAATCCCTGCTGCAATGGCTGCGATGGCAGAGGGGAGCAGCAGCCCCACAGAACACTGGGGTTTAACCCTCTGCAACAGGGACTGCTGGAAGGAGGTTTCCTCTGAATGCAGGTGCTCCCCAGCCTCAGGATGATGTGCTATAATTCCCACCAGGTTGGGATGTCCCATTCCCAACAACATTGAATTCCTTTTGCAGCCTGGAATATCTCCATCCTGTAACACCAGGACAACTTAACCTTGACCTGAGCCATTCTGTGGGATGGAAAAAAGGTAGGAAAGGAGTGTGAAGGCACCACACTTCCAGGTTTGCCAGCTCTAGAAAAAAGGCAGGGAGAAAATTCATTGCCACTGAAGGCTGGAGAAGCCTGGCACTGAGAGCTGCATCACCCTGATGCCACAGGCAGCCCACACACTGGTACTCCACAGCTACTGAAATCCCTGCTTTTCCCTGGGCTGCCCACCCAGGTGGTTTTTGGGGATCCTCTGTTTCAGCCCTGAGGTGCCTTTCCAGCCCTGATCTCCTCTGGGAAGGGAAGAGAGAGGTTGCTGAGCCCAGGAGGTGTTTTGGGGGCACCACAAAACACCACAGAGGGGGCTGAACCCCTGCCAGCTGGAGGAGAAGAGCTGTGTGGTTTATCCTCCTCATGCTGTCGTTCCTCATTTCTTTCCCAGCAGATTGATCACCTCTTTCCCCTCGGGCACACAAACACCCTGAGGCATTTCACAGCCCTGCCCCGGCTCCAGGCTGAGCTCCAGCCCCAGCCCCACCTGAATGGGTGTGAACACCGAATTTGGGGGGTGCAGGGACAGCCCAGTGCAGCTGCACACCCCCCCAGCTCACTCCCTGCTCGGCGAGGGAGCCTTGCACTGCATTATCCACTTCATTAATAATAAAAGAGGCAATTTTCTCAAGCCTTTAACTTTTAAAGAGTTCCTGCTCTACTTAGATTGAATTCCCAGAGATGGGCAAGCCTGGGAGGGATTTCCTAGCCCTGCCACTGTGTGCAGGTCCTGCTGTCCCTCTGGGGGGACAAAGGGATGAGCAGGGGAGCATCTCCTGGGCTGGGAGCAGCGTGTGGATCTGGGCTGCTGGGGAAGGAGCTGGGGGTCTGCTCCTGCACCACCTTGGAAACCCCAAACCTGCAGCAGAACCCTTTCTATCCATGGCAAATCCCCAAACGGGGACCCCATCCACAGACATCCACAGAGGAAATCTCACCAAAAATAACCAAACCCCAACGTGGCAGCTGCTCCTCCCCAGGCTGGCCCAAACCCAGGGAGCCCCCAGAGCACACTTGTGTGATAATTGATAGAAGATTCATGTTAATCATGAAAGTACTGGGGTTTGTATAAACCAGAATACTTAGGTCTGAAATGAAGCATGACTCTAGATAAAGGGAAATACATTATTAAATCATTCTGTTTTAAATCCCCCTGTTATGAATATTATGTTTTCTAAATAAGTTGTATCTAATACCAGTTTGCAAAACAAGGCTTTTCCACAGCCCAATAGATTTTGCAAAATCAGATTTCCTGCCTTTGTGTAATCAATTGCTGCCTATCTACTAAGACCAGACTTCCCAACTTCTGCCATTCCTTATCTACCAAGAGCAGATGGTTATCTGTGAGATGTGACAAATCACCCAGAGACTCCACATCGCCCAGAGATGCCACGGATGTTTTTTGACCACCACTGCTTACCTGGCAAAATTACGAGAGCAAAAAAATAAAAAAAAACAATTATTATTACAAGAAAACCATGCTATAAGAAGGAGCTGCAAACCAAAGCTTGACGGAGTGTGGAGTGAGAGGTGACCCTCATACCTCCCCAGCACTGCATTGCTCTGTCTATACAAAATAAAGCAATCTAAATTTTGCTGAATATGGAGACGTTTGTTTCTCGTTTTTACACTTGCCTCTCTGGACGTGGGTTTCCCGCGGAAGAACTCGTGGTTGAGGGAGCTGTGGGGAGGCTGGAAGCGCGCCTGCAGGAACACGCAGCCGTTGGCGATGGCCTCCAGCGGGGCCGGGCCCTCGTAGGGGAACCCAAAGCCGATGAAGAGCTGCAAGGCACAAACACAGTGCTGGACGGTGATTTTCCACACAGGGAAACTGCTGGTGGGTGCTGCTGGGAACCAGGGAAAAAGCAGCCTTGCCTTTCTCAGCCTTCACAAGGAGAAGAAATTTTAACAATGATTATGCACGTGCTGGGTGTGTGAGAGCCGTGTGAGTGTCTGGTGATGTTTTGCAGAAAGCATGTTTTCAAAGAGGTGTTGCCTTCTTGGACCAATGAGTCTTTTCTGTTTTGCACATACTACCCTATATAAACCATAGTGTTTCTTTAAATAAAGCTCTTTCTCTTTTGCTTCTTCATTGCACGAGGAACTATGCTGCATTATCCTTTTCACCACTCACCTATAGCCTAAAATGCAACAGGAAAACTCCCAGATAAACCCACCAGCATCCCCGCTCTGCTGTCTGCTCCTGCACACCAAGCCTCTAATGGGGCCCAACAAACTGGGCTCAAAATTCCCCCTTTTCCATCAACCACAGCCCACTTTGCACAGCCATGGAGTGTCCAGGAGCTGGTGCTTACAGCCATCACTTTGGGCCTGCGTGGAGCAAAGCTGCTTTGCCAAAGCTGTTTGGGTTGGTAAATCAGGAATATTTCCCCCAGGCACCAGCTGAAGGCGACAGGGATGCGCCTACACCCACACACTCCAAGGAGCTCATTTATTTTTATCACAGCAATAAGGTGAAAAAAGAAAACCAACCCACCCCACTCAGCAAAAAATGAATTAATGAGAAAACTTTGTGCTCTGCCTGTGGACAGTCTGCAAGGAGAAACTCATCAGACACATCTTGATCTGCAATGTGCTCTGCTCCCTTCCTGCCTAATTATCCTGGCTGAGAGTTAATTATCCCAGCTGGGAGGAGCACAGGTAAGGGGGGACAGGGTCCTGGGGTGCCCTCACCCACCTTGGCCTTCCTCAGCAGCTGCTGGAACTCGTGCTGGGGCAGCAGCCCGTGGTTCTTCACGAACGCCGGCACCTCGGGCGGCCTCTGTGTCTCGTAATAAACCGTGCCATGGATCTCCATGTACTTGTTGAGGATGGCCAGGAACTTCTCCTTGCCCTGGGGAGGAGGGCAGACACGTGAGCTACACCAAAAGATGGGTCTGACCTCCCCACCATGGTTATGGGGGGGTTTAACTCTCAAACTGCTTTCCCAGAGCACCTGCCATGCTTCAGGCAGACCCACAGCAGTGCAAAATCCCCACCAGCCCCTCCTCATTCCTTGGAAACACATCCTGGACTGCCCCAGGCTCCTGGGGAGCCCAAGTGGCTGCAGGATCCATCACTCTGATCATCAAGTTCCTGCCTTCCCTGTCCCCTCCAAGGGCAACTTCCACTCTAGAGCTGCTGAATTAAAGCTTCAGAGGGTTCAGAACGGAGTCTGCAAAGACCAGAGCTTGCTAATAGCCTCTTATTCCAAGTAACAAGTTCCAAGGGTTTTCTCATTCAGATTTAATCCTGTTTCACTACCTGGAAAATGAAGGGGGTAATCAATTTTCTTCTCTTGGAGGCTTCCCTCCTTTTGCTCCAAAGCAGCATTTCATTTTAACAATTTCTCTACTGCAGGATTTTTTTGCTTGAAAAAAACACAAAGGGCCCATCCTATGGATGCTGGATTTTCCAGTGCTGCAACAGCCCCAAAAGAACAAAGACATGGGGGAATAAGGAGTTATAAATGGGGAATTTGAGAAAACTCTGTGTGTTTCCTTAAAGCCTCCTCAAATACTGTATTTCTGCCCTCAGCCATGGATCCCTGGAATTCTCCAAGGCTCTAAGGCTTTCCCAGCTTATTAAAACTTCTGCTGCTATTGTGAGCCAGAGGTGAGAAGTTCAGAGGGGTAGGAAATGAGAAATAAAGGGAAGGCAGGTTTAATGAAATGTTTCTAAATGTCAAAAACATCCTGCTCTGGAGAGGGTGTTTGCTCCAAGCCTGGTAAAGAAGCACCTGACTCCAAAAGATGGAGGTGGGCTTTGCCTTTCTGGACCTCAAAACAGCTCAAAAAATAAGGAAAAATCCCTCTAGTCCCTTTTTTATTCCATTGAGAAGCACAAGATGGGAAGCAAAGGCCAGGCAGCCTGGCCTCAAGGAACCAGCAAGGCAGAGCCTCAGCCTCTTCACCCTGGAATAAATGACCCCAAATGTGCAGTTTGGGGAAAACTGATGTTGTTTGTGAGTTCTGACTCAAAATAGCAAATGTCTGTAGCACGTGGGGTGGAGGGAAATGTCCATTCTGGGGTTTGAACTCTCTTCAGTGCCTTCCCAAATTACCTTAACCAAGCTCCAAGGAAGCTTCTGGGTAAGAAAGGGCAGGGGAATGGTAGAAAAATGCAACAAGATGTTGCAGTGCTCCTAAAATGAGATTTAGTAGGTTTCAGTGGGGCTTTTAGGGAGCCCTCGAGCCAGGCAGAGGCAGGGGGGATTTGCTGTCAGACCTGGGGAGGGATGGAAAACCCCACAAACACCAGTAAAGAGGGGATGGCATGGCTGGATCCTGGCTCACCACGAGCATCCCTGCTAATTAGCAGCTGCTAATCAGGAAATCTGGGAAGGGAAGGAGGAACAGCCCTCACTGCATCAACCCACATCAATCCCAGCAGCTCCAGAGGACCAAGCCCACGTCAAGGCAAAGTTAACTCTGACAAAAACCTTTTCCCTCCCGAGAAGAGGCGCAGAGGCAAAGCCCAGCAGCAGCTGGTGTGGTACAGTACCTGCAACTGGAGCAGCCCCAGGCGGTGCACAGAGGGAAAAATAGAAATAAATCAACAGACAATGAGAATTAGCTCCTTTTTACAGCCCTGGAAGGAAAAGCAGCTGGCTAGCTCTGGATTCGATGGGGGAGCATGCACAGCCCCTCTGGAGATGCAGGGGGATGTTTTGGAGGCTGTCCCCATGCAGACCCCACCCCTCTCCCCCAGGTGTTCCAGGTTTGGGGAGCACAACCCCTTTTTACAGAGTGCTTGAAAGCAGACACAAACCATCATCATAATGCAGCAATCATTGCAATTAATTAGTGGCAATCATTGTAATTAATTACATAAAATCATCGATAGGAAATCCTCAGCCTCAGAGCCTGCTGGGAGGAAGCATCACCCAGAGCAGGGAGCGGCATCCACCAGCCTCTCTGTTTGCTGGAGGCTCTGGATGTGTCACACCACTCCCCCAGGATGGGGACAAGGATGATCCTCCACAAACACACCCAGATCTGCACCTTAACAGCTCGGGGTGAGGCTGGGGCTCCTCCCAGCCCTGCCTGTCCCTACCCCTGCCTGCCTGTCCTTGTCCCCAAGGACACCCACCTTCCAGATGCTGGCCTCCTTGCCGTACACCACGGCCATGCTGCTCACTTTGTTGGCCTTGATGAGCTGCCTCTCTGTCTGGTTGAGCTCCTCCGACACGAAGCCCATGAAGGAGTTGTCAGGGGTGTGAGCTGTGGGCACCAAGGGAAGGAGACAGGGGCTGGACAGATGTTTTTTGGGATGTCCCCAGCCTGAGATGAGCCCAGCGCCAGAGCCTTGCTGGAGCTTGGAGGAAAATGGAGCTTGAATCCCTATCCAAGCAGCTCATGAAATCCAAGCTTCAGAACCCACTCGAGCAGCTCTGCACACTGTGAGGTGTGCCAGGGGGAGGAGCCAAGCCTTTCCTACCTAGATAAAAACTGAGATTTGGAACACCAAGGCAGCCTTTTCCATTGGTTTCCAGAGGACAAGAGCTACCAGGATCACTGCCAGGATTTCTACAGGATCACTGCTTCAAGAAGATCACTTCATCTGGACTGCTACCACCACCCCAACTATGGGGTGTCCGGTTGTATTCTGACTCTGGCAGTGGTTTTTCTTTTATACTATTGCATGTGTTTTATTTTTCTCTTTTTTCCTATTAAATTGTACATCTGACCTGGAGTCTCTCACTGGTTTTGATTCTAAAACCTTTACAGGGTATAACTCTGAACTTCAGATAGAGTGTTAGCAAGCTCTCTTCACATTTTGGTCAGACTAAATCCTTCCAGGCCTGAGACCCTCTGCCTCAGGCCCTGAAAAGTATAAACAAAAGTGAATTGGGAGGGAGCAAACTGGGGGAATATAACTTCATTATCTGAAGATGCAATTGGAGGATTAAACCCTGATATGCAAATAGACCAACCTTATTTCAGTCTGAAAAACTCATGACTGCTGTCCATCTTGGGTGTAGCCTCTATGAGGCTTTGCACTCCCCATGGTGTATCTGTTAAAGGCCTTTAAGAAATCCCCACTTTATTCTCTGTCTAGCCTCTGCTCTGGGATATCTGAGATACCAGCATTAAGGCCAGCAAGTTCAAACTGGGAGAGAAATCCCTCCCTTTTAGAGTGAAAGGCTCTCCAGGCATGCCCACTCACGGAACATGGTCATGAACTGGGCTGGCTGCAGGTTCCAGTAGCCCCAGTTGGTGCGGTAGCCGCGCAGCGTGGCGTACTCCTCGTGGTTGTAGGCTGGCTCTGTCCCGAACGTGTCGATGACCCTCACACGGCACCTGCAGAGCAGACACTGCCTCAGGACCTCTGCTGTGCCCAGGAACCTCCTCTGCACCTGCACCCCAAGGAGCCCTCCCAACACGGCTGGACGGTTTCCCTCTGCGGGACCCTGACAGCTGCCAGCGTGATGAACCTCCTGTCGCAGCCCAAGGTGTCCTGTTAGGCTTGGGATCACCTCAGCCGGACATGCAGGTGGTCTGAAATCCAGGTTTTTCCCCAAGCTGCTGATGAGAGACTGCAGGAGATGATTTTCCAGAGGTTTCAAGGTTGTTTATTGTTCCTTATCTCAGGAATGCCTTGCCTGGCTAACAGAGATCTGTTCAGCAGGGCATCCAGGGCAGAATCCTGCCTGGCTGGGCAGGACTTATCTTTTATACTCTAAATTATGCACTAGATATTTACAATAACTTTCCAATACAATACAGTCTTGTTACACTGTCCAGCTTTGTCTCCATCCAATCTGAAAGTGCCAGAATGTCATCCAGCATGGATGGCATGGAGAAGAAGGAGGAAGAGGTATACCATGCCCCAAATCCTCCATGTTAGCCAAAAACCTTCTAACATAAACATTCCTAGAAATCTACTTATTCTACATTCTAACGGTCTAATTCACACTCCATTTATTTTCACGACTTGCATTTCTTCCCACAATGTTTGTAAATTCTCCCAAGGAGCTAGATCCAGCCCCTGAGGCACCTGGGTCTCATTCGGGGGTCTTTGGTAGGCCTGCCAGAGGGGTCTTTGGGTCCCCAGGGAAGCCAGGGGAACACCCTGGACTCCCACATCTACCACTTATCATTTTGCAGTCAGAAAGGTTTCCTGTGTGCTTAAATAAATTGTTCCCCTCTTCTGTGAATTTCAGTACAATCCCATGTAGTTCAGGCTTTTCAACAGCAGTGGTTGCCACCGTAACTGCTTCTTACGGGAAATGTCCTCGTAAGTTAAACCCTCATATTAGATTAGTGACTTTTTATTGCACTAGATGTGGAAATATTCAATGAATAACCAGTCACTGCAAGAGGCTTTTCAGCAGCAATGCTCCAAAGCAGGGCACTGAAAAGGAGAATGATGTGGTTGAATTAGTACTGGCCATACCAAAAGAAGTATTGAGCCATTTCCACTAAAAATCCATCAGTTACTACAGGAAGATTAATCTAGCAATATCAGTAATATTTCCAGCTGAAAACCTTTCGTATCAAGCCATGCAGCTTATGTGTTATTGTTTGAGAAATTGTAGCTTTGCATTTCTGTTTGCCAGCAATCAGCTTCTGTACTACAACAGCACAATTATTCATTTCAGTGGAAGTGACTTCTGATAACACCCTACCCCTGAATTCCCTCTCTTCCTCATTATGTTCTGGCTGAAGCATCTCTTTATCCCTGATTTATTACAGGAAAGAAAAATGTTTTTATCTCTTTATGATTTTACATTTTATTGTGGTTTTATATTTATTTATTTATTTATCTTTTTACTTTTTCCTAAAGCCTGCATGGGCTTTTTTTAAATCTATATTGGGTAAGACCAGTTTAGGTTTTGCCAATTTTGTTAATTGTTCCTTAGATATTGCACAGTTTCAGACCAGAAACAAGTTCCACCTGCTGACAGTCACTGTCCCCTCTCAAAGCATGTTGGCAACAAGCCTGAGTACCCTTGTGAATGACTGCCCATTTCAGAATCACTTTTAAATTAAAGGCTGTATAGACACTCTGATTTAATAAGTATATTAAAGAAAGTGCTCTCCAGAATGTTGCTTTGGCTCTTAATAAACACCAGTTTTACATAAAAAAAAGGCAGCTCAAATATTTAAAAGTAAAACAACAAAAGATGAAACAGAACAAAAAAAGGATTCTAAAGTCCCCCGTTTTAACCCCTTACGTTTTTCAGTGATTATGTATTTTCTGTACTCAGAGGCCATGTGTCTCTCCCCACTTATCCCATATATTTTGAAAAAACACATAGGAAAGAGTAATGTCATACAAATTTGATTCTTTTCTGTAGGAGAAATATTGAAAGAACAAGTTCTTACTTTGCAGGGCTTTGTAAAAGTATAAAACTATCTGCTAACAATTTTGAAGGGTAGATATATATATATATATGATTCAAAAATATTGATTCCAACAATACTGTTGTGCAAATCTGGATCATAAATCTTACCTGATTTATCTTGATTTAAAATATTTAAACTGCTTTCTGATTTTTAAATCTTACTGTAGGAAGTTTTCTTTCTTGTCAGTGAGAAGCTTGGCAACACAAATTGGAATGTTTGCAGTCTAGTTACATGATGTGTCAGCCTGGCTGATGTATCAACTCCAGACACAGTTGGATCAAACTGTAGATTTATTTGGCAAGTCTAAGACAGAATTTCTACTCACCTGCTGCCCCATCCCCTCTATTTAAGATTTTATATAAAATATTATTTATGCTTTGAAAACCTTAATGGGAACAGATGAATTCTGTCCAGTAGAAATGGCCAATAAAGTTTCCACATGCACTACCCATCATGTCAACTCAATACTGGTGCATTGCCCATGCAAAAGTGGCTGGATTTATTTTCCTTTGAAGGATAATGTATGTATAATTTGGCAGTCTCAGGCTCTGACCTATAAATACACAATTTTAAAGGATTCTTCTTTGCAAAGATTTTGGGGTTTACTCCTTTTCAGAAATGTATTTCTCCAAGTGAACCCAAATCTGAATTTCTATTCAATTTGAAAATTTCAAGTCAATTTGTTTGAAAAAAAAATTAACTGCTCATTTAAAATAATTTACTTACACTTACACTAATCAAATACATGACAAGGACCTTAATCTTCAGAAGAGTCATTGATTATTTCAGGGAAAAAAGTAAAAGGAACAAAAGGAAAAAGCAAATGGAGAGAAAATTATCAGGAGGAACTGGGAGGGGGAGGAGGTGGGAAGAAAGGGAAAAGCAACCAATTTGGCAACTGTGAGGGCCTACATCTGGCACTGGTAAAGAATAAATTGTTTTAAAAGCTTGTGATATCACATAAAAGCAGACAAACTCATTCTAAGGGAATGATGGAAGCTTTTAACTGGAAAAAGGA
>JANRGV010000050.1:4092753-4104595 GCA_024734035.1 Alethe castanea
TCTATTTTAATTTTCCTAGTAAAGAACTGTTATTCCTAATTCCCCTATCTTTGCCTGAGAGCCTCTTAATTTCAAAATTATAATAATTTGGAGGGAGGGGGTTTACATTTTCCATTTCAAAGAGAAGCTTCTGCCTTTACTGGCAGACACCTGTCCTTTAAACCAGGGCACAAGGAGTGAGCCCTCCTTCTCCAACACCTCTCCTGCTACTTCCACCACAAAAAACCACCATGTCTCAACGAGTTTTCCCAGTAAATAATTTCCCCTTCTGCAGGGTTTGGGCCGTAAGTTTCCCCTCCTGCTGCCGAGCTCGTTACAATACAAGGGAATGTCACACGCAGTGAGCAAAACCAAAAGGGCTACCTTGAGTACTCGTGGCACAAAAAATATGTGCTGATGTCAGGCCCTTCGTGGTGAAGTTTTATGTTTGCTCTCCAGCAGATCAGTGAACCCGAAGGCTGGGATTTAAAGTACCTCTGTCCTCAAGGCTAAAAAAACCCTGGTTTTATGAACCGACACTGCTTCGGCTGTTGATTTAAAGTCCATTTGCCAGCAGCGAGCAGCCCACATTTTTCCTTCTGGCATGGTTTACGACCATCAGTATTCAGGCTGCATATCTCCACAGGGAGCCACTGATCTTGGGCTTTTAAGAAATAATAATTAAATGCAGAGGACACCATTGCCCCCGAGTCACTTCCAACCTTTGCAGAGAGTAAACCCCAGGTATCCTGCTGTAACTGCTAGAGCAGGCAGGCTGCTCGTGAGGCCCTGGGAAAACATGGGCACAAAAACAACCTGAGATAAGCTCTGCTTGTCAGCATGGCTCTGAGGAGATAAAATTGTCCTGGTCTGAAAGCTCGTAAACCCCCATTTCTGCAACCCTTTTTCCACCAGCAAGCAGCCATCAGACCCTGCAGGTGATGCAGAAGCACTCAGTAAACACCTGGGATGGGCAATTTAGGAGGAAACATCACATGGATGCAGTGAATTTAGAGCCAGTGAACCCAAACTCCTGTTTTCCACAGGAAAAGGACGTGGGCTTGGTGAAGACGCTCCCCAGGTTTCTCCATCACTCATGGAAAGGAGAGAGGATGACCACAGGCACAGCAGCAGTGCTCTCACCCTTCAGAGCACTTAGATTAACTCACAGTCTGGCTTCTGCCTCCTCCCAGAATCCATCCCAATCCTCACTTGCTCCCAAACACCCAAGGAACCAGGTGAGCCTCAAAAACCAACGGCAACCTCAGTCCCCACTTCCTCACTGATGACCTCAGCCAGGGCTGAGCACTGGGCAGCCATGAAAACGCTCCAACAAAAATCAGGATCGTCATCCTAAATAAATGGGTTTCTCCCAGCTCAGCCCTGCAGCCAGCCTGAGTCCTGCCAGGCAGCCACAGTGCTGGGTGATGGAGCTGGCCCAGGCTCTGTGCCAGCTTGCCCAGCTCTTGAGAAGCTACAACTGCTCCCCAAACACAAAGATTTCACCTCAAAGCCCTTAGATGCAAAATGTATTTCTGAGCATCACATCCAGTCTTCCAAACAAGCCAGGCATCACATGATCATCACAAGGCTTTCCCCAAAACACAAAGGATTACTGGAAAGTGACACTAAAAATGTCCACTGTGACTCTTGGAACATATGAAAGGAGAAGGATAAAGGTAGAAAAATCTCTTTGAAACCCAGAGCCAGGCTGAGATCTCCCATGCCCCTCACCCCTGCATATCAAACTGGCTGCCTCCAAACCCTCGTGGCTCTGAGCAGGGGATTTCATGCCTGAGGAGAAGAGCCACACTCCCAGTTGAGAGCTGACAGGTCCCAGTGTTTGTGTCTGCTGGGTAACAAGGCCATCACAGGAGCAGCAAATTTCGTGTAAGGCACTGAGGAGGTGACAAGCAGGTTAAACATAAGTTACATCAACTATCAGCACAGCGATTTGTCACCCAGGCAAGGACAAGAAAATAAGGTGTTTAAAGGTGCATCTCCAACGTGAAAAGGTTCTGTGTGCCTGTTGTTGGTAACTGGAGACACCAGGAAGGACAAGGTGAGTGGTTTATTCTGCTCAGTGACAACTCAGAGAGCAGGAATATCCCACCACGTGGTTGTATCCAAGCCAGGATGGCCAGCCCAGTGGAAAAAAATCTCCTTTCTTCCAGCACCAGCACCACCATTGCCCAGGGAGCAGCTTTTTGCCTTTTCCCTTCTTGCTATTTAAATTTTTCCACAGCGACACACTAAATGCCACCAAAATGGGCTGGCACTGTGCCAGCTATTGAAACTACACTAAATTACCATGGCTTCTCTAGAACAATTTTTTCCCTGGGACCTTAAAACCGTTTACTACAGCAAATACAGTACTTTTACTCCTAACCATCAATATAGATTTCGTCTTTATTATTTTCAGATTTATATTTCCTCCTGTTGATTAAGATTCAGATCACACTGTGCCTTATAATGCTCTGTATACAGTATTCATCTCCTTTCAAAAACTGCTATTAAGATGTATCTTTCCCCACTGACAGATCATTTGCCATAGAATATAGCTGTAGGTTGGGTTTTCCGTCACTTTTTTATGGATTAATTTGGTTCCCTTCACTTTGCTCTTGTCCCCTGCTCCGTAGCACCAGCTTGGTTTCAGACTGTTTATCCCTTTACAAGCCACTGTATTTTTATTGCCTTTTATAAAAGTGGCATTATGAAAAGATGAATCTCTTTCTCTTTGTGTGTTGTCTTCATAATACAAGCCCTAAACATATTTGCTTGCTCATCCGATATTTTTTGCTATTAACTTGTGAAAGCCATGGCTTTGGGAAGACCAATACAGATGGAGAAAAGCAGATGTTCTGAAGATAATACATCAACAAATTCAGCATTTGCACAGAGCAGTTTACCAAAGGATTTCCACTTGCTCACATCCAGTGTGTGTGCTGCCATTTGACTCTTTAAATATTTTTTTTAAGTTTTTGCCCCAAGATGCAAAGCAGAGCAGAAACAGCAGGGCTGGTGCTGAGCGTTTGCTGTTTCACTGCTCTGGGGACACAAATCACATCCAGCCCCTCAAGTCTCCAGGACAGGGAGCTGAAATGCCACAGGCAGCACTGATGGCCAAGGGAAAAGGATCTTTCTTGACTCCTGGTTCCTGCTGCAGCTTGTGAGGTGCTGCCTGTCAAAGCAGCTGGGATATCTCCAGGAGAAATGAGCCCCAAGGGCATCTCCAGCAGGTCACCCTGAGGCTCAGGCTGCTCTTCCCATCCATCCATCCATCCATCCATCTATCCATCCATCTGTCCCTTCATCCCCAATGGAAAACACTCAGAGTCACCCAACTCTGTGAAGTCACCAGCTTGGTGGCTGGAAAGCTGAGGGACCCCAGGGATGTAGGGAAAAGCCCTCATCTGAGAGCTGGATAACTAAAAAAAGTCATTTAAACATCCAAGAGGATGGAGAAATTAAAAACTTTGCTCCACTAACATAAGAGAATACGAATATAGGTAAAGTTCGTCCATGCTGGAGGAACAACATTTTGGGGAGATCCATGCCCTCGTGTGTATCTCCACATCCTCTCTGAGATGACCTGTATCCAAAAATCCAGAAGTCAAGGCTGCCCATGTGGGAGGGGCAGGACACAGACACAGAGGGGTTATTGGGTGGCTGATGCTCTAAAATTTGTGTCCCAGTCCCCTGACACCATGGACCCCAGTATAGGAGGTGTAGCAGCAGAGGCAGCAGTGGCCAGGCAGGTGCCCTGCTCTGGAGGCTCAGCTGTGCAGTTTACATTTATTGGCCTTGTAATCCTGGATTTAAACCTCATCACCCCAGTGCTGCTCCCCTGGGCTTGGATGAGCAGCCTTGGGCTGAGCTGCTGGTCCTGTGCTGCGATGGGGCAGGCAGGGTTCCACATCCTGCCCCACCTGGGGAAGGCTCAGACCCCAGGGAGCAGAGCCAAAGCCCAAAGCTCTGCTTATGATCAGCACAGCAGAAATTTAGAGTCACACTGGAGCAGGGGCTGAGGCACAGGGCTGGCTGCCTGGGGACTCTGCCAGCTCACTCAGATCCTTTGTGCCTTTCCTGACATCACACAAGGACAGGCGTGTAGCACCATGCCTCTGAGAAGTGGGTTTGTTCTTCACAGGCTGCTCCTGCCAGTCAACTGGATGACAAATTAAAATGAAATAAAAATATTTTTTAAATGATCAGCGGACAATGCTTGCTTCCAGTGTAATTTCTGGGGTCTCTGTACATCCCAATGTTTTTCACCTCAGGGTGATGCAAACAGCTTGATCTCCCCTCCACAAACACCTGAATAAAGAGCTGAGTTCACTCTGGCCATGTTTGTGCTCACTGGGAATTCACCCTGGGAAAACATCCCAGAGAACATGGCTTGGGATGGGAGCATTCCTTGGAAACTCATTTGAAGCAAATACCAGATGATGCATGGGCAGAGCCCTGACTGAACTGCTCCAACACCAAGTTACATAATAAATCACATAATAAACACAGGAGCATTTAACTCACTAAAGTGCTTCCATTTATTTTCATTTCAGCTGATTGTAGGTGATATTTCTCACACAAATACTTTGCTAAGAAACCCTGAGCTAACCCAAAGCCCAGGCTGCACACCCCAGGGGAGGGCACTGACATTTCAGTGAGCTGGCAATAAACTTCATGAAAAAAATTATGAAAACCAGATTTTCAACCAAACCCTGTAGCTCACCAGCACAGCCAGCAAAGTATAACCAACACCATTAATTAAAATGTTTATCAATGCTATAAAGTGCTTTGAGATCTTACCCAAGCAGAGCACTAAGCTGAAGCCTCAAGCCCAAACCTTCATTTTCCTCCTGACCCTCAGAGCAGAACTGGGCTGAGCCACAGGCCCAGGCAGCTGTGGGTTATTTATGGGAGCACAAGGGATCATGAAAACCAGGGCTACGGGATCACCACTTTGTTGGGGCATAAATCAGATATATTTATCTACAGGCTTGAGTAGCCTGATGCAGGCTGGGAGAAACCACCTTCATTGAGCTGGGAAGGCATTGCCAGCCTCACAGTCTTGACTAAGGGGGACATGCTTAAAAGTGAGACCAAAACCCTGGTTTTGATCAGAATCCTCAGGCAAAGATCCATTCCTCAGCCCCCCATTTCCTCAGCCAGCTGTGTGTTTGGTGGTCACGCTCTGTTTAATTTTAGCAGGGGTATTTTGGCATATTTGGTATTTTGTTTCCACTGCCAGCACTACACCCTCCCCAGACACCCTTCTCATCGTGTCCATGCCCCCCAAGCTGGGAAGCCCCTGGCCTATCCCTCTGTTTGCTCCCAGCTGCTCCAAAATCAGGGAATCTGATGGAGGTTAACAGGCTCTGACTGTGCCTGTAGGGTAAAGGCAGCCCCACATCACCACTTCCCCAGCACTGCCCCTGTGCAGCCACCCAAGCAAAACCAACCATGGCACAAAAACACCAGTGGCTGCACTTGCCCTCATTCACCAAAAATGAGCCTCATTTGCCAGCCCTGTAATAAAGGAGCCCCTGGTGTGTCAATGCTTTGGCATGACATAAAATAAAATATAAAAAATAATAAAATAAATGAAAAGCAAATTAAAATAAACAAAATAACCAGAAGGCAAAGCCTGTTGGTGAATTAGGTCCAGCACACTGAGCAGGAGGTGCTGGGAGCAGGAGGGAAGGGTGTGAGTGACCTGGGCATACCTTGGCACCTGCCCTGTCACCATGCTGGTGATGCCCAGCACCATTGGGCTGTGGGGCTCTTCCATGAGGCCACAGCCCTTCTGGGAATGTGGGATGCATGGATGGACCCTGCTCACCTGCTAGCAGCATACAGTCACCTCCCTGCTCTGAGAGAAAAGACAGAAAAAGCAATTTATCTCAGCTGCCCAGGCCTGAATTCCCCCATTAATGTCCTCTCCTGATCCTGCTGGGGACTCCAGACTGGCAGTGAGTCCCTACACTGTGCCCATCCCCTCCAAGTAACACTGAAATCATCCAGGGCCAGGCTGGAGACACCCCCAAGAGCTGGCAAGAAACAATCACCACCTCTGCCAGGATGGACTGGGCTGTGAGGAAGGTGAGTGCTGGGGAGGAAGGCTCCTGCCTCCTGATGCACCCCTGCTCTTGCAGCAGAGCCCAGCTCAGCAGAACAACTCCCAGCAAAGCCAGGCAGGAGCACAGGATGGGTCTGACCTCCCTGGGCTGCTCTGAACACCTTTGACCCCCTCCCCTCGCTGCAGCCCCCACTGAGCCCCTGGGTTTGCTGAGGAGATGGGAGGCAATGCACAGAGGGGTCCAAGGCTGCTCCAGGCTCACCTGGGCAGCAGGAGAACTCAGCATCTGGCAGTGATTTCACTGCAGCCAGCTCACCACCAGCAACAATTCAGGAATTAATAGAGCCAGGCTGGCAGGATGCAGGAACATCATCCATTTAGTGTCATATTGCGAGACTTTTAATTACTGGGGGAATATGGAGTCATGTAATGATTACAAGAACAAATACTTAAAGTGTGTGGAAATTAACTGAGCCTTGGCAGTAATTAAGCTTGAAGATTAATCAGTCGTTAGCAAATAACACCCTTTGCAGTCTCACCACCGTGTGGGGGAGAGGGATGACCAGGGTTGGCAGGGCTGCAGAGCCCAGCCCTCCCTCTGCCATCCCTGTGGGATGAGGTGGGCAGGAGCAGCCCAGCTCCTGGAAAAGGAGCACCCAGCACTGCTGGGTTGTGGTGCCAGCTTGGGTCAGCATTTCACACCCCCTCCCCTCCCTCCCAAGCACTTTTCAGAGAGATCAACACTTCCCCTGCAAACAAATGTTTCCCTTGCCCAGTAAACAGCTCTCCAGGAGGCTTCCATAAGTACTCCTAATTTCCTTCCCCTCGCAAGATTTACGAGGGTTGCATTCAATTAACAGCAGTATTGATTTTCCCGCAGCTGACTGGCAGGCTGCTGGCCCTCGTTAGGGAACCCATCCTTAACCCATCCTTCCCTTCCCAGCACGGGCAGGATGCAGGCAGCAAGGGGCCCAGGCAGGGCTGGAGAAGGGATCCAGCAGCACCTGGGGCTCACAGGTGCAGCCTGTGTCCTTATCCCAGCCTGACATCCCACAAAACCTTCGGGCAGCTCTTCTAAGGGGAAGAAAATTAGAGTGGGATATTTAGGTTTTCCAAGAGTTTTATCTAAAACATTGCAAGGGGATGAAATGGAGGCACCTGTGGAGTATTCGTTCAGACAGCCCCTAGGGAGCAAGGAAGATTTTGGAGAAACGTTCAGCTTGGGAAGCTGGGAGGCTTTCCAAGGCAGGCCATTAATTCCACCCTGTATATACAGATCTTCCTTGCACTTTCCAAGGGGTAAAGCCACCCCAAGCCTCTGCTGGATTGGTACAGTGCTCACAGGTTATTCCATAAAGCTCAGCAAAGCCTTCACCTTCTTCCTCTCAGCTGGGGCTCTGCAAAACCCAGCCCTCCTTGATCCCATTGGAGATCCAGCCTTAAGCAGGAGAGCACTTTGTAAAAACAAGAATTAATCCACTTTTGGGCAACTGGAACTGCAAAGCCCATGCTGAGAGGGAAGGCGGCAGCCGAGCCAAGCAGGGACGCTTTGAAGACTAAAATCCCTTTGAAATTAGCACCCTTTAATTGTATTATCTTTCTCTGACAGCCTCAAGTCGGTCACTGGTGGTCAAAGACACAGAGACAGGGAGGGAAGGAGACGAGCCCTTGGTGGAATCCTGGGATGCCAACGAGGAACAGCCCCCAGGTGTCTCTGTGGGGCTGGTCTGGGTTCAGCACTCACTGCTGGGTCCCCAATTGCTGGGGGTGCCCAGTCCCACCCCAGCACAGAGGTCCCCAGCATTGCAGCTGGTTACCTCAAAGGACAGGGACCTCAGCACCCAGACTTCAGCTGCTTTTGGATTCCCCTGGGATGCTCTGCTCAGCTCCAGAGAGCACCCAAAGCCCTGGGATCAGCACAGAGCCAGGCTCTGCTCAGAGCAGAACAGCTCTGTGCCTTTCCAGCTGCCACATGCACCCCTCAAAGGGCAGCAGGGACCAGGACAAACCAAGAAAGGTCACCCTGGATGAGGCAGCACTTGTGGCAGCAGAGATGGAGCCACTCAAACCTGCTGAGACCCAGAAGAGCTGTAACACTTCCAACACATCCACATCCCCTGTGGCCACAGCCCTCAGCCAGACCCAGGGCTGCAGGGAAGGAAGGAGCACTCAGGAAATGCTTCCCAGGTTTGGAAAATGCTGCCAGTGCTTCATTAGGGACTGTCACAGCAAAATCCCACCCACAAGAAACTCCCTCGTGTGGCTGCTTCACCTGGAGATGCTCTGCCCTATGACCAGAACTGGATGTTCAGAGGCCAGGTGAGAACAAGGGGAGGAGACAGATGGCTTTGGATGCAGAATCAAGTGAAGAAAATTGATTTCTCTTTAGGGGTGGTTTATAAGGAGCAAAAGGTGAGAAACCCATTGCCCCTGACTTCCTGTTCCTGAAGATTAAGACATCTGTAATCTCAACCCTCTGAGCACACACACAGAACCTGGGGCTCTTTGGATGTGGGTCCATCAGCTCCCACCCTCTCTGGTCTCTGCAAGCAATGGCCCTGGGGTCATCACTCACACAGCAGATCTGAAACACCAAATCCCCACCTGCAGCCACTGCTGCCAGCTCTCAGAAATGCTTTTAAGTTTATCTCTTGGCTGCTGGTGTAGAGAAAGAACCATCACCTGAAATTGGCCAAGATTGGCCAAGAAAATCGTTAAATGTGAGCAAGTGCCTTCCAGTGGCTGGCTGTAATAGTCCTGTCCACTCCTCTCTGGGATTATTGCTGATCTCATTCACTTGGGTACCAGCCAGCCTCAGAACGACAAAATCCCCAGCACCTACCATGGCTGAGGCAAATTATATTTTCTCAGTGCTGGAAATGATGCTACATAAAAGGCAGGACCACACATTCCACGGCTGCCTGTGCAGCTCTAACTCAGGTGTGCAGGTACTGTGGCAGAGCTCAGCCTTTAATTACAGGCTCACTTACTCTGTTTTCCATTACAGGCACAACAGAGGCTCGTGAGGAAGGCAAGGGAGCGGGATGGAAATGCTGATGGAAACAGGGAAAAGCTCAGAGGTGGCAGGAGGTGAAGGTGGAAATGTGGGATCCAGCAGGAGCACCACAGCCCCTGTGCTGTCAGCACAGAACAGGGCAGGGGTGACCCCTGCACGTCACATCCCTGCCATCCACCTCTCCTGTGTCACCCGAGGCTCCACCTGAGCAAAATCCACACTGGCATCTTTTCCACACCACCAGGTTTGTCCCAAGTGCTGCGCCTGTGGTTTTTCATCTCTGCTTCCCCACCACCAGTTACCATTTGTGCAGCTCAAATTATTATCAGTGAATGTTTAAAGGCTGCCAGAGCACAGGGAAATGTCTCTTTAGTGAATCAGTGTGCCACAACAGGAAGGTCTGATGGCATCTCTCACACTGCCAGCTGAGATGTGCATCACAGGGAGCCAGGGCATCATTTTAAGCCCTTCTGCACATTTTAAACCTTGTTCAACTCCAAGGCTAGCCCTGGATTCCAGAGAACCACCAGCTCCACAGAGCAAGTGCCCTGAGCTCAGGCAGCACATCCCACACACCAGGTGCTGCTCCAGCTCTTGGCAAGTCCCACCCCCAGCTGCACCACAGCACAGCAGTGCAGACACTGCCACACTTCCAGCTGCTTCAGGAAATCATGGAATCATAGAATATCCCGAGTTAGAAGAGACCCACAAGGATCACCGAGTCCAGCCCTGCACAGGATAGCCCCAAAAATCACACAGTGTGCCTGAGAGCGTAGTGCAAATGCTTCTTGAACTCTGGCAAGCGTGGGGCTGTGGCCACAAATCCTAAAAATCACAGTCAGTTCAGAAATCCCGAAATAAAAGATTCCAGACATGGAAAATGAGACTAAAAAAGTTCTCCCCCATTCCCACATCCCGTTGGGCACCACCACCCCCACAGAGCCGCTCAGCACATTGGGGTGTCCTGCTCCTGCAGAGCCCCCATGCCCAGCGCTGCTCCACAGGGCCTGACTGACCTGTCCAGAGGGAATCGTGCTTCATCCCCTCTGTGGAAGTCAGTGCTGTTCTCCAGCCTGGCCAGGATGTCCATCCTCTTCATCAGCATCTCCAGCATGTCGCTCATCCTTCGCAGCAGCCCTCGGGACTCGAGTGCGCCCATCACTGCAGGACACAGAGAGCAGGGATACACAGCCATGGGGCTACTGAGACACCCAGAGACACAGCCATGGGGCTACTGAGACACCCAGAGACACAGAGACACAGCCATGGGGGTACTGAGACACCCAGAGACACAGCCATGGGGCTACTGAGACACCCAGAGACACAGCCATGGGGGTACTGAGACACCCAGAGACACAGAGACACAGCCATGGGGGTACTGAGACACCCAGAGACACAGAGACACAGCCATGGGTGGCACTGACAGACCCAGAGACACAGCCATGGGTGGCACTGACAGACCCAGAGCAGGGATACAGCCATGTATCCAGCCATGGCACCTCCTGCCCCAGCTCCAGCCCCAGAGCTGCCTGTGCTCCTGTGCTCCCAGCCCCACAGGTGGGCTCAGTGCTGTATGGACCATCTCAGCCCTGCTGTCCCCAGTGTCCCCTCCCTGCCTCTGCCCCACAGCCCCATCCTCCTGCCCTAGCAGGGTAAATCCCTGCCCAAATCCACTTGGGCTCCTCCAGCTCAGGACAGCCAGTGGCTCTCTCAACCACCCCTTTCACCAGGCATGAACTCCTGACTTATCCACCTGATCCAGCCTGTCCCAAGGGTTTATGGCAAACTGACTTTATTCCCAAACAGCCTTTCATTTGACGCTTCTATTTTTCACTCTCCACCTCGCCCAGCATCCTGCCTTTGACAGCAGCCTGCTTAAGGAAAAATATGGGATAGTAATCAAAGATGTGGTCTTCCCCCAGCACACCCTCCCAGCAACACTGGATTTTCCTGTTACAGAAGAGAAGAAATTTTCTGCCCAAATCTGCAATGGGGTGGGTGATCCCACAGTGGAAATAGCTCAAGTGCTGCATCTCAAACCCCTCCCCAAAAGGGAAGGCCCCCAATTCCCAGCTCTATTTAACCCAGGTTCTATGGGTTTGCATGGCGCTGACCTGCTGCCACATGGGAAGCACAGGGGGATCCCGGAGCTTGATTTGCCATCTAGTGACAGGCAGCCTGAGCCCAGAGCCAGGGAACAGAAAATAAAGCTCCTGTTTCATCTCAGCTCGGCTCATTTCACGTTGGTAATAACTTAATCAGTGCATAATCCCCTGAACCTCTTCCGTTTAGCTTATCTCTGCCGTTCCACTCACATGTGCTTTCCAAGAGGCAGCAAGTATTTAATTTAGGGAGCAGCAGGAGCCAGGGGGGCGGCACCAGGAAGGTGAGCGGCTGCTGGATGTCCTGGATGGCCATTGGGTGGCTATCAGGTGGCTATCAGGGGGCTATCAGGACTTAGGGACAGACTCCAAACAGATGTACAAGCAGTCTTGCAAAGCCAGAGGGAGTTTGGGATGCCCTACCCTGGCACAGGCAGGGCAGTGGGATGGATCAGGGCACTGTGTGCCAGGGACAGCCCTGGCAGAGGCTTCTCCTCGCCACACGAGCTGGCTGAGCACGTGAAACAGCACAGAGGCCTCAGTGTGGGGATGTCTTGGGTTGCAATACAGGATGTGGCCAGAAATGTGTATTCTGTCCCCATCTGCTGAAGCCGGGTGGGGCAGTGACCCTGATCTCCATGGCACACATTATCTGCTAATGGGCCA